>VXBA01001835.1:0-41487 GCA_013399895.1 Serilophus lunatus
TAGTCAGGGAAAGATGCGATATCCGCTGTTTCCTGGGGCTAATGGTCTAAAGGAAACTATGCATGGTGAAGTCAAATCAGACCATCGACATAATTTTGTCAATTATTTCACATGGATTACCGTGGCTTTATGTAAACAGAGGTCACTTGCAATCCTCAAAGCACTGGGAAGAAATATCTGTCCTCTCCTTGTTTTTTCAAATACTTTCTATCAGGAAAAGTGAGCCAGAAGAACATGAGCACTGTCCCTGGAGAACTTGAATCTTTGCAATCACCATCTCCCCTTTTACTAACACTCATTTCTGTGATCTCTCCCCACACAGACCAAGGCTGGACATGCTACCCAAAGGGCTGGAAAAGGTTTCAGAAAAGCTGTTACTTTCTGTCCACCGATAGGATGCCCTGGGTTGAGAGTGAGCAGAACTGCACCGGGATGGGCTCCCACCTGGTGGTGATTAACAGCATGGAAGAGCAGGTACGTACACAGGACTGAGAGAGGGAGGGCCAGAGCAGCCAGAGACACAGTGCTGGGCCCTGGAGGGGACTCAGAGCCCATCTGTGTCCTGTACGGGAGAGGGAATGTCCTGTCTGCGCCCCTACAGCTCCGGCTCCCCTCTGCCACCAGCCCCATCCCACAGGGACTCCTGATGCCTTCCTCTGCTCCATCCTGCATCTCATGGACATCATAATTTCCTTGATTTCCAGGAGTTCCTCTCTGAGCAGCTAAAAAGAGATGCAAGAGGAGGGGATTACTACATTGGTCTGAGAGTGGATAGTGTGGGCCAGTGGGAGTGGGTGGACAAGACTCCATATAATGCAATAGCAGCGTGAGTATCCCTGGATGAAGAAGGTTTGGTGTGGCTCTTTGTAAAGAAAGAAAGTAGAGAGATGTGAGGGTGTCTATTGATGCATGAGAGGGAGGTGTCACAAGTTTGTCCTGGAGGCAGACACAAAGTTCATAGGGTGAGTGGTGGTGATCAGTTCCCCCGGCAGGATGGAGCAGGGCCCTGTTGTGTTGGGAGGCTGTAAGAAGGCAAGTCTCCATGATACTCCGGTGACAGTGGGTTATCAAAGTGGGAGGAAGGCTACTGCTTGTCTCCATGAATCAACATTGGGAATTTTTTGTCTCTCCTTTTCACGTCTTGCTCTCTACCGTGGCCCTTTCCAGCTTTTCTTCATAGTGAATGCTGGGGACTAACATGTCTGTCTCTGTCTCAGGTTCTGGCGGAGAAATGAACCAAGTGATAACAATAAAGAGAATTGTGTTGCGATACATAGGGATTCAGAATCGCCAAACAACTGGAATGATGTCAGATGTTTGATGTATCATCGAATTTGTGAAGCTGCAGCAATAACTGTGTGGTGGAAATACCCTTCCCCTGAGTCAAATTGAGAGATGAGCAGTGAGCTGGGAACAGTGCAGGGCAGTGCTGGGAGGGCTGGGGAGCCCTGAAGCCTTCATCCCACTGTGCTGGGTGGGACAACATCAGTGGAAGTGATATGACCTTTTGTCCAGCATCCCCAGTGCACACAGTGGCCCAGGGAACACATGAAGGCTCAGGGTCATCAAAGCACATCCTGTATCCTTGTGTCCCGCTTCTCCTCTCTGAGTGGGTCCAGCAGCCACTGGCTGAAAAGAGATGGAGTTCTCCAGGAAGAAGACAGAGGAATGGAAGACACATGTCCGGAGCTGCAATTTCCTTTGTCTCCTTGAGCAGAGCTGTCTGCTTTCTGTTGACTCATACACAGAATGTCCTCTAGTTGCACTGCTTTTGCTGAACAAATTCTGAATTCTTATTCAAGAGGAAATACAATATTACACCAATGAAAAAAGGCTCTATGCTGTGTGTGTCTAGACCTGTGTGGTGGTTTAATCCACCTTTTAGCATTCAGGGGGCAGGTTCAATAAAAGTGATGGAAAACTGAATAGAATTTTCAGCAGGTGAACAATTTATTACAGGGGAATTAAATTAGGGAGGTAGGGATAACCCACAGGAGACCCCAGAATTACATCAAGGGACACCCAACACATGAAGGAAAAAAACACACACAAAGGGAAAAAACCAAAAAAAAAGAAAGGGAACTGTTCCCTTCAGCCAGATGACTAGCTGAAGAAAAACAGTGGGGAAGGGTAGGAAAAGGTGTCTGCTTCTTTTCCCTCTCTCCTGGAAGGATTTCGGGCCCTCCAAGCTCTCTGAAAAACACAAACAGAGGTAAAAACCAACTCCCTCCCTCCCCCTCTCCGAAGGATACTTGCTAGCCAGCTGGAAACGGCTCTCGTGGTGAGAGAAATGGGTGGAATCCTGCCGTGGGGGCCTGTGGGCGCTGGGGACCGGGGCTGTGTGCCTCCTCCCGAAGCAGCCAAAGAAGAAGAAGCGGCAGGGCGGGGCTGTGCCTTGACTTTTTAAGCCTTCTTCCTGGCCAAGCCGGCTTCCCATTCGTCCTCCCAGCCAGGCCCCTCCTCGGTTTCCGGTGTTTTCCTGATGAAGACCCACGCGTCTCAGTCGTTAGGCACCATCTTTGTTTTCATGGCTGCTGCACCTCGGGGAACGCCCCGGCGCCATTGCCGTCTCCATCGCCAGCATGGCACCGGCGCTGGCCCCTCGTCGCTGTCCAAAAGTGGCAGCCGTGCCCAGGTTCCCGGCCAGGGCCGGCCCGGAGCTGCCNGGCTGCAGCTCCACATCTGCAGCTCCAGACAGTAGTTGGGACTGAGCGTGTGTGTACATGTCTAGATACACAGGGGAGGGAAAGAATGCACTCGTGTAAGCAATCACACAGGCATCAACACAGGCACAAAGCACTGACACCAACTCAAACATGAGCCTGATTCTGTTGCCCTCCCTGGCTGCTAGCAGGATGAAAGCCTGCTAGGAGGAAGAATGTATGTTTACGCATATACAATATGTATCTCTCCAGCAATAAGGATTATCTATTCAGTTTGTCCAGATTTGGCCTCTGCATGTCCTGCTGTTTCATAGTGATCCTTTCTGACCTCCAGCTCCACAATGATAGGTCAAATGCAGCCCCTCTGCTCAAAACTCCTCTTTTCCTGAGCAATTAGTTAAAATTAGTGTTGGCAAGTTCTTTATTGTGGTCCTAGTTACTGGATTCAGGCTTCACATGGGCACTGCCCAGATTAAATCACTGATAGGCTTTCTTTCCATTTTTTGTCTCTTGCAGGGTGTTGTGATTGGGTTTAACACTCTAGCAGCAAATACAAACAGAGTAGGCATTTTAAACACATATTCAGCAGAAAAAAAGCAAGTACCAAAGAGGGAAGGCCAGTTATAACTCCTGTGAAACTGCCTGGATATTTGCAAAGGGAGATTGTGTGAGCCAGAGTGATGTTACTCTGTTTTCTTTTGTTTCTGTGAGTTTCTGTGTTGCAACGAGCATCTTGTGAAATGTCCTTGCAGGGAAATGATGAAAATTCCCCAATGTCCATGTGGTGTGGGAAACACCCAGGATATGGCTTTTCCTGTACACTGGATTAGAGACTCTGAAGGTTCCTCACTAGTGTGGGAGCTACTCTATGTAGTTGGAAGGCTGCATTTGTGGCCACATCGGTAAGGTGGACTCTTGGAGAAGAGTGAATTCTGTTTTCAGACTGGTGGAGATAATGAATTGCCAAGGGAGAGTCTGTCCTGGAACTGCAGGTAACCACCTACCCTTCTTTGTTGTTTTCCTGTAGAAGAAGGAGGAGGTGGGGGAAACTACAGGGCTGGGATGGATTTTGGGCATGGTATGGTGGCCAGCTGCTCACCAGGAAAAGGGGTTTAGGACAAGAGAAATGCAAGAGATGAGGGAAACTGGGGAGTGCCCAGGCTGGGAGAAGGACCATTTTCCTAGAGCCAGAGGATATGGAAGTCCATGAAAGCTATGGTCTGCCATCCTCTTCAGGGATTTTCTGTAATTGATGGCACTAAAGAATGCTATCCTACTATCACTACCCTGGTACAGCTGCCTGCAACAAGCTGAGCACAAGCCACTGCTCCCATCTCTGGTGTCTCTAAGGAGAAGAAAGTGAGGGTTCTTTCAAGAGCTTAAAAGTGCCTTTTCTCATTGTAGAAACAATCAGAGTACAGTTTGGACAGAGTACAGGCAGGTCCTGTGACAACCAGTGAAATAGAAAAGCAGTTTCAGGGCAGCCACTCTGTTACTCTGCTCTGTGGGTCTGAGCCACAGACAGCAGGACATGCTTACAGCAGCTGTGGGGCTCCCCAGTCCTTGGAACAAGAACATCAGCAGACTGTTGTGGTATGGAGCCCCTTGGGTGATCCTGCCCTGACTCTGGGCTGGAAGATTCCCACTCTTGCTTTGTGTTTTTCAGCCCCAGCAGAAGAGAGAAGCTGTTCCTGGCTGAACCGCTGTGTCTTTCTTATTTCCGTCCTTGTCATCAAAAGTGCCTTTGTGACCATCTGCCTTGGTGGGTTCCAGGCTCTCCTAATTCACCATGATGATGGGATCATTTCACAGCCTTTTTTTAAATGGAAACAAGCATCCTAGTCTCTCTGCCAACTGGCAAATGCCATTTGCCAAAACAGCCCTTTCCACCTTTATTGTACTTTTCCCACAACTTTTTGTCCTTTTCCTCACCCCATCCTCAATGAATGTCTAAACTGGTTTTGTCAGCTGGGAAAATGAGTTTCTCAGCCAGCAGAGGTGAGAGAAGCTCATCTGAGGGAAGGAGTGATGGGAAGTAGGAGGAATGGCCTGCTGTTTCTCACCTCCTTGTTCAATACAGATTTCAGAGCCTGCTTACATAACAATCTCTGTGAAGGCTCTGTGCAAGAAGGTTTAGGATGGAACAGGTTATCTACAAATGAGGAGGAAAGGATGACTGCAGCACTTTCCTTCTCTTTTTTCTTTTCCCAGTTGTTTTACTTCACGGAGGCTATGGGCAGTACAAGACTTTGCTCCTGAACTCTACAGAGTGGCACTGTGTACCCAACATATCTGCAGATAAAAGTGAGTGATCACGAGAGCCTCATAAGCAACACAAGGAACTTCAATAACATTTAGTTATTGACCCTAACATTGGGTCAGCCTCTGAGTTTGGGAATGTCATTGTTAGTTAGAACTGGATTGTTTTAAGGAAGGAAGCTACAGAATTGAGGGAAGAAGATGCTGTATTGTACGATTTTATTTAGGATGCAATGAAAACATGTGCTAGGCTAGTGGAAGAAGATGAGTTGCTCCATACCTACCTTGACCAATATTTTTACTCTTCCCCTCACACAACCCCTCAGTCAGAAGGACAGAGTTTGGAGGACTTTGTTAAGCAGTTCAGAGTAGCTGGAAAGCTGTCTTGCAATCACACATGAAGTGATGGCAATGTCATGTGCTAGAATGCCTGCAGTGGAAGTTCTCAAATTCAGGTCAAAAACCTGTTCCTGTGTGGCCTTGTGCTTTGAGAAAATATATCTGTGGCTTTTTAATCCATCATGTGACTTTCTGGCTACAAGGAAGATCTCTAGTATAATGTGGCTGTGTAAGGAACTGACTGTGGTGGCAGCAAGGCTGTCAGGGCAGTTTATTGTATATCTCTCAGTCTGCATGGGTCAAGAGCTTGGACAGCAGTCCTCTGATGAAAGGGTTTCCATAGGACAACAAGTTGACTACTTCCCATCTTGCTTCCTCAGGAAGGATATGGCAGAAACCGTATCTCTTACCAAAGAGAAGTTGTATGAACATGGCAAAACAAATAGAGAAAGGGAAAGACCTTCAGGCAGGGACCTTGTGAGAGGACCCTGTCAAGTTGTTGACAGCTTTGCTTGTAGAACATGGAAGACAGCATTAACTTCTGTCCAGACTAAAGGTGTGGTTCAAACCACTCCCCTAACTCTTGGGACCCTACACTGAACTCACAGAGATGAAGGACAGCACATCTTGTTCAAAAGCAGGACTATTTTCCCCCATAGTGGAAGGCTGGATGTGCTGCCCAAAGGGCTGGAGATGTTTTCAAGGAAGCTGCTATTACCTGTCCCTTGATATGATGTCCTGGACTGAAAGTGAGCAGAACTGCACCGGGATGGGCTCCCACCTGGTGGTGATCAATAGCAAGGAAGAGCAGGTACGTGCACAGGGCTGAGAGAGGGAAGGCCAGAGCAGCCAAAGACACAGTGCTGGGCCCTGGAGGGGACTCAGAGCCCATCCATGTCCTGCAGGGAAGGGAGCATTATCCTGTCTGCACTCCTGCAGCACTGTCTCCCCTCTACCACCAGCTCCATCCCACAGGGACTTCTGATGCCTCCCTCTGCTCAGTCCTGTATCTTGTGGACATTGTACTTTTTTCCAGGAGTTCCTCTTCAACTTGGCAAAAGAAAAAGTTACTAATGCCTATGAAACAAAATACTATATAGGCTTAAGTTCTTACGAACATGGGCAATGGCAGTGGGTGGATCAGACTCCATACGAGAAGATAGCCACGTGAGTATCCTGGTGGAGTGAGAAGGGTACTCACCCCAATTCTCTCCCCTCAGTTAAATTAACCAATACACTGTGTAACGCACACATGTGTCAGAGAGAGGTTTCTGTAGACAGCTGCCCTGTAAGTCAGAAAACTTGTCTAGTTTTCTAGTCAAAATTATAGCTTCTGATTTCTGTCACACTAGCTTTCCCTTTCTCTTCCACAACTATTTAAGGTGACTTCACCTCAATGTTATGTGTGCTAGCGCATTTCCAATAGAGGAACTTTGTTTTACAGGTTCTGGAAACCTGGTGAACCCAATTTACTCTTTGCAGAGAAGTGTGCTGCAATTCATGTCAAGGGAAGCAGAGACCCCAACACTTACAGTAACTGGAATAACATTCTTTGCTTCACAAGTTGCTATCGAATTTGTGAACTGGCAGTCAAATTTGTCTGAAGAAGGAAACTCCACTTTGGATGAAGGACCTGAGGGAGTATCCTTAAGAAAGGCCAGCTCATGAAAACTGATGAAAACCTGGCCTGAGCTCATACAAATATATTTTCTTGAAGTGTAGTATGAGCAAACCTATCACAAAATTCCAGATCCAAAGGACCTCAGTTCCCAGTCTGTGCTTCTGCATCTCTTTCCAAGCTGGAGATCAGTCCTGAATGAAATAGCTTGGGCTAATATTAAGAATTTATTGTGCCCTGTTTCATTCTTCTCCTTCATAGATGAGGGTCTTGATTCTCCAGAACTTTCCTTGACTTCTTGTCCAGTCAATATCTCCATATCTCAGTGATGTCAAAAGGCTGTCTCTGTTTCATGGAAGGATACTGGTTCTTCAAATCACTGGAGCAGAATTTGAACAAGAGAAATCATAGGAGTGTCCTTGTCCCTTCTCTGAAGGGAAAAACTATTCCTGGCTTATCTTTAATGTTTCCTTTTTCCTTCAACATATTCTATGTTTATACCTTAGGAAAAAAGCATATTAATAAATGTTAATTCTGCTCTTTGCATGAGGATGTCTTCTGAGTGACTTGTCCCAGATTCCCACAACCCAGGCTTTCTGCACAGAGGTTTTAACTTTTCAGTGTGTTTGACACCTGTAGATGAGAATATTACTGTGATTATGCTGGACTGGCCAGGAGCAGGAACAACCTAGTGTTCATCTGCAGAGCATGCAAGAAAGGCTCTGAACACTTTCGGAGAATCACATGTGAGGGCAGCAACATAGCAGGCTGTATAGTATTCAATATCAATCACTGTTTGCTCAAGATGTAAGAGAAAGGAGATAGATTCTGGAGATTCTGCTGAGACATGTGGCAGGATGAGGCATGGCAATGAAGGGAAGATAAAGCAACTAAATATCACGAGAAGGATAAGAGGCAGTATTTCTAATATGAAAAAAGGATAGAAGACCCCTATCAAAGGCATCACTGTAAAACAGACGCTCAGAAATCTTGAACAAGTTACCTGCTTCCCTAAAATTTTCCCAACCTCTGTCTGTATGTTCCTCCCCTTTTGTCAATGATATCCATACCCTTCAAAAAGCTAGGAGTTTCCATTTGGGGACTGAAAATATATCTTGAAAAATCAGTTCTGGGTGATTTTTTAAAAAATCAAAAATCTGAGTACAAATTTGTGTGATTTCTACCAGAAGCAATGTAATTGCCAGATTTCTGGTGTAGCCATTGGTACAAAATCTTGGCTGTTGCAACATCTTGGCCTCCTGGTTTCTAGAGTTGCTGTGATACTTTCACAATGAGGAAAACTTTTTTGTCTTGTACAACATGACAGCACACAAAAACATTGCAATGGACTTCTCTGTTTTATTTCCCCAAATCAGTTCTGGAAATTACAGAAGTACAGTTTTGAGGAAGAAAAAGGAGCAGCTAAGACACACACAGAGTGACCAATGTTGTACAAGAGGTTTTCGAGATAGCTGCAGTTCTGGCTCCTAGAAGGTGATATGGGGCCGAGCAAAAACCACACCAGGAGATTGATTTGCAAGAAAATGTAACTTGCTAGAAACAGTCTCCATGACCCAAGTTTGGAACACACAGTTTTTCTAGAGATGTCATGACAAAAGAGGGATGTTGGATTTACCTGCAGAATCACTGAAGGGAAGTTCCTGATCCCCTCTTTGGTACAGATTTGTCTGAAAGAGGTATCTTTCTCCAACATATGAGAGTCAGTCTTTACGTCTCAAATCTGTCTTGATTCAGGAGGCAGCAGATGCCATAGCAAGAAGCAGAGGCAAAGATATACAGTCAAGTACAGCACTTTCAGAAAGCTTCAGGAGGACAATTCTGCATGTTGAACCAAGAGGTTAGGTGACAAGGGCAAAAAGTTTATCAGATTAGCACACTTCATGATGAAACCTTCAGTCCTGTTTTTTCAGGTGGACATTCTGGCCACAGCCCACTGCCTGTCAGAACAAGACTTGGATGCTCACCACTCCTTGGCACATTAACTTTTCCTTTGGAAAGGAGCTCAGGTCTGAGGGAAGGAGCCACAGTGATGTTTACTTTTGAGAATACATACACCATAGAATGTATGTATTCTGACTGCAGCAAAAAAAAATCCTGTTGTGGTTCAAACTTGAGCTAGTTTCTGGTTTTCCACAAGAAATCTCATGATGCCCAGTCTTTGAGATACTGTCTTCAGCTCGAAAAACATCATTAGAGCCCAGCCATCATTAGGACAGCCTGGGAATATACCTTATTACACTGCACATTGTTTCTTTTTGCAGAAAAAAACACAGCTAGTTCTCCCCACTTCCTCAGTCCTACTCTGCAAGTCTTAGAAATTGACCAGTGGATATCTTGTTGTGCCAGTGCAGCTGAGTCCATCAGCAGAGAGTACCCCTCCAGCTGGGTGTGAAGGTGTTAATTTGTCTCTTTCCTTATCCGTTGTAGCCTGAGGTGTCAGGTGTGCCTTGGGCATCTGCTACAAATGATTCATTATTAACAGCCCATCAGAAATTACATAGAGGGTGTAGAATATACAGTTTTGGTTATACCTACATGATGACAAACTGGTCCTGGCCCCTGTAACTGTGACAATGAGCTTATGGATAGATACGGCATATCCTAAGCCTTCTCACCTCTGTTTACATGGAGTCACCAATGCGTATTTCCTGAGTGTCCAAATCTGTTCATCATTTTACAAAGGACAAAATAACATAAAATATAAAATACAGAATAGAATAAAATATCTTTTTTCTCTCACTAGCCTAAGCAGTTTAGGACCAGATGATAAATCAGAGTTCAAGGGCCTTTTTCTTCCACCTGAGAAAGTCAGTCTATTCAGACTTTTACAGTGCGACTTGCTCAGTGGCTCCAAATTACAATCACTGGATAAAGCCATTTCCAGCTACGGACAATTATAAGGCTTAAAGCAATGACCTAAGATACAACTAAATTTAATTTCCAAACTAGAATGAAATCGTTGGATCCTTACAGCTCTCCCAAAAAGGACTGTGAGTCTCTGAAGACAGTAGTGGTACATATTTTGGCTGGAAAAAGGTCTACAGCGCAGGAGCTGAGTCTCTGCCAGAGATATGTGAGGAACTCAGAGCTAAAGCAGCAAGTATTCCACAAGGCAGAGGCATCTTAGAGAACAGAAAGCATCAAGGCAGATATTTGCAAGGGCTTTTTGGCCAAAGGGCTGGTGCGCCTTCCTCCTGAGTGGAGGCTGCTGCCCCACAGCCCTACCCAGAGCATGGCGTCCAAGACTGTCCCAAAAGGCTGTGACACACCTGTGCTTTTATGTGAGAGATGGGGAGGAGGTGTCAGAGCCTGAGTGGGATGTACCTGGTAGGACCCATAATGGAGGCTGCCGGGAGACAGGAGTCTGTGAAGGGAGCAGGGAGAGGGCTTGTGAGATCTGCAGCTGGGGCTGGGGAGAGACAGGGAGGGGAGGAAGGGGTGGAGGCAGCTGATCAGAATCTGCAGAGTGGAAAGGCCCCCTCCATGGAGGAAATACATCCTCCTCCTTCCAGAAGATAAGGACAAGAACTTTTGTCTCTCTCTCTACCCTTTCTCAGTACCAGCCAGCCCTGGGCCATAAGCCTGTGCCATGGCATGTGAAAGGCCAGTCATGGCAGGCTGCTGGTGCAGCTCAGGTGGTCACCGGACTGTTGGGCAGCTGTGCCACATGGGGAACAGCTGCAACCCTGTGACATGAGAACTGTGATGCAGAAAGTTTCTTGCACAGCCGATGGCTCTGAGGAGATATCTTTGCAAAGGTGCAGCAACAAAACACTGCTGTTTCACATCACCAAGCTACCCCAAAAGCAGTCTTGCCTGTCCAGCAGAAACTTTGGTTATTCTGATGCATTCACTGAGGATAATCACAGAATGTCTCCTAGCCTTTCATTTTTCAAGGCTTAAGCAAACTATGTTTAACAAACCAATCTTAAGGCTGGTGTCTCATTCCCCCTTCCTGTTATCTTCTGCATTTATTTCAGTTTCAGTATATTCTAAGTTATTCAATGACCCACTAATAAGCCCAGACTTTTTCCTCCCTGCCATTTCCCATCAATAAGCTCTTACTTTAGCAAAGAAGCTCTTTATAAGGAGTTTAAAAAGTTCTTCTCTTTAAAATTTCATCTTTTGTCCCATATTATATTTTTCAATAAAATCTGATTATATTCAGATATTTGTAAACTGTACCAAAAATGGACATGTTTTTCTAGATCAATAGGACTTATTAGCATGAGATCATGATGAAAATGCTAAATGAAATTTGTGCTTAGTAGGATTCTTCATGGTCTGCTGCTATATTATGAAGGAAATAGTTCTAACACCTCGGATATAATGGCTGATGTGTTAACACTGTTATTTTATTGCGTACAGACAGATAGAACAATCAAAAAGCGTTTATTAAAGACAACACAAAACACTAGGGGAAAAGCAAGGTTCTAAAGAAACGTCAAATAATAGTGTTAAAAGTACCAAGTTTGGAAGGATAATCTTTACTGTAGAAAAGGGAGCAAATTCAATTTTCTGGGATATTTAAAACTAGCTTTATGGAGATTTTTCAAACTTTGGGGTTGAGGAGATAATAATGCACCTTAGCTTTTAATTCCTGAGAATCAAATCATAAAGTCATCCTCTCTTTCTCAGCTTAGAATCCCAAAAATTTCAAAAGAGAATAGTTGTAGAACTTTACCAGAAGAAAAAAATCGTAGTATCATTTATCTTTAAGGTATAGAATAAAGATCTTCTTCCCGATGGCTGAAGGATTTGGGGGATCTTCCTGGGTAACATGTGGTATTGCATGTTCATATGAACAATTTGTAGTGTTATTAGTGCAGATCACTTCATTGACTTCAGATTATTCATAGATTTAACATACTTTTATCTGTGTACAGTGAGAAGAAGTTATGGATCCTTATATCTCTTACTTCCCATCTCTTTTGCTGAAGAATCTGCTCAGCTATGGCCCATGAGAAGCTGGAGAGTCTCTGACTCTGTCACTGCATTCCTTTGTGGTACATCAGTGACCTTAACAGCAAGGATTCCATAACGTTCACCAGAAAAAGAAAGCACAGCCATAAGACAAGCAAGTGCTTGGCTCAGGATCTTGAAATGCAACATAAAAATTGGCTTGTGCTATAGTCCATGTTTTAACATCAGGAAAGTTCAGTGTAGAGTTTTAAGAATGGGCCGTTGATCTGATTATCTGGATTGCAGATCAAAACAGACCATTGTAAGCATACTCCAGAGCTGCTGTCATGACACTGAATCCTGTGAGGAGAGGCAGCTGCTGACTCAGGTCCTGAGTCCTGAGAGTGAGTTGCCATGATTTTACACTCACTAGAAGTCTGCAAATTTACTCTAGCTTAGGATAACGGAGGCAAGTTCAGTGCCAGAACACTCTTCTGCTTCTGACATGAGCTAAAGCAGCTATTTCTCACTACCACAGCTACCAATTCTGAGAGTATAACAAGAAGGCAATCCCTTCCAGAACATTAACCACAGAAGCCTTTCTTATGCTGTCCATCGAGATTGTTTTTGAAATGATCATTCTTATTTCTCTTTGCGGCAGTCATAATTCCACCTGAGTTCTTCCATTTATTTCTAGCTTGATTATCTGGTCTCTATTTTTCAAGTGATTTTTGTCTCCTGTTACTACACTTCTAATGATCTTAATTAACAAATTTTGCGTACCTAAAGCCAGAAGTCCAGAATAGAGTCCAGAACAGAGAATGTTTTGGAGATAAGGAAACAGAGGAAGAAAAAAATGAGAAGAGGTTGCTTTTTTCATAGGTATTAAGACAGCAAGGGTTTCCCTTTCTGTAGTTAAAATGACTCCTGTTTGAAAAGGAAGTAGTGGGTACCCAACACAGAAAGGCAGACTTGACAGGGAGCCAAGAAAAAACTCTTGAATCATGTATACAATGCAGAGCCACCTCTCAGATTCATTACAACATCATACCATTCAAACACCATTCAAAAGTGTTGCAGAGCCTGGCTTATGGCAGAAAATCACATTTTCATGAGCCAAAAGCTGGTCAGGAGTTATATTGCTTCACTGGATCATCTGACCAGCTGGGAAAAGAAACAGTCAGCTGCTGGGAAGGGTTCTCCTTGGCTAGCTATCCTCAGGCCTCAAAGAAAGGAGTCAAATTCCTGCTCACCAGTTTTCCATCTGCAGATTCCTTTTTCAGCCATCATCACCTGGGAGTTAAGGCATATTTTGGTATTCAGAAAATGTTTTCATGAAGTCTTCCTACCCAAGGGCCTCTTCCAGCTATGAATCATGAAAATAGAGACACAGTACAAAATACATGTATGGAAGTTTATAATTACTCTACTTGCATCCTTAATAAAATCTTTTACTAAATTCACTTACTGATCTTTTTGCACAGTATTTTTCTTTATTTTTTTAATAAGTGTAGCTATTCCAAAAATTCTAAGTGTCTGCTGAAGAACTGCCTTTAACACCATCAGACAATTCAACAAGTCCGTCTTTCTAGTGTTCCTATAAAACCAAAAATTAAATATTTATATAAGTGCTCTTCATCCCAAAGGGCATGGATGCTCTTAGAGGCTTGATCCCTACTTTTTTTCACAGTTGGTACAATTGTTCAAAATGAGACTGATATAAATATCAACTCACCTTTACATGCTTATGAGTATGCATATTTAGAATATCTCTACATATTTTTAGTACATAAGACTTTCTTCTCTCAGCACAAAATATTGGCTCCCTGCTTGGTGAACACATGATGCTTGTATTGTCATTTAATCCTGAATGAAGTATTGGATCAGCAAAGCTGAAAGACTGGCTTAAATTTATTATTAAAAAAAACAAACCAATTTGTAGTGATCAGAAGTCATATTTGACGAAACCCAGAAGCTGTGGTTTACCATTACATCCCAAACTGGTACATTCCACAGACCTTTGTGTTGTGCTGAGATCACAAATTATTCAAAACAAGTACATTTTTTGCGGAATGCTTCAAAAAGTTTTCCCTGTGGCCCTGAGTCTCCTGCTGAAGTGTGTTATTCAGAGATGGATCAGGACTGACTCATGTTGGTTTGTGGAATCCTATGAGCTGGCACACAGACATTGTTGGAGACTAATAGTCAACAGAGAGAAATAATCCTGGGTAGGGATCAAATGGTTGCAGAAAGCAAGGAAAGAGAAAGAAGCTGCCCTGGATTAAAATGATCATTTTTTTAATCTGTTGCAAGATTGATTTGCCTGTAGATTACCTGCAGGATAGGTAAATACTTCCTAGTCCTTCAGCTGTGCTCCATTTTCAATGCAATCTTGAATCTCCTTCTTTCTAAATTCTAGTGTCAGTGCATTGTGGGTCTTATCTCTTGGGATGCACAACACAGTCTCATTCACACAAACAGAGACTGCAGTTGGCTTTGTTGGTGTGAAGGGGAAGCTCCATTCATATTGCTGCTGATTGTGACTCAGCTCACAAGTGGCACTCCAAAGGCCATCAGCTTGGAGGGACTGCACACTTATCATCTCTGCCACTGACTCCAAATGATACAAGAATGAGTACCCACTATGCATCTAACCTGTAAGGAAGGCAAACCACAAATAATTTTGGTAATCTGTCTGGGAAAGCTCATGGGATGCAACAAGAAAGTGAGAAAAACACAATTAATTCTCTTTACGTTAGGTCATGCTTTGAGTTGTTTGTCACAAGTGGATGCTGCTCATGATGTGCTTCTACTCCCTCTGCTGGAGTATGAAAATGACACAATCAAAAGTTGAATGTGTGTATTGTAGGCCCTTCTGCTGCACTATCACGCCTCATTCAATGTAAAGTGAAAAAAAGGCCAAATTACTTTTTCACAGCTATAGACATAGCAGATGACTGTACTCACAGCTACAGGAATGGAGAATGGGTGTGGAAATCTAATTCTGTCTGTTGAAGAATTTTCTGTTGACACTGGTGATTTCTTATTTTTGGATCTGGTGACGAAGATGCTAATGCCAGGACAGTTTGTATCCAAGTAACTGTATGGTTTGGTTGATGAAAATTACCCCATCCTCCACACAGAATTACACACACAGAATTAACAAGGTTGGAAAAGACCACAAAGATCATCAAGTCCAACCTTTTACCTAACTTCACAACCTATCCAGCACCAATCCATCATCTAAACCATCTAAACCATGTCACTAAGTTCATCATCCAACCTATCCTTAAACACATCCAGGGACGGTGACTCCACCACCTCCCTGGGAAGCCCATTCCAGTGGAAAATCACTCTTTCTGTGAAAAAGTTTCTCCTGATATCCAACCTGAACCTCCCCCCACGCAGCCTAAGACCGTGTCCTCTAGTCCTGTCACTGGGAGCCTGAGAGAAGAAATAGACCCCCACTTGACGACAACCTCCTTTCAGGTAGTTATAGACAGCGACAAGGTCACCTCTGAGCCTCCTCTTCTCCAGGCTGAACAACCCCAGCTCCCTCAGCCGTTCCTTATAGGGCTTGTGCTCCAGCCCCTTCACCATCCTTGTTACCCTTCTCTGGACACCTTCCAGCAAGCCAACATCTTTCTTAATCTGAGGGGCCCAGAACTGGACACAGTACTCAAGCTGTGCCTAACCAGTGCCAAGTAGGAAGGAAGAATAACTTCCCTAGTCCTAGTGGCAACACTATTCTTGATGCAGGCTAGGATGCCATTGGTCCTCTTGGCCGTCTGGGCACACTGCTGACTAATATTCAGTTTCCTATCAACCAGCACTCCCAAGTCCCTTTCCGCCTGGCCATCCTCCAGCCACACTGTCCCCAGCCTACAATCCCATTTAACTATCTCTAGAGATGTTCTAATCTAAGTTCTGGCTCTGGAGAAAATACGTGGGTGTCTTGGTTTGGATGCTAGGGGACACTAACAGTGACAAGAGACTCAATAGAGGAAACAACAGCAAAACAGTTTATTATCTAGGGGCTCCATAAACTGTGGAACCCAACTAAGACACAAACTGATTACAACAACAACAACAACCCGACAATATTATGCAAGTTAAAAACAACTGAATGATGCTCCTCCGGGTTGGCTGCTGGCCTGTGGAGCAAGAGAAGGAAGGGAAGAAAGGCTGGCCCGAAGATGGCAACTGGTCCCACACTGGAGCGGCTGAAAAATAAGGACNCAACTGAATGATGCTCCTCCGGGCTGGCTGCTGGCCTGTGGAGCAAGAGAAGGAAGGGAAGAAAGGCTGGCCCGAAGATGGCAACTGGTCCCACACTGGAGCGGCTGAAAAATAAGGACAGTGAAGAGGACCTCCCAGGGGAACCCAAGAAGACACCACACTTGGGTCGCCACTGGGTGGTTTCCTGCTGTCACTGTCCGAGCTCTGATGATGCTGCGATGACACTGTGTTGCAAGGGACCTTGGAAGGAGGGGAGCCGTGCTTCTCTCAGCACTGAAGGAAGCCAAAAGGCGGGCAGGACTTCCTTCTCTAGCCTTTTATAAGGTGTCTGTTCTCAGATTTTCTTGGAGCAATCTTCCTGGGTGTGCCACCTTCCCATTGGGAGGCAACGTTGTGTACCATCCCCTCAACGAGGTCTCACCGCGCGGCCAAGATGGCATTTTCTGCCAAAATGTCCATGCAGCGGGCACCCGGGGCCCGAGGGTGCCAATGGTGTCGCCTGTGGGGCCACTCACTGCCCACAGGGACCCTCGGGAGAACTTGCATCTGATGGCCACCATTACTTCATCATTGTAATTGTCATCATTTCCATCCCAATTTTGCTGTTTCTCATGCTATTTGTAAAAATTCTGTTGGTTTTTTTTCTCAGAAAAGACAAACAAACTTACCATACTCTTTTGATATCTTCCACGAGTTCCTCAGTATTGCTCACTACCATCACTAGCTTTAAAAGCCATGTTTCAGAAGTTTTTCATAGGGTTTTGTTATCTTTGGTTCTTTTTCCTTCAGTGCCAATTTACATTGTTACATTCAGAGCTGTATGTGGCCACATGTAATGAGTGATTACTGTGATAAAAGCTTTCTTACATAAAGATATGCTTGGAAGAGCAAATGCAGCATGGAAACATAGCACCTAGTCTTTGTGGAATCATGGAATGGTTTGGGTTGAAAGGGACCTTAAGGGTTATCTAGTCCTAGCCCCTTGCAGTAAGCAGGGACATCTTCAAATAGATCAGGTCATCTTTAAACAGATCAGCTTTCTCAGAGCCCCATCTGACCTGATCTTGAATTTTTTTTCCAGGGATGAGGCATCTACCACCACTCTGAGTGACCTGTGACAGTGTTATATGTGAGCCAGCCTCTCTTGAATCAGTCCTAGTTGACCAACAGCAGCTACACCACATGAGTTAAGCCGCTAGAGCTGTGAATTATTGACAGAGTGGAAGCCTGGGCAAGTTGATGAATTTATCAATTCAAGTTGTAGAAAGCACCTCTAGTGTTGCAGGCAAGTAGAGATGAAAGTACCTGCCAATCCTACTGAGAGAAGTACAACACTTTAACAAAGATTAATTAAAAATAATTAAAAATAATGCTGAGGCCTTTAGGAGCCTCCTTTCCACCCATAACAAACTTCAGTTCCACCAGCCTAGTGAATTGTCTTTAAACAGCATGTTTCTTAAATGACAAATAGCAAAATGGGGTTACAACAAACTCCTCCACTTACCAGTGCCCTCACTTTCCCACTGATGTAACTGATCCTACGACCGCTAAAATCAGGGTATTATGACATAACAGGCTACCTGTGTGTCTGTTACATGTTTCAAAATCTCCTTTGCCATGCCTAAAACAACTATTTTGTTTCCCTTCTTTCTGTTGCAAACAGCACAAATTGAGCCCCACAATAACGGGATCAACATGACACAGTACACGTCATTTGGTGGCCAGCCTGTCTCCCTTTACTGTGTTTTACCTTGGGATAGTGTCAAATTAGCAGCAGAATATGTTACTTTTGTGTACAAACTCCTGAAATTCACAGAAGACTCTTCCTTTCTCAAGCAATCTTCTTGAATATGGTAGAATTAATCTGCTGATTTGAGAATCTGCATGGTCTTGTGATAATGTTACTGCTTTGGTAGTTTCCCTTATGAATATTCATCACAAATAAAGACGGAATGTCCTAGTTATTATACTTGCCATGAGATATCTGGACATCTGCCACCATCCTTTCTGGCCTTGGAAAAGTTGCTGTGATGGCTGCTGGCCTGGCTATTGTATTCATCATCTTGTTCCAGATGGAAAGCAGAATCTCTGTGTTGTCCACGTGGTGTACACCAGCAGCTGGTACTGTCAGGATGATGTTCTTGTGGCCAGTTCAGCCTAGGGGGCCAGGTACTGGCAGATGGTTGACTACCAGGCAAAGATATCAGTTTCCCCTAATTCAGCATTCAGGTGAAAAAAGGTAGTCAATTTAAAAAGAAGCTTTAAGTGTGAAGAAAGAGAAGATCTTCCATAGCTAAAACCCTTTGCATAGCCTAAGAAACAATAAATTAATCTAGAGGTAACTGTGTTTTACTGAATCATGGGGAGATCCTGAGATTATGGCAAGGGATCCAGTTCTTTTTGGCGACCCTGTGTCTGTTGTTGCTGCAAGGAGTTGATCATCGTCAGTGTTTTTAACATCAAGCCACTTTAAAAGTGTCTCAGATATGATTATACTGGGAACCTGGAAAGAAATTAATTCCTAAATGAAAGTCCTATCATTATACTTTCTGCACTGAGAAATGTGAAGCTTTATGCAAAGATATTCCTGGGACATCACATATTTTGATGTTTTGTATATACATGACCATAACAAACAACCCCACAAAAATACCAAACCAAACCAACAAAAACCCCACCCAAACTAACAACAAAACATAAAAAACCCCAATAATAACAAATACAGGAAAATATGGGCAAGCCATAAATATAGAAATGCTTCTCTACTTCCCTGCTGTAGTCAGGTTTTGGGACCACTTACCAAGCCTGAAGGATAGAGCCTGCGCAACCCCTTTAATTGTGACTGATATTTGGCAAAATGTGCTCTCCTTTGGCACTATGATATATACGAGGCCGCACCACAGACTGGAGAATTTCATGGTGTTTTTTATGACTTTGAACTTCTTTACCACCAAAGGAGGCCACTTCAGCTCCATAGCAGAGCTGAGGTCATCAGTGTGACATCAGGGAACACCAGTCACCAAAAGGTGCTCCACTCCAAACTCTGCGTGTTCTGTAGCTTTTCCACAGTCTCAAGCCCTAGGTCAGTAGGCATCTATTTATCTGGTTTTATAACCCCGTATCAATCCCCCTCAGTCCCCATGGCACCTCTCCCTGGGGCAGTCTTTTTATCGGGCCATGCAGTCTCTTTGTTGTTCGATGTTTATTCCTCCCATGGCTTCGATTCTATCAGGCACAACATATCTCTTAATTCTTTGTCCACTCGTCTGCTAGATTAAACCACTATTAACTACAATCAGGTCACCTCTTTCCTTCCCCTCTGCCACCTTCATTGGCATGTATCTTGTTAACAGGCTATGGTTAAGAGTGACAGCTACAACTTGTAACTGACTTATTCACATAAAGCTGGATGTTGTGTCATACAGCCATAGAATGTAGGAAGAAATCTACAGCATTTTAGTATCAGCTATGTCTTATATACCCTGAGTATAAGCATTATAAGTTCGCTTTTATGATAGAAGTTGTGGAAGTTCTGCATAATTAGAGGAATTAAAAATTGGGGGATTTAGGGTAAAAAAGCCAAGAGCAAAAATCTCATATCAGTGAGATTATAACTGAAGAATACAACATTGTGGAGGCTACTATTTGCTTTCAAGATCTATATTCTCTTGGTATTGTCCTTCAGACTGTTCCAGTGACTGCTTCACCCTAAAAACTTCTATTTCCTCAGAGCAAGGTTCTGTAGGAACTAAATTGACTGAAAACTACATGCCTCTTGAAGTGAAGAACACAAACCAAAGTTCACTGATTATTTAACCCTTTAAGAAGATACATTAGATGGTTACTGGTCTGCAAACTAGTTCCTGTTGAATTTGTATTGGGGTTGGCCTCCCTTGGCAGCAAGAAGATGAAGAATCCAGTATAAATCTAAGCACATAGTGAGCTATCGTGTAGCACATAAAGAAAAAAAGATAGGTTAGTATGAGAATCAAGATTTAGACAGTTTTCCTTTATGGTTTATAGGATCTCATTGGGTCCTGTTCCCAGCTGGGTAGAGAGGACAGTTTCACAGACAGCTCTTTCTTGATAGGCCATCCCCAGGCTGTAAAGAATGGAGCCAAATTTCTGTTCACCTGCTCAGAAAACTTCTGTGCCCACAAGTTCATCTTAGAAGGGTTGTCTTTTGGGATGGTGGACATTTTCTGGTAGTCGGAGAAGAGGTGGGTGAAGGGGTCCCAACCAAACCCCTCCTGCAACTGATGGAGAAGAATACACTGTAAGAACAATCAAGTTATCATTTCAAACAATGGAAGATTTCATAGTTTTCTGCAGTGTCTTTTAGAATTAATATAAATTTCTATGAAAGCCATGAAAAGCTGCTGTTGCAGAATTACAGTTTTTCCTGCATATCACATTTATTCCAGCAGTTCCGTTAGTAACCAGAGAGGAGATGGGAGATGACAGTGTGGGTGAGGCAGAGGGCCACTGGCCAAACTGGTATTGTGGGAAAATTTCCCCTTTTAAAATTGTTTCACTCTGCATAACTATTTTGACGTTCATTGCATCAGAAAAAACCAAAGCTTTGCCTCTTCAGCTTGATGATTCAGGTGCTTCTCTGGGACATGGAAAAATCAGGATCGATACTTAAATATTTTCTTGCTTATATAAGATGTTAGAGCTCACAGACAAGGGGGCCTGAGGGATACTCACCTCACAACAGTCAGTAGCTTAGGCCATTATAATGGACTTTTGCTTTACAGTCCCCAGTTAAAATCAGGTTGAGTGCTCTCTCCATTAGGCTATTGATTGCTAAGAGGATTAAGGGAAAGGGGAAAATCTCTCCTGAATGCTTCCCAAGAGAATGCACTTTAGTCTAGGACAGGGTTTATGTTTTAGAGTCTCATGCTTTAGCCCTCTTCAGAGCTGAACCCATCCCCTTGCTACTTGATGGATTACACTGGCTCCACTCAGTGCATTGGCTGATATGAACACCCTGCTCTTTACATGTTTTGTAAAAACAAGCCTGGCCCTGTATCTCATCAGAATTAAACACTTTGCCTGTATACCTCCCAGGTGCTTTCTGGGCCCAAGATGAACCTAGATAGTAAGCAAACCCTCAAAAGGCTTGACACCTACAGTCACCACACTGCAGACTTTCTTCTGATACAGGCTTCACTGACTGCACTAATACACACACTCTTCCCAGTTACCTGCAGGTATGTCTCCAGAGCAGTCCACACATTCCAGTCCTTCAGTTGAGCGCCTTTCCTCAGATACTCTTTTATCCTTTCCTTCCGACATTGTGACTTAAGGGCTTTATGGGCCTGATCCCGTGGAATTCCCAGCACCTTTTCGTGAACATAGACAGACCAGAGATTGCAAGTGGCCTCTGTGGTATGAGGGGGAAACTCCCATGCTTTCTGCTGTTGATTGTGTCCCAGCTCATGGATAGGACCCCAGAGACCAGTAGTTTGCATATGCTGCATATCTATCAGCTCCTTCACTGAATCTAGGTGGCCCATGATGGGGTAACCAGAATGCATCCAGCCTGCAGGAAAGACAGGTACCAACACACATCACTACGTGCTCTCCTCGGTGCCTCTTAGACATAAATAACAATGGGTTTGGTTTTTTTTCATTTCTTAGTGCCTGTCTTTTATCTCACAAACCACACTGTATTACCATGAATGACCAACTTTTTCCTTTGTGAGGTAAGGAAATACATCAAATTTCACGCTAGCAAATAATCAAATAAGCAGTGTGAAGGTAAGACTGAACTACCAGTTAAGCACAGGCTCACCTGCTTTCCCTTTTTATACATAAGCATACACTCATGGTTGGACTGAGGTTGAGATTTTAGGATGAGAGGAAAGGCCTGACCATCACCCAGTTGACGTTGACACAACCATGTCACTCAGCACCATGGCAGACCTTGAGCTTTCCTATGTAGAGTGTGGATACTGCAAGTCTGCACTCCAGTAGTCAGTGGTGTGGACGAGACACATGGAAAACACAAACTTTGTCCTTCAAAGCTTGTCATACTTAAGTCTGTTCTTAACCTTGCAGGATAACTATCCTATAAACTACCACCCAGCAGGTTGCTAGGCAAGAATCTTGCACTGCAAGGGATTTTACTTACCTCCTTTGTGTCTTTATCCCTAATTGGTCCTTCTTCACAAAGGAATAGAGAATATGAAGGTTAGAGAATATGAGCATCAATCCCCTTCCTGCAGGACCTCGTTCAAATCTTGACCTTCCTCGGTTTTTTAACAAGAGGGATGCATGCATTTAGCAAGTACTGACACCCAGAAAGTTCAGGTCCAGAAATGTGAGTGAAACCATTTAGTCCACTCAAACCAGAAGGGAATTTCATGTTTGCAGACCATGATCTTTTTAACCGGCATTTGCTCAGGATAGGAAAACTTAACTCTCCCAAGATGTGCCACAAATTCTTTCCATGTGGCTTAGCAACAGGTCAGGACATCAGGGTTCATGTCAAGCCCTTGTCTCTTTGTAGGATGATGAATTTAACTAGTATGTTTTGAAAAACAACTGAACAAAATTTTTATTGCATAGTTCCACTTTTACCATATAATTTGTCTCTACATTAAAGGCAATCAGTTCTCAACTGGAAAAGCTGGATTAGGGGAACATCAGCTGCAAAAATACACACTGATGGGCTTTGACAGTGATACCAGTTCCACTTCTCCATTGCCATCATCTCAGGCACATCTTTTTGGGCTCAGCTTTGCCCACAGTAACCTTTGTGGAGCCCATCTCCAGCGGGTAGGTACACAGAGGTTTAAAAAGTGTCATTGAACTCATGAGAATAGTCCTGTGGCTGAGGCAGAGAAAAAATAGTAATCGGTCACTCTCTCCCAGCTGTACTGACTATGCAGTGCATTCAGGAGGGAAAATGAGTAGCTACATGTGAGCTAAAGCCACTGCAGTCAGCGGCTCTGCATCTTAACACACCCAGACAGAAGAACAGCTGAGGAGACAACACCAGTTTTGAGAGCAGAGAGGCATCTGAAAAGGTCAATATGTTTTTCAAGCCCTGCCTTGCCACGTTTCCACCCTGACGGAGCAGCTCACAATCATGCAAGGGTCACAGTCATTTAACACCTCACATATGTTCCCAGTCTGGTTTTAGCAAAATAACCTTGAAGGAATAGACACTGCTGCTAGAGGCCACTTGCCTCTTAGCTCTTGAGAAGGCCATATGGCAATGTACCTACCACATGAGATCTGGACATCTGTTACAATCCTCTCTGGCCTTGGGAATTTTGTTGGTAAGGCTGCCAATTTGCTTATTGCCACCATGATCTCATTCCATAGGGTCAGTAGCGGTCGTGGGGTCTCCATGTGGCGGATGCTGTCGGAGGGCACAGTCAGGATGAGATTCTCAACAGCCAGTTCTGCCCAGGGAGCAGGGTAGTGCCGGATACTGGTCTTCCACTGGCTTTCACAGGTCTCCCCTACATCAGAGAACAGGTTAAGAACAGCTCTGACTTTTGAGCATATTCACAGAGGTCAAGCCTGGAGAAGTAGACCACAGTCACAAAATTTTCATGGAAAACAGTATGTGGTAGTTGCATGACTGGGGGTGGTGGCTGTTAGATAGCAAATCCTGATTCTGAGAGAGGAGAACGGAGCTGGAGGGGAGGAGAGTGGAGCTGGAAACACAGAAAATTCCACAGATATTTATTGTAGGGACTAAAGATGGTCATATGGTGCACTTTAAAGCAGGCAGAGCACAAGGCAAGCTTTGTAGTCCTATAGTAACAGACCTTGCTAAAAAGTGCGTCCCCATCTTTCTTATATGCCCCTTTTAAAGGCCACAATAAGGTCTCCCTGGAGCCTTCTCTTCGGCAGGATGAACAATCAAAACTCTCTCAGCTTTTCTTCACAGGAGAGGTGCTCCAGCCCTCCAATAATCTTTATGGCTTTCCTCCACTCCAACAGGTCCATGTCTTTCCAATTTAAAGAAGGATGTTGTGGGGGACTGTGTCAAAGGCCTTACAGAAGTCCAGATAGACAACATCTGTAGCCCTTCCTTTGTGCACTGATGTAGTCACTCCACCAGAAAAGGCCACTGGGTTGGTCAGGCAGGACTTGCTCTTGCTGAAGCTGTGCTGGCTGCCCTGAATCATCTCCCTGTTATCCCTATGCCTTAGCATAGCTTCTAGGAGGATCTGTTCCATGATCTTCTCAGGCACAGAGCTGAGGCTGACAGTTCCTGAGGGCCACCTTTCTACCATTTTTAAAAAGGGTGTTTAAGGGTATTTTAAAAAGGGTATTTAAAAATAGGAATTCCAGAGGCCAACATAGTAAGGAAACTAAATCCGGGTATTCCTAAACACAAGTTTTTCTAAGACCTTTCTAAGCATAGGACTACCTTTATTTTCAGTCACAAGGACAGCAACATCTGTGAGCAGTCCTAAGGAAAAAAGCACCAAGTTAAATAAACCTACCAAGCTTGAAGAAAGGAGCTCTGACTGCCCCTTCCACTGTGATGGGCACATTTCCCAGGACACTCCTTGCTGGTACGATGATGTAAATCAGGCCACCCCAGAAGCAGGAAATGGACTGCTTCTGGCAGGAAACATCACAGGTGCGGATTACCACTGGTGCCCGTTTCAGCATTTTGGCATGGGAGAGGTCATCTGTGTGACACCCAATCTGCACCTGGCAAGCAGAAATCACAGAAATGGCTGGTCAAAGGTGTCCGAGTGCGACCTGGCAGAGACGTCAACACCCCAAGCTTTCTACTGCAGCACTGTCCCTGCAGAGTACATACGCAGAAGCAGCCTGCTGACTCCAGCCTAGTTCAAGTTTTCAGCCTGTGGTGACCAGAAGCAGAAAATACAATGAAAAAAGCTGGTGAAGTTCAGTGCTATTCCTGTCTCAGGACAGTCTTACAACTATGCTCCCATTATTAATGGCTCATCTACATCCTTCACCAGCAGATCAGGGTACTGCAGTGACTTCTTTCACTACACTGTCCTTGCATTGATCATTCCTCCACCCTTTACCAGTATCAAAGTCACATCCTATAACATAGGAGTCAGATCATGGCTGGTTTCTTTTATTGTGCCTCTTCCTTGGACCTCTTACAGGAAAACAAACAGCATGTGGATGCAGGATCAGAGAGATCACCTGAGTTAACTTCACATTTCAGCTGCAAGGAGGTCACTAGAAAAAATATCCAAGCAGGTAAGCATTTACCAGTGTCATATTCTGCAGAGAACATGATCCCAAGTAGCAGCATATATCTGATCTGGACACACCTACATGAGCAGTAGTGTAGCACTGTCAAAGTAATTTTTGAGAGATGTGGAGACATGGAATCAAATTTGATGCACAGAAGGGCCCAGTTCTCTTAGCACAATAATAGAAAAAACACAGGTGCCTTCAGGCACACAGCAACAGGAGGAAGGTAACAAACGAGAGGACACAGGGTGAAAAAATGATGACAAAGCATTTAAAGTGCCACCAGGTGGCGGCAGTAGGAAAGGATTTAAAAGGCAGGGAAAAAAAAAAAAAGGTTGAGAAAATCCTTCTCCATGCTTTTTGAGTACTCACCTTCAAATACATAGGTGTAAACAAAAGCCAAACGAGAGAGAGCTTACCCTCAGACCAGCACTGACCACCGGGCAAGGGCATGTTATAACTGCTGTGTGCCCTTCAGGGAGGTAGAGTCCTGTACTCCTCCAGGCTGTCTCACCTAAAAGGTAAGAGAACATAGTACTGAACGGTCAAGCACTTCTTTGTCCTGACCACTAGAGATTCTGGAGATTTCAAGTTGTAACAGGAGAACAATCTTTCGTCCTTTTCTTTTCCCTTACTCTACACTCACAGAACCATCTAACATTTTACCCAACCTTTCAGAAATACAATTTCAAAGCAACAGGGTAGCAGTATGAACAAGAACATCACATAATCAGAAAGCAGGCCTCCACAAATCTGAACTTCTGGAAATGTCAAATTTAAATGCATTTACTAGTATCTTTTAAAAATTATAAATAATAATAATAGAAAAGAAACCAAAACCCCAACACCTCCTCCACTCAGATCCTCTGACCCTAAAGTCCTCATAAGAGGTACAAACTATGGTGGTATTAAACACAGTTGAAGTTGTAGTGGTCATAAAATATTTCCCAAATTACAGACTGACAATAGCATTGTATTTTTTCCTTATTGACTGTGGGGTCCAGCACAACTGGAGCCCGTAGGAATTCCCATTTCTAGCTGACTGAAGATATGAGAAAGGCTAAAGAGATGATTCTATGCTAGGTGTAAAGCTAAGATGGATATCACCATGCCACTACATTTCAGCATGTTTCTAGACAGTCTTCCCTTGGAAAAGTGTGTCTTCTCAGCCTAGATCTCTTTAAACACTTGTGGTACACAGTGCAAAACTGAACCATCTCTACTGTACTGTCTGGGCAGATTCTACTCCCTAGTTTGCTTAGGTATGTTTCAATGCAAACACCGAAAGTCCTAAAAAGAGCTGAACTGTCATGAAGTACACAACTTACAACCTTTCCTGTCACCCAAGAAAGCAATACAGTCTTGCCAAGCTGAACCTAATCCACAGAAAAATGCAAATTAGGTGATATCACAATGTCAGCTCAGTTTTGCTGAATTTGCACCAAAGGGTAGTTTTGAAATGGTGTTCAGAGTTTGCTAGTATTTATTTCTTTTTTGTTTATCTGAAATTACACAAATTCTGAGTATTTCTGGTCAAACAAAATACTGTGTTCAAACCAATCCATTCAGACCAGCCAACCCTAAAAATTTCCCCTTTTGTCCAGACACATTAATGCTAAAACCAATGAGCAGTTATTCCACAACTTTTCTTTTTGCGAAGTCTTTGCACTGAGACATAGCCAGCCAGAACAGCCAGCCAGTCTCCTTTATTTCATTAGAACAGTTTGGGAAAAAAAATAAATCAAGATTAATCTGTTCAGGGGATAAAATCTTACCAGTGGAATTTAACCTAGATTTTAAATATATTGGTTGTGAGCAGGAATCTCAGCAAGCTTGTATAGATAAAAGGCCTAATCTTAGACAAATCATTCATTATGTAAATACCAAATACCTTGGCTTCAGTGGTGGTCTCAGCCCATGAAATTCCCACCATACTTCCAGCCTTTTCTTTTCACCATCAAAACTAGATCTTGACTCCATTAACTGTGCTGACATGACAAACTGTGAGACTGTACTATAACTCAAGCTGAAATTTATCTAGATAACAAAAACCTCTTTTGTTTCCAACTCCTACCTCTCTGTAGGATAGTTCCACAGATGGTTGTATCAGCACAACTATGGCAACAGCAACCTGCAGTGTAGAGCACCAGGTTTCTCAAAGAAGCTTTCCTGCCAAAGCCATTGTGCTGTGCAAGTACCCTGCGGTACCATTTGTTAGGTGGTTCTTCTCCTCCAAGTGCCTGTGCACCAACAGTGAGGGAGCAGGACTTTCATGAGGTATTTCAGAGTGCTGGAATAGGGCTGGCCACTAAAGGAGCCTGTCTGCCACTACACAGAGGTCAGCCTCCCCTCAAGCCCACAGTGAAACTGCACATCTGTGCCCATGTTCAGACATACACAGACAGATGCAAACTGAGGCCGGGAATCACATCAACCCCAGGATGCTTCAAGAAGGGAGATAACACTCCTCACCTGGGTTTGTGCCATCAATTTCCACAGTGATCGGGAGGGGACAGACCTCAGGGGCAGATTTCTGCACCAGGGCTGCGCTGTCTGTCACGGTGAGGGACAGCTCGGTTGCCATGCGGAGAAGGACTGCCTCTTTGGAGTTGCTCTTGACAGGGCAGTGCCTGCTGACTTGTGGGATCCCGCTTCTCTGAAGCACTTTGGTCAGGATGCGGTGGAGTGAGGCATATGCCGGGCAGTCGTGGGCTGGGATGCGGAGAAAGGCAGCGCAGTCCTCTGCTAGCCGGTGCAGCCAGGCCTTGAGGGGCTCCGTGGGCTCCTCACATCTGTGCACCTGCGTGCTGAGGAGCAGGAGCGCCCTGCGGAAGTGGTAGTGCTCCCCAGGCCCCACGGGCAGGTGCTTGGCTGCCTTGCCGCTCTGCCCCAGGATACTCAGCCCAAAGCGGTTCAAGATTCTGTTGCCAGGATATTCTGCCACAGCAGCTTTGCCACAGTTCTGGGAAGCCCAGTACCAGGCCTGGCCTCCCATCAATAGACCACCTCCCTCTGCCACAAAAGTGTGAATCCTTTCTGCCTCTCTGTCGCTGTATGAAGAGCAGCAGTACACACTCATGTCACCTGTCAGCTGTGACATCTGCGACTTAACCTCTTCCTGAGAGAGGAGGCTACACAGTTTCTTCAGGCTGGGATCCACACCCACCAGCCCCTTTCTCCCAGCATCCAGCCAGCAGACAGCATTGAGAAGGAATCTGGCCAGCTTTGGAGAGAACAGATGGCTCTCGTGGCTTGCCACCACAACACGGCCTCGGCCATAGCGTGCTGCAGCTAAGAGGCAGCGGTGTGAGCTGTCCAGGCAAAGGGGGAAGGAGAGTACACCGTGCACCAGCAAGATGGAGGGTATGCCCCCTGTCACCAAATCCAGCTCCGACACACCACGCAGGAGAAACTCGGCATCAAGGCTGAGGTTGGCCTGGTGCCTGCAGAACCAAAAGAGGTCCAGGTTAGCCCCCATCCCAGAATCCTTGGCAGGAAAGCCAACCTCATCCATCCTGGCCTCTTCCTCTCCCCTCATTCCAGTACATCATATTGTCAGTTCACAGATCATTTACAGAATCACAGAATATTCTGAGTTGGAAGGGACTCACAAGGATCATCAAGTCCAACTCCTAAATGGCCCATACAGGCATCGAATCCACAACCTTGGCATTATTAGCAACAGGCTCTAAACAAAAATAAAATCCATCAATACTTCATTTTTCTCCTTTTACAGCCTCAGTTTTTACAGCCAAGCAAATCTGTAAGAATCTCAGAACTCATTTAGAAAAATTAAATAATAGGTTGAAAGGAAGTTTCTAGATCTCTGACTTTGAATAACCAGCTGAAAATCTAAATACACTGTAGAAACTCAAAAAACATATCCTTCATATTTTTTAAGCTGCAGGTTTAAACTGCAAACGATGTAGGAATTGTCAAATCTCCTGTGACAAACTTCCTCCATTTGCCCCACCCTAGTCTTTATCAACTAGGCAAGCCCAGAAGATTTCTCTCTGCCTTTTCCCAGCCTCTGCCACTGCTGAGAACTGAAGAAAGGGCATGCAGACACACAGCTAAACAAATAATAAGTGACTAGAAGCTGAATCAGAGCCCGAACACATAGACCTCACATCACCTCACACTGCGGGTCTACACATATAAAGAGATTAGGCTGTGCAAGGCCCTCTTATCTCTGCTATTTCCATATGATTCCTTTATGTCACTGCGGAGAAAGAAATGGTGAATGACTTTCATTTGCTTTGCACACACTTTCTCCTGGTTCTGCCAAAAACATTTTCCCCCAACACCTGTAAAGTATCTGTTGTTACGTGACCCTAACAGCCAATTCAGTAAGAATAAATGATGCTGCCCTTCGGCACACCCGTATCACAGGAAATAAATCTGCAGCTCTCCCTTGGTTACTACTTTACTGAGACCCTTTGTCACACAGAATACGTGCCCTGGCATATGTCACAGCACCTGCCTCAGAATGCAGTCTGATTCTCTGTACACAAAGCTGGCAGGAAGGTCCAGATACACAGAGCTGTTCTGTCACACAGAAATTAGATATCTAATTAGATAAATTAGATAGATTTATTAGATATCTAATTTCTGTGGGTCTGAATTGATCAAAACCACCAAAAAAATCAACCTGAACAAGGTATATTTCACCTTTAGCTACCATTTAAAGTCCTGTTAATTGTGATGTAATTTTTCTCTGCTGAATTCTCCACTCCTCTCCCTCTTCCATGCACTGGGCAGGAAGCAGTGAAAACATGCCTGTGCAATGCAGGTGGGAACAAAACTGAACCAGCAAATTTAAATTAATAACTTTACTTGTTAGCTGTATTCTAAACACCTCACTGAATTCAGCAGCTGAGATTTCTACTACCTTTATCGGTAAATAAATTGAGCATCCAGAAAGTATCAAATAAAATTGTTTGAAAACCATTAGAAATTTAGTATTATATCTCCACAAGGAAAAGGCTGTGAAGGAAAGACTTGCATGGAATTTTATTGCAATTGTTGTGGCTTTCATTACCGTGAAATGAAGCTGCCACACAGCAGAAGTGCAGCAGCACTCACGCTCCTCAGAGAACCTGCTGTGCCTTGTGTAACTCAGCAGAAAGTGGCAGGAGCCACAGGCTGGCACAGCCGCTGGCAAGGGGAGGAAGATGGCAGCACAATGTCCAGGACTCCAGTGCCCGGGTGGCTGTGCAGCATCAGTCATAACAGCTCTGAGTTTTACACCTGATGCCCTAGGACCAAAGGGGCACCCAAAGGGAACCCCAAACAAACCAGGAGCACTGAGATTTCCTGCCTTTCCTGTGTCAGAAGCTGAGAAGGGAGGTGGCACCCACCCTGCCTCCTCAGCTCTGGGATGGCTGCAGGGTCTCACCTGCAGAAGGTGAATCCCTGCAAGTAACAGGCCAAACAGGTTTAACAGCTGTCAGAGAGAGCCTGGCTTGGAGGGCTGCCTGGTACTTCATCTCCAGCCTAGTTTCAGCTGTGGGAAAATTGCCCTAAATGTACACGTGGGGAGAGGGAGAAGAGTCCCCCCTCGTGTCCCTGTATTACTGTGTGTTACACTTCAGCACACTTGATCAGGCAGAGTGCTCTAAAAGATGGCTTTCCTAATTTCCTTCTCCATGAATGGATTCCCTGGGTCTGTGCCAGCTGCTTTGGAAGGACTAGAAAACACCATTTTTCCCTGTTGTAAAGAGTGGAAAGGTATCCTTTAAAATGGAAGACAACAGCTGCCACTTACCCTGGCTATCAAAGAACCAGTATTTACCATTATCCTCACCTCCTACCTCATGAATCTTCTATAAAGAACTCACCTGCATAACTTGATCAGTTGTTTAAATAGAGAGCAATTCAGATACTCACGGGACAATTAACGGGACCTTGGGAATCTTCTTGGCGACTTTGAAGATGCCTTTTTCCACAGCATTTCCTGTGAAGTACACGCCAGCCACGCTGGTCACTTGGTTCCCAGGGAATTCAAACAGCACCTTCTCTTTGCCATGTTCACCAGCCCAGTGCCAGGCTTGGCCTCCAATGAGCAGCCCTCCACCCCCTTTTACAAAGCCAACCAGGTCTTTTGCCTGTGAGGTGTCATAGGCGTCCACACAGTACACCCCCAGCGAGGGGCTGAGCTTTGCCCCAGCCTGTACTTTGGTGCCAGGCCTGAGCAGCAACTGCGAGAGGGAATCCAAGTGAGAATGGACCCCAACCAGGGCCTCGGGGCAAGGCTTGAGCCACTCTACAGCATTTCTGAGGAACTGGGAAAACTTGGAGTCCTTCAAGATTCCTTCATGGGAAACAACCACCATCCTGCCCTTCCCATACTGTGAAACAGCAATCAGAACCTGCTTCGTAGCACTCACGAGCACAGGGTAGGCATCCTCTCCAACAAGGAGCAGCTCACAAGGAACAAAACCACCTGTGAAGTCCCACGGCCCCACGCCATTCACTAACAGCTCATAGGTGTCAGAGGGTTTCATCTTCAGGATGCTCCTACCTGATGGAGGGAGGACCAACATCCATTACTGTATGGCTCAGCAATGAAGAACAGCTGTTAACAACCCTGTGGAGTAATCTCATTGTCTAGTAGGAACTCCAAACAGCTTTGAGTACACAAGTGTATCAGGGATTTCAGGTTGGCTTTTGTCTGCTTGTTTGGCTTTGTTATCACACTATTTACCATTTACATAGAAGTATATCAAGATGATGGAGGCAAAGAAAATGACTGTTTCAAAAACCATGGAGGAAAACAGGAAATAATGGTATTTGTTTGCCTATTAACAATTTATTTGGAGAGGGAAAGTGCCAGAGGTTCCAGGAAGTCTACTAGGAACTTGCCAGATGGAAACAGACAGAAAATGCAAAGACCGTATGAACACAAAACACAGCATAATTCAAACATGCGGTCCACATTTTAGCTCCTAATTAGATATGTACAGTTACACAGAGTTGCTCCAACATGCTATTCCAAAGTTGTACTTTTCTACCTCCACTTAGGCACTATAAGCCCTTGCTTAGTACTACGAGGTGAGAGTCACAAATGATGGAGATAATCAGCTCCCCTGTAATAACTGTCAGTTTAAGTCACACAGTACCTAGGAGACTAGGTCTGGGCACAAGAGATTCATGCCCTAGTTCCCTGATCCAAACTGCTTTGTCATCTCAAGAAAATAATTTCCCTTTCCTGTAGCTTCGTTTCATCTGTTTTCCCATCTCTAAAGTAAGAAGAGTGGTACTGACCTTAATTGCCAAGCCCTTTTGGGTCTGTGGATGACATGTGCTCTATTAAGGCTCCCTCAATTTGAAAGTTGGGCTTAGCTTTTCCCTGAGGTCGTCTTCTGTTGAGCTGAAGAAGCTGTGACTGTACAAACAGGAAGCATTTGAGGCAGAGAGTACAACCTAGTCCCGCCTAGTTTGTGTCATCCAAGATTCAGAAGAGTGACTCAGAGCACAACTACAGCAAAGAAAGGAGCTGCTCTGAGGAGGTGTGGCCCCTTCCATGATAGCATCCTGTGCCAACACCAACCTTCACATACATTTCCTATTTGGCTTCCCTGAAAGCAAATCCTTTAATGAAAACAGGAAAATGGCAAGGCCTGGGGAAGCCACATTCTTGATTTGGATTTGCCACGTGCTCCAGGCTGCTTAGAAATGGCAACCTGATCAAGAATGACAGTATTATTCTCATTTCTTATCCTCTGGACATGCCTGGAAGCTCTGTTTTTCCACCCAGAATATCATGGGACTCCGCTGTTGTTTTATGTAAGATTTATAAGTCAAACATGCTGATTAACACAGGATAAAAACTACATTGCCCAGGGTGCTGGTTTAAAAACCCAATAAGAAAACTAATGCCACTCAAGTTGCCCGCTCCCCTGCCCACTTTCGGCAGTGGAGACCGTAACTTGGAATTACAATTTTACTGAAAAACTCCCAATAACCACAACAATATCAATAAAAGAGGGCACAAAAGAGAGACAGCTCTACCCACAAAAGGATATTCACCATCCAACAAACAAAAACACTCCCCGAAGAGAGCACCCAGCATGATTTTCTCAGACAAAGGCAAGATGGTGTCTGGCCCTCTCTCACCCCACCAGACCATGCAGCTCAGGAGAACAAAAGCACTAGGGCAAATGAGTTTCTGTGGTTTAACATCCTCCTCTCAGCTGGGAAAAAAACCCCAGAAAACAGGGGAAAACCAAAATCTGGCAAGATATTTTGTCTGATTAAGGAGTGATGCTGCTGAGCTGTTCACTCCACTCCACTAGACCAGGTGCTCCAAGTCCCATCCAACCTGGCTTTGAAAAGTTACAGGGATGGGGCACCCACAACATCTCTGCGCAACCTGTTCTAGTGCCTCACCAACCTCTTTGTAGAAAATTTTTCCTAACATCTAATCTAAACCTGCCCAGTCTTTCAGTTTAAAGCCATTCCCCCTTGTCCTATCACTCTACATCCTCGCAAAAAATCCCTCTCCAGCTCTCTTGTAGTCACCTTCAGGTACTGGAAGGGGCTCAAAGGTTGCCCCGGAGCTTTCTCTTCTCCAGGCTGAACAAGTCCAACTCTCTCAGCCTGCCTTCATAGAGTAGGTGCTCTAGCCCTCGGATCATTTTAGTGGAGCTCCTCTGGACTTGTTCCAACGGATCTGTCTGCCTTATACAGGGACCTCAGAGGTGGATGCAGTACTCCAGGTTGGGCCTCACAAGGGCAGAGCAGAGGGGCACAATCCCCTCCTTCGACCTGCTGGCCACACTGCTTTTGATGCAGCCCCGGACACAGTTGGTTTTCTGGGCTGCGAGTGCACATTGCTGGGTCATGTTGAGCTTCTTGTTAACCAACACCCTCAAGTCCTTCTCTGCAGGGCTGCTCTGAATTAATTCTCCACCCAGCCTGTATTTGTGCTTGGGACTGTTCCTCAGGTATTCTACACGAGGATTGCCCTACAGGACTGGGTTTGAAGTAAACTCAGTAAACTTCTTAGGCCCCACCTTTCTCCTTATCACAGGATCTGAAAGCTAACATCCTAAACTCTGAATCTGATTGGACTGATGCCCCCTAGCATTTATCCAGAACAAGGTGTGGTTTTCTTGGGAAAGATTTTAACTCTCTCAATTGAAACCAATTGTCACCATATAACAGAATTCCCAATTTCAATGCAATCACAGTTTTTCCATTTCAAGTGTATTAAACATCTCAGTGTGGAGAGAAGGAAGGAAACGCATTCATTAGATTCAGAGCAGACACAACTACAGATTATGTCTTTCAAGAGAAAAAAAACACAGCAGGGATAGAGAACACACGTCTAACAAGAACTGAAGGAAGCTGCCAAAGACTTAGCTGTATGTCTCTCATGTCAGTCAGGAGAAAAAACTACTAGATCTAGGTACACACAGAAGTGGAAAGTCTTGGCTCCCAGCTGCCTTCCTTCTTTACACGGAAATTCAAATTCTCCACGATAGTGTCTCAAGAAAAAGATTCTTGATTCCTGGTCTTCCCTCCTGCCCCTTCCACCTCTCACCTCCATACAGTTCTTACTCACTGCAGAGCTGAGAATACTGAGAGTAGATATTGGAGTATACATTTATAAATCCTATCAGATGACTAATTCATCCGTGGGGTAAGCTAGGTAAGGTAAAGCAGCAGGCCATGACATGTGAAGGTCGGATGTGCAAAAAAGGTGGGGAGATGAAGCAATAAATTCAGGTGCAATTGATTGCACACAAGAGAACCCAGTACTTAAATTTGGACACTAACCTTTCTTAAAGGACTGCTCAAAACTATGGCAAAAGAAGGCACCTAGTCCAGCTCATAGAATCAGAGAGTATCTCAAGTAGGAAGGGACCTATAAGGATCATCAAGACCAACTTCCTGCTTCTCACAGGACTACCTAAAACTAAACAACAGGACTAACAGTGCTGCTCAGATGGTCCTTGAGCTCCGACAGGTCTGGTGCCTGACTAAGCACTCCCTCTGCGAAGGGTATTTTCCTAACATCCAACCTGAACTTCCCCCAACACAGCCAGAGAAGAGAGATGGACAAGTTGCAGACAGCCAAGCAGGAAAGTTTGCATGGGAAAGACAAAATTAGGAAAAAATATATTAAAAAAACCCAAACCCTTTCCAATGTTATATAATAGAAGTAAAAAAAAATAAAATAAGGGAAACAGAGCCAAAGAAGTAGATTAGGTTGCAAATTATCAAGAATTCTAAAATTAGATCAAGAAAGCAACTAACAAAGGAAGTTACTGTATTTATTTATGTATTTATTTTCAACAATTGCAATCCCAGGAGTTATTAGGAAAGGGATTGAACATAAGTAAAACCTGAAAAAATATTTACTATTTTTTTAGTAAAGGTACAGCAGAACCACTCAGGCAATTGCCATCTGTAATTACTGTTATTGGCATTATTTTCATATGGCACTTCACAACAATAGATTACAAAACGTTATCATTTCTAAGGCTAGTAAAATGTTGCTGGGCTTTAAGAAAAAAAGAAAAACAAAAAAAACAAAGCATGAATTACCCATCCTTTTTGGTGGTATTAACATACACACATTAGGGTAGATTCCGTGGCAAACAGGACGCAAAGAAATATAAAATCTGAATGTTGAAACATATATTTGTTCAGTAATCAAAATGAAAGCAGCCGATGAAACATGACTAGGTATTTTAAAATAAATTTGCATTTTGAAAGGTAAGTAACATCTTAATTTATTAATTTCCTATGAACTGAAAGCAGGCTGATAAGCTATATTTGGTAAAGATAGGGATACACTGAATTAGAAGAGATGTCTATACAAAAAAATTGCTATTTAGTCTTTTTGATAATCTACATCTGTGATCAACAAAGGTCAGTATAGATCACATAAATGAAATTACTAAAAAATAGAAGGTAATGTACAGAATCACAGGATAAGAAATCATAACCTTACTAGGAAATAATTTTTAATAAATAAAACCTTGCCTAACTGCAAGTCCTACAGCCCGTAGTTTTAGAAAAACACTGACATCTGTTGGTGAACAAGGAGCAGAGCAGCTCAGAATCACTGGGAACTGCAAATACAGAGCCCTTTTCCAATCCAGCACTGGAGGGCTGAGTCTCATTTGCATGTCTGCTATACAACAGCTTAGCTCACTCCCTTTAATGTTGAACGGTTTTAAAGCAGGAGATGAGTATGACACCACTGCTTTCTTTTGAAAAGGAACAGAATAGAGGTCTAATGCTCTTTGCATGTGGGCCATGCCAATCTACTACAGTAGACTGCAGTACAGTAGGTCTGCAGCGATGGGGTACAGGATAAGGAAAAACAACTGTATTCCTTCTTAACTAAAAGGACGGCACAGGACTTGATTTGCTATGTATTGTTGGGGAACAAGGGAAAGGAGGGGTATTGGGACAACTCAGTGAAGCTGAGAATGAGGAACAGGCTGCCCAGGCGGTGGGCAGCAGCTGACATTCTTAATCGTCTATCAGAGACATGTCATATAAAATAACTCCGTAGGGTTAGACTGATGAAGGTTTGTGCCCCATTGTGGACTTCAAGGATGCCACCACTTATTGCAACAAAAAAAGTGCAATTCCATATATCGAGCATTGCCTTCTCCTTATCACTGTTATATTTTATAATGCAACAAGCAGAAGTAACTACAAGGTAACTCACGTTATTTTCCATCTCGGTGTGACACACCAACACAGGAGCGTCTTGTGTTTCTTTTGGATTCTGAGACTAACCAAACAATCCCTCAGAAGAAATGTTTGCCAAGGGAAAAGATCTAACAAGTTTACTTAGGTCTTCATTACTGCAGCTAGATAAGACAGGTATTTACAATCGAATAATGTTTTAAACCTTATTTCAAATAACATGGGTGCACAAATTATCGCTCTTGCCCGTGTCCTGTGAGCTCTTCTTTCAGTATTGGTTTCCACAGAAATTTCCTCACCACATTCAAGCCACACTGGGTTGAATCTTGTCTTCCCTCGTAGTTGGCATCAGGGGTGTCCCTGCTGACAGCTGGGCTGTCAGTCCATCTGCAAGCTGGTGGTAAGTCCAAGTCGACACAGAGTGACGGCTGTCTTTATTCCTTTCTTACACCCTGTGTTCGGCCCTTCCAAGCCAATCAAGCATGAACTCAGTGTTCATGAAAAATTTGGGTTCTGTTCCTGTCCCAATCACAAATGAATAGTCAGGGTCATTCCTTTTTTGGTTATTCTGTTTACTGTTATCTTGTAATGCCATCTTTGAGCTTGTACAGACATGCATTCCTCAATCCATTCCCCAGTTCCAGTGAGTCTGCATGCCAGCATGATCAACACAGCTGGGCAAGTGAACTTCCAGACCACAGTCTGTCATGGTGGGGCTTTGGTCAACCTACACAGTGCAGTGGCTCGAGCCATGACACACACACACAGGAAGTCCTCCCTTCCTGATGGGCTACAGGCCACCTCGAGCCCTGCCTTTGCCTGTGTAGGACCTGCCAACAAAGTCACAGCTGAGCTGTGCTGCCCTATGCCACATTTTACGTTTTATGTTCAAACCTTGTTATCTCTAGCAAGCCTTTGTATAAACCTATTCATAAATCCAGCATGTTGCAGATTGGCTTCATGTCCTGGGAGGCTGTTCCAGACTCTTGCTGCAATTATTTGTTTTTCAGGACATTTTACTGCCAGGGCTATTCTTTGCTGCTTTAGGCAATCATCTCACTTGTCTTTCGCTCTGCCTGAAAGCCATTGCTAAAATTTTCATTTTCACTTCTCCTAAGTGTGCTCATCAAGTTCTGAAATCTTTTCTCTGTATCCTCCCCATCTTGCTTAGTTACTGTCCTTAGTTTCAAAATTGTCTCTACAATGTGAGAAGAGGCCTGACATGAAGCTCCTTTACAATGCTGTGGTACTATAAACATGCCCTTAAAGAGGCTTAAAAGAAAGGGAAGACTCTTCTGACCTGCCTTCCATCCATACTCTAGCAAAAGCGTTATGGCATTGACATCCCTTAAAACACTCCTTGTCTATTTGCTAGGCCCCTGTTCCATGTAGCTCTGTGTGTATAGCCCTGAAGGAAGTCTTTGAAAAGTTACTAAGGGACATAGCTTGCAGTACTTGCTTTAAATAGCTTACAGAGGAGCTTGCACTGCTATGCTGAAAACAGGGAGATGACTAAAAATATCACATATATAACATCTGTAAGTGATCTCTACTGAAAGATCTCCTTTCTTTTCTACTATTTATCACTTCAATCAAACTGGTTATAGCATGTTTGGCAGTTGTAGTTAATTTGGCACCATTTTTATATACTGTATTATTAAATGCTGGATTGTGATGTTTACAACATGCAGCTGAAGAAGTACCAGACCCAAACAGAAAATTCATTGCCAAACATTAGGCAGGTGATCCGCAAAAACTTATTTTAAACTAAGACATAGTTGGTTTATTATTAGAAAAAATTTAGATTAAAAGAAGTAAGTCCAACCTGATGAATGGGGAGTGTAGAGAACTAGTGTGTTAGTGCTGACCGATAAATGTAAATTCAGTGCCATACTGACTCATTGGATGAAGAAGTATCCCCTATGTTTTTGCTGTGCCTCCCCTAACAAGACCTGCTAGATCTGAACCAGCTTAGATGCTTCTCTCCGTGTTCCTCAGTGTATCAGGGTGTAGAGTTTATACACAGAACCTCCCACAGATCTAATCTGCAATCAAACAAGTCATCCATGTTAAATTGCAAATTGAGAGCAGCTAGAAGCTTCTAGACCAAAAGCACACAGAAACCACAATTCTTTCCATCTCCACCTTCCCCCTGCTTACTCAGATTGAAAGTGTACTGAAGCGTGTGTTTCCTTGAGGTTGAAAAGCTTGTTCTCTCACAGGGAAAACCTGTAGATGTCACAGTTTGCACCCACCTGCTGAAGTAACTACAGGCTCTTTATTTAGGCTCTATTCCTTCTACTTTTCTTTGGCATCAGCAGAGCCCACCTACGGCTGCTGAAGGCACTGTGCATTGTGCAGACACAGCTTTATCCTAGCACAGAACACCAGGTTACACGTAGCGTCAGGGCAGGTGCTACATGCACACTCACAGAGCGAGCTCACACACTGCCGAACTTCCTGCAGCCTTTCCAGGGATCCCGTCTGATCTCAGAGGTCCGCACCGTACGGGCCCGCGCCGCCAGACAGCAGCGCGGTTTGGAAAAGCAACTCCGGAACGCTGCACACCTGCCTGCGAGCCTCTTTCCTTCCACCTTCAGTCACCGGCTTTGTTGGCGAAGGCTCAAACACCGCGCTGAAGATGCAAAGGCAGAAGGCGCACCAGAAGCCGACGCCCGCCCGTTCCTCCGCGGCTCAGGGAACGCGTGCGGGGAGGACGCGGCTGCGCAGCCCCGGCGCTTTTTTGGAGCCGGCGGTGCGGAGGAGGGTCTGCAGCAGGTAGGCAGGCGGGGCTGCGGCACCACCCCGCCCGCCCGGGGCTCCGCACCCTCGGGAAGAGCGGAGGGAGAAAGTGGAAATTTCAGGAAGAGCGGGGAAAGGTGCCACGCTGTTCGAGGGGCGGGCAAAGCTACACGGGGCGGCCGGTGTTAATGGCTTGCAGTGGAAGGTTGAATCCATTTAACACTCTTGCTTTACTTATTTAAGCTCAAGGTGATAGGCAAAGTTCTAGTCTGATTTTACGTCATTGGGTGTTGCAAATGATTTGGCCAAAAGTACCACACCACCTGCGAGGCATCTGTACAGCTGAGTAGACCAGAATTAAACTGGTCTGCTAATTCCTGCACACTCGCACTCATATTCTTCATACTCAGAGGGAGTACGTATTTTTATTTATGTACCCCCAAATATTCGAGCAGCGCGTTGAGGAACAAAACGGTGCCAACTTTATCCAGAGAGATACACACGGACAAACCACAGAACTTACACTCTGTGATCTAAGCATGTCTTCACCCTTCCTGGTCCTGGGTAACAAGTCGTTTTGAAGCACATGGCTCCTAACGTGATCCCCAGCCCTGCGAGCCAAAGGTTGCCTGAGCTGGCAGGGCTGCGCGCTCTCTGCCGGCACGATCCTTCCTGTCGGCTTCTGCAACCTTTCCTATGGAAAGAGCACAAGCCCACGCATCTGCGCGGGGCTGCTAATACTGAGGGGGCAGGAGGGTTAATTTTAAGTGCAGCTCACAGCAAAACTTGGGCAGGACAGGACAGGGCGCAGCAGCTTCTCCTCGCTGCCTGGCCGGGCACCCCTGCATCACCCGCGAGACGGGCGCACCTGACCCGCAAGCCCAACGCTGTAAAAGCGCGCCCTCCCTCCTGTAATGAATAATCAACCTATTTCTTTTCTTCTGCTCCTCCTCAGCCCCCGCCGCCCCGATCGTGCAGCACGGCCAGGCGGCCGCCTTACCCCCGCCCTACCGCCGGCGGCCCCTCCGCCCCCGGGGGCCGCGCACCCTTTCGCCCCGGCCTCTGGCACGGCCGGGCGCTTTGCGGCAGCCCCGCGGCCGCTCTAGAAACTTCTCGGTCCCTCCCTCCCTCTCCCCTCCCCTTCCTCCTCCTTCTCCTCCCTGCCGAGCGGGGGCCGGCGCTGCGGCGAGAGCAGCAGGGAAGGAGGCGTGCGGCGCCCGCCCCCGCCAGCGGTGCCTGGAGCCGGAGGTGCAGCGAGGCGCTCCCCCAGCCGGGCCCAACCCCGTTCCCGGTGCCCACCCCAGCACCGACTCCACCAGGCGGCTTTTCCCTGCGCAGCGGTGGCAGCGGCAGGCGGGATGACGGCGGAGGAGATGAAAGCGGACGGGGCTCCCCTAGAAGGGACGGACATCACCCCCAAGCAGGATGAGGGCGTCCTCAAGGTATCAGGCGGCTGTTCCCCACCCCCCGGCGCCAGCTCGGAGGGGTCCCCGCGTCGGCGGGCAGAGCGGGGCGTTCCGCTTGGCCTGCGAGCGGGTGCTCCCCCGGGCGCCCTGGCCCCGCCGGGCCCCTTGTGTCCCCCGCGGGGAAGGGGACGAGGCGCTCCCCGGGCGGGCTGGCGCAGCGCGGGCGATTAAACATCGGCGGCGGCGAGCGGGGAGGGCGGGAGCGCGCCCCGGCTGCGCAAGCGCTGCCCGCCCGCGGGGGCTCCCACGCGGCGGCGCGGAGCTCCCGCAGCTTCCCGCTCCTGCCGGCAGCTTCCCGCTCCTCCCGCCTTCCACCTCCCTGGCCAGGGCGAGCCGGAGCCCGGGCCGCCCG
>VXBA01001835.1:41501-153038 GCA_013399895.1 Serilophus lunatus
CGAGTCCGCCCCTCACCCTCCCGCCGCGCCAAGCACGTGTTTGGGGCTGGGAATTAAAGATGGAGCCCCGGCAGGGCACGTGGGCTCGGGACAGGTCCCCGCCCGGTCTTTATGCTCCAGGCGGGGGGATGTCGCTTGGGGGGCAGGGGCGGACCCCCGGGGGCACGGGCAGCCCCCCAGGCCCGGCGGCGGGAGCGCAGCGGCCGCCCCTTGGTGCCGCTGGGCGGGCGCCGGGCAGGTCCCCCCGTGTGGGCGCGTTCCGGCGGAGCGGCCGCTCTCCTTTGTACTGGGGAGCCGGGCGATAAGGGCGGCGGGATTTATGCCGTGAGGGGGAGTTGCGCGAATTTCCTCTTGTCAGACGTTGCCCATTTCCATATCTCTAGAAACTTCCCTCAGTCTCTGCTAAAAACCTTCGGCGATCGTTAGAAGCGTTATTCGATGGCAGTAAAATGTGGGAGTTGTGGTATTCGGAAGAAGAAAGTGGTGCCAGAGCAATGGTGTTAACCTTTAGAGCCCTCTGGCTTTAAATTTTGGGTTCCTCGTGGAGGCGTCTCCCGTTCAGGAGGGGTAATAGGGACCGGATTGTAGATCTTGGCTTCTGTACTGCTTTCCCATGTTTGCTGCTTGGGTGAGGTTTTCTGGGGTTTGCACACAGGGCAATAATCAGGTCAGAGTTCCCATCTGCACGGCTGCCCAGAAGGTGCCTGTTGTCTCCCACAGCACAGATTCCTTGTGCACGATAAAAGGCTGTGAGCATCTGCCTAATCCATGCAGCACCTACTTTGGAGGATGGAGAAGCAGCAGGTGTTTTTGGGGGGTTTTTTCACTTCAAATTTTTTTAAAGGAAGGGAGTGGAAAATACAAGCAAAAGAACTGACGTTGTGAAAACCACAAAAAAGGTGAGATCGTGAATTTATGAGCAAAGTACTGTAGAGGTCATGAACTCCAGCCTTCATGGATTTTATTTTGCTAGTAATTTCTGGAGTGCAGAATGCACCCTTGAAACCACACCAGTTTTGTACTAGGATCAATGCACTAATTCCAGGAGTGTGTTTATTAGTTCATTAGCTTTGTGTCAGAATAGTATCCCCAGGTTTTTGCCTGATATTGCTGAATGTGCTTGCACTATTTCTAGTGTAAGTATTTGAGTTTAAAAATAAACTATTTGAAATAGGGTTGCCATTTTGAGTCTATGAAGAAAGTGAAACTTGAGTCTCTTCAAAATGAAATAAATGCAAAAGAATAGTATTGTATACATGAGAAATGAGATATTCATTGCTATAGGATACCTTGATATGACACTACTATTCTTGTAGTTGTATTCTTGGCATCGAGGAAAGCTTAGTGAATTTCTGTTAAATGCAGTTACTTTTCCCAAGTGACTTTGGACTGGCTGCCTTAAAATAACTAGTTTGGATCCACTTTATATAGGTCTCTGTCTAAGCATTATGTTGATTACCAGATTCAGGTTTTTGTTTTTTTTTCCTTAGCTCTCTGTTTTCTTATATCTGTGAGAGTGGTTGCTTCAACTGTTGCCTTCCTTGGGAGAGAATACCTAGCTGTGTAATTCCAGGAGCTGCTGTAGCGCCGAGTTGGTGCAGGGTAAAGGGATAGTGTGCTGTGTAAGGTCAGGCATCCTTTTGCACGCTGAGCCTCCTCTGTGTAGGGAAACAGCAGATAGTATTTTTTCCTGAGTTTGATTTGTTTGTGGATTTTTTCTTCATGCATCCAGTGAGGTGCTTTCAGTTTGTTAAGAGTGTCAGGAACTGTCAACATGGACTTGGCTTTGGATGGAGGATACTGGCATTTCAGTTGTGTGGTCAGTTACAGGGATGGTGGGAGGTGAAGTATTGAGATTGACAGTGGTGGGTTGCAGGAGGTTGAAATTTGTGAAGGAGACTCCCAGGGGTCTGCCTCCTTCAGTGAAAACCATGATTGGTATAGAAGCATGTCATTTTTATAGCTTTCCTTTAAAGGAGGGATGCCAATCCATACTTTTGTGTAAGCTCCCTTGAATAAACGTTTATCTTGTAAAAACAGTACGTTTTCTAGGTCTCCATGATGTAAGTGTATAGGGTCCCCTTTTGGCTAGCTGTTGTAATGCAGAGCTTTGGCTTGGATCTAGATGGTACTGGAGAAAACTCAAATTTGAACTTCAGGAATCCTGTTATGGGCAAGGCTTCACATCCCTGCCTGTGAGATATGTCACTATTATTCTCTATGTTTATGTAAACTTCGAGTGAACATCAGAGAGATTGGCTGATCTTGCTTTTTGAATAATGTAGATTTAGTTGATACCTGTCTTGCTAAGCAGGCTAGGGAACCTCTTGAGAAAATCAAATCCTTGCAGCTGTATGTGAGAGGGAAGTGCTGGCAATCCGTGTCAGATTTCTGAGGAGACAAAATTAATGCAATATAAGAATTTTTGAGTGTTACTCTGTAGGCTCATAGGAGTAACCTTCCCTAGGGCAAGATTCTGTTAACTTTTGTTGAACTACCCAATTTAACTCAAGTAATCTCAGTTCACATGTCAGTATAGATTTGGCATGGAAAGGACCCCCTTGTTTAAATGCTGTGCCAAGAACACTGAGCTCGGTTGTAATGATAGAAAGGTGGTGAGGCAAATGCATAGATAAAGCAAAGAAACCCTGCCTAACGCTTTACCAGTTGAAGTTTCAAGAACATTTAAAATCTTGTTGAGGAAAGGTAAGTGACATGGCTAACTATAGACGCAGAGAGCTGTAAGCTGGTGCCAACTGTTGCCAATTAAGTTCTCGTATCGCAGCACAGCCATCTTGAGGTTCTGCACTGCTAATCTGCAGACAGAATAGTCAATCCATTTCCAAATAGCTGAAGTGAACCTGCAAATCCCTTCTCTACTGAAGATAATGCATACATCTAAGTAAATGGAATTAATGTCCAATAGGTAGACTTTGTTTCTGTGGTCTTAATGTTGTTTGCTTGGTGTTTTTCTCAGATTGTCAAGAGAGAAGGCAGTGGGACCGAGTCTCCGATGATAGGTGACAAAGTGACCGTCCATTACACAGGATGGCTTCTTGATGGCACAAAATTTGACTCCAGTCTGGACAGGAGAGACAAATTTTCATTTGACTTGGGGAAAGGTAATATCTTGTGTTCAATATTGATCAGTTGTGGTAATAATTGAAATGGAGTTTCCTCACGTGTGTGTCTCCTTTGCCTCTTAAAGTTACTGATTAAACTGGTTTTCAGGGTTCATCCTCTCAGAATGGCCCAGTCAGAATGTCTGAGATTTTTTGTGAATGAGAAAACTGTGTAGCCCTTCGAGAGGCCCGATGGAGGATTCGCACAGGCTTTGGACAAAGCACTCCAGGGGAGCAAATCTGCCCTGAAGTGTAGTGACAAAGGGTAGTTAAATAGCCAGACTATGCATTTTGTTGGTTCTTTTTCTGTTGTGGGTGTTGGGGGTTTTTTTGGCAGACTCCAGTTCAAGAGTATTTAATTGTGACCAGATACTGGGACAGGGTGCATAGGGGCAGCTGTCAGCTGCAGCATGATGAAACATACATACTCCCTTTTCCACAAAGTTCCCAATTTAACCCAAATACAAGTCTTAGAGCTGTGTGTCTCTTCATTATCAAAATCCTTATTTTCTTTTAAGGCCAAAACCCAAACACCCTTATTCCAGCAACTCTTATTAATCTTGCATTTTTACCTGACAGACCCTTACCTGCTGCATCTTTAAAAAAAATAGATACCTCCTTTTTTAAATAGAGATAAATTCATTGTGCTGAAATTTGAGATAATATTACATGCACATGTTATACAAAACTAATAGAGAGGTTGCTTGATCGAGTTGAAAGGAGCAGCGAGTAGGAGAGCTTGAGGAAGGGAGAGGATTTTGTCACAGCTTCTATTCCCTCTTGGCTTTGGAAGGAATAGTATTTCTACTTTCCTCCCCCTTTCTGTTACAAATGTTTGTAACTTTTAGTTACCACTAGTGCTGCTCTTTGCCAACTGATAAAGTACAGAGAGAAAAGGCCGTTGGTTTGGATTGTTTTCAAAACACGAGCAGACAATATCTCACCCTAAGACCTTCCTCTCGGAAGAGTTTATTGTTACTTCCCCGCACTTGAGACTGTGCCAAGCACTTCAGCCCGTGTCTGTTCAGATGACTCGTATTCTCTGCAGAGTAGGAAGTACAGTGTCTGTGCCCATGGCAGAGGGATTGCAACTAGATGACCTTTCAGGTCCCTTTTGACCCAACCCGTTCTATGATTCTATGAAAGAAGTTGCTTGGCCTGGATTAAAGCAATGTAGACAAATTTGGGGCCCCATGAAGGTTTAGAATTTGATTATGTCTAACACTGGTGTATGTAGATGAAGGTGAGCATGAGTCCTTCAGTATTTCTGCTGTCTGAGCTTGTGTATACTAAAAATGATGATGCTGTGTTTCAGCTGATGGTGCTTTTCACGTGTGCCTTGCAACTGTGTGGTTGACATTTGCCTTGTGTAGGTGAGGTGATCAAAGCATGGGACATTGCTGTGGCCACTATGAAGATTGGTGAAATCTGTCGGATTACATGTAAACCAGAATATGCCTATGGCTCAGCTGGGAGCCCCCCAAAGATACCTCCCAATGCTACACTGATTTTTGAGGTAAGTGAGAGATGGTCATTAAAACTGTATACTTGAAAAACAAGCAAGTCGTATTTCACGGTAGAAAATATGTGATGTAATGTCCTTTCAAAACAGGATTGTTAGGTTTTCTAAAAAAAAAAAAAAATCTTCATTTTTAGTATTAGTTATGGAATGATTAGCAGTAGGAGCAGTAGGTAAGTGCAGGTTGGGAGGGCAGACTGTCTCATTGATGAACTCTGAAATAGTCGAGAAAACGAAATGGAGCTGGTTAGTATCCCTTAACCTCACCAGGAGAGGAGAGGGTTTGTTTCCTACTGATCTTTTCAGTCATTTCCTTACCCCGCTTCCAAAAAGGAGGTGGAAATAGCAGCTGTCTCTTGTGTGTTGTTTCATAATTTGAAGGGTTATTCAGAATTCTGACACTAGTGTTTGATTTCTCCATGGAGGATGATATTAAATCTGTTTCTGTAGCATGCTCTGACAGTCTCAACAGTGTTTGGAGAGGATATATTTTTCTGACTGTTGAAACAGTTCCATTTTTCAACAATTACTTTAAATTCTACCTGAGAGAAGGCAGATTCTTCTTAAGTGTTGTCTTTTGCTCTAAAATACTTAATCAACTGAATGGACTCCTAGACTGGGGGGCATAAGGGAAGTTTTAAAACTGATGATTGTTCCATGATTAAATGTTTTATCTAATACCTGAGAAAGACAAAAATAGCTCATGGAGTAGAGACTGAAAGTCTATTTAGATTTTATTTGGAAACAATGAGCATCTGTTAAGAAGGGTAAATTATACATGGAATCACAGAATCATTTAGGTTGGAAAAGACCTGTTAGGGACCATCAAGTCCAATCTAAACCTGACACTGCCAAGTCCATTACTAAACCATGTCCCCAAGTGCCACATCTACATCTAAATACCTCTAGAGAAGGTGACACGACCACTTCCCCGGGCAGCCTGTTCGAATGCAAATATCCAACCTAAAGCTCCCCAGGTGCACATTGAGGCTGTTTCCTCTTGTCCTGTTATTAGGGAGAAGAGACACTGACCCCACCTCATTACAACCTCCTTTCAGGTAGTTGTAGAGTGCAAGAAGGTCCCCCAGCCTCCTTTTATCTGGGATGAACATTCCTGCTCGAGCTGCTCCTCCTATACTTTCTCTCTAGACCCTCCACCAGCTTCATTGCCCTTCTCTGGACATGCTCCAGCACTTCAATGTCTCTGTTGCAGTGAGGGGCCTAAAACCGAAGACAAGATCTGAAGTGTGGCCTCACCAGTGCCAAGTACAGGAGGATGATTGCTGCCCTGGTCTTGCTGGCCACATTATCGTTGATGCAAGCCAGGATGCCATTGACTTTCACATAGGTGGATATTGTATTTGTATTACATTTACATGGATAGTGTATTGGCATGTCTTTTTTTTAGACTTGTGAGTAATAGGATTAAAGATGTACTTTGTGCAGAAGGATTAAAAACATAGTGCTGGCATAGGTAATGTCCACTAAGAGATGACAACTTACTCATTTCGAGTACATCAAAATTAATGCCATTATTTCTGTAGTTGGCTGTTGGAAAATGGTATCTTGTAAAGCTGTTCATAAAGAGGATTTTCTTTTGTATAAATCTGAAGTTAGTTACTCATGGCTTACTTACATTGGATCAAACTAGAAATGTTGAAATTCTGTGTGCTTTGCACATATGCACGAGATATCAGGGCAGGATTTAAGGGAGAGAGGAAAAGAACCCTGAGCTGATGGTTCAAATGCAAACTAAAAGCTTAAGACCTTCTACCTTAGCACATTGAGCATTCTTAAAGGCTTAGCAGTAGTATGCAGGATGTGCATGGACAGTGGAAAGCAGAGAAGCTTTCACTGACCTGCAACTAGATAATACCCAGTGTTTTGATAAATAAAAGCAAGGTGGGATTTGTTCCATCAAACTATTACTATGTGAAGTAGTCATCCAGGTTGTTTATTTCCCACTGGGTTTTCCTTAATGGTGCCAGCCTGACCTCTCCATCATTTTCTGGGTAAGTAGTGTTGAATTCATAATCCTTGGTGTTCCTACTTCCTAAGCAGTAATGTTAAAGGAAAAAAGGAAGAAAGAAAGAAGAGATCTGCCTATGATGGTTTTGTGCTTCTCTAACAAAATAGCCTGGAGCTGACTGGATGCAACCAATAAGTAGTGCTGGGTGTATCTTGATTGACTGTGTGGGTTGGAACTTAGATCCAGGAAGTTTTCCCAAGTGCCATTAGGTGAAAGTAGTTTCTGACTAATATGACTCTTTGGTACTTAGCCTCTCAAGTTTCCACTATTGCAGTTTTGCTTCGGAGTTTCCTTTATGTTATTTGAAATTATGTCAGCGTGGATCCTTTGCAAGTGCTTAACAGCATACCAAAATTTTGTACAAGTTGCCTTAAAAAAGGTACTCTAAAACTTAAATTAGAAGATTTTATCTCTGTCATCACATCAGCATGCAATAATGGGCATCCTACGGTTTGTTTTTTTGATCTAGTGATGTTTTGTTTTGTTGTTTTTCCCTCATGATTGTTTTTGTAGAGCAATATAAATAGGTTGATTATTCTGTAGAATACTGTTGGAAAAGAAAAAAGAGGGACACACACTTGTATGGTCATCACTAGTATGTCCAGGAATGACTTACTTTCTCTTCAGTGTGTCTGAAAAAATTAATGAATAACATTCTGGTCTAGGTGTCCATCAAAATAAAAAGTGGAAGTCCTCTTTGTTCTCGTAGATATTAATTTCCTTTTACATTCCAGGTATCTTAAGTCCAGTATCAGGAACCTTCCCAGGATTAGCCTGAACTTCTTTTTTTAAATGAGATAGTCTAAACAATGCTGATTATAATGGCTTGCTCTCTTGTGCTGTTTTTACTATTGTTTTACTCAAACACGAGGTACAAAATTTCTTTTTTAATTTATTTCATAGCAGCACCAACAAATACTTTTGTGACTAGACTTTTTTTTTAATCTTAGCATGGTACTCCCATGTGAAACTATGATTTATGTTAGAGACTTGGGAGGGCATGTGAAGGTTCAGCCTGGATAGCTCTTAAAAATTCTACACAATTTCTTAAAGTGGTGAGTTTAGATTCAAGGTGGGCAGATCATGGTTTCATTGGTTTATCATTCTTCTGGAAATATTTTTTTTTTCTGAAATGATCCCACAGCACACAACAATGCAGCAAGACCAGAAAGGAAAATGTAACACGTAAAAGAAAATCACTGGCTCTGTCCAGGCATGCAAGGGAGGATGGCACAGAAGTTTTGAAACTGCTGTCCTGTGGCACAAGAGTAGGAGGATGAAGAAATGGGTAGGGCAGGCTGAAATTTGAAAAGATACTTTCGAATGTTTTAATGTTGCAGGACGAGCATTTGGAATTGGGTTAAGCTCTGTTCCAAGCACTTTGAAGTTGGTCTGAATTTGACCATTTATGGAATTTAAAGGTATAACCATGAATTAAGGATTAGGATTATGTCTTTTGTTTTATTGTCCTGCTCCTTTTCTCCTTGCAAAAACCTCCCTGGCCTATGGATGCAGTGACACTGCTGGTGGTTCTGCTTGCCTGTAGAGTATGAGAGTGTGACAGCTGCTGATCACTGTGGTAGCACTGCAGAGTGGCAGATGAGAGTAAATCCTTCCTGGCTTAATGGGTTCAAAAGGTTTTCCCTCATATTAGAAAAAAAAAAAACAAACAAACCTCAACCCAAAACTACTATACATACTTCTGCCTGCAGACATTAGCAAAAACAGTATTGAAGAAGCCAATAGAACGTGAGGGTTTTTTTGCAGTGGACCCTAAGCATTGTGACTAATTACTCAGAAACCAGGTTCACAGTCCTTTCATTTAAAGGATCTAAGTTTTAGTATTGAAGATCTAAGATTAGTGGAGAAAGAGTAGCTGCAAAGGCCTGAATATAAATTGAAATTTGAAATTCATGACTAGGTTGCCATGCATATCTGCTGGTTTCCATCCAGTATCTTACAGGGCATTAACTGATATAGTGACTTTGTGAATAGCTGTAGTTCCAAAGATTGCTGAAGAACAAATTCTACAAGTTACTGAATTGATGTAGTGAGAATAAATGCAAGGCTTTTCTTCCCTCCACAGATAGAACTTTTTGAGTTCAAGGGTGAGGACCTCACTGATGAAGAAGATGGCGGCATCATCCGGAGGATCCGTAAAAAAGGGGAGGGCTACTCCAAGCCCAATGAAGATGCACTTGTAGAGAGTAAGTTTGTTGTTCCATGAATAGTAAATGTGTTTACTCTGTGAGATGGCAGAATGAACCTGTTGGGTTCTACAACTCCTTGCCCTGAGAGAGAAGAATATGTGGGTTCTCTTTCCTTTACCAAGTAACTTGACCTAGAGTAAGATTTCATTCTCTTATTACTGTCAAGGCTTACATTTTCCAGCAGCAGTTGTGTTCTCCAGCTGTACTGAATCTGTTGAAGTGCTTATCTGATCACAAAAGGTAGATGAGCCTTAAAAAACATGTCTGTTTGCTGATGAATAAGAGCGGGGGATTGCTCTGAGGTTGGAATGAAAAAAACCCAAACACTTAGATGAACAGAAAAAGAGAGTTAGTAATTAAACAGAAGTTCTGTTTCCTGCCAGTAGCCACCATGCCTAGGTAGCTATTAAAGAGAAAAGACTGTTCACAAGGAGGCTTTGGCACTCTTATGTTTTACCTGCCTATATAGAACTCTCTGTGTACTCCTGTTCTACCTTCCCCTTACTGTGTATAAATACCTTCTGGATTTTCGGTGTTCTGTTTTTTGTTTCCAGTCCAGTTTGAAGGCCGGTACAAAGATCGTGTTTTTGACAAGCGGGAATTGCGGTTTGAGATTGGAGAAGGTGAAAACTTTGATCTTCCTCATGGTCTGGAGAAAGCAATTCAAAAAATGGAGAAATCGGAGGAATCTGTGTTCTATCTCAAACCCAAGTATGCTGTTCCTGATCTTTTGCTATTTGAAGGGCCTATACTAAGGGTCTGTCAAGAATTAAGTGTTTTGCTATAATGCTTTCCAGCTTTTTTCAGTGGTGTCATAACAACTTGATCAGCCCCCAAAAAATTGATGTATGAGAAGTACGGAGCTAAAATTGCTTTGCCACTTCATAATGAAGTAGTAGCGCTGCAAAAGAAATGAGTTTTACTTAAGTCTCTACAGTGTTGATCTCTGCGAATAGTTAAAAAAATAGTTGCTCTGTAGCTTAGATTTTTGTGGTCCCTTTTAGTACTTAATGTACAAGACTGCATATATTTAGTCCTAGATATAAGCAGAATTTTCTCTTTGTAGTGAGAACACATCTAAAACCAGTGGAGTTGCACAGATTGTTTTCATCAAACGCTAATTTTAATTTCAGTTTTATTAACTGAACCTGGTAAGAGCAGAAAGCAAAGCAATCTGATCTTGAGGGTTTTCTTGCTAATAGGCAGCTTCTCACTGGAGTCGCATCACAGAACTTTTCTGTGGGCATTTCCTGTTCATCAGCTCATTAGCAGTATGTAAAGTGTACGCTATTCACTTAATCTTGGTATTTATGGTCTTTGCTTTTCTAAGAATAGTACTAAAATACAGGTACACTAAAGGAACCATGTTCCTTTTAGTTTCAGACCATGAATATAAAGCAAGATGCATATCACTTGGAAGTTAGTGGTTTGGGGGACTTTCTTTGAGTTTTTTGGTTTGCCTTTTTTTGTTGGAGGGACAACTTGCTTTTCCTTCACCTAAGCTAAGAAAACCCAATAAAATAATAAGAACAGGTAAGAGATTAATGAAATCAATGGTAGGTTTCTCTTGCTTTCTTCTACCTTGTGTTTCCTCATTTTAGAATCATAAGCTAGAATTCTTCAAGCCTTTGTCTGGTAATAATGCTGTATGGGCATCCCAGACTTGTATTGGGTTTTTGTCTCTACCTTCCTGTGTAGTAATGTAGCTGGATGGACAGTTCTGAACTGTCTATGTTTGTTTCTCCCACTCCCATCCTACAGCTATGGTTTTGGAAGCGCTGGGAATGAGAAATTTCAGATCCCTCCAGATGCAGAGCTTCAGTATGAAGTGAAACTCAAAAGCTTTGAAAAGGTAGGAACAAGAGATGAGATCCCAAAGAGATGCTGGCGATGGGGGAAGAAGTGCGAGTGCGTCTTTAACAAGGACAGTGGAATCCTTGAATGTTGATCTGAAATAAGGGGGCTATTGTTGCCAGAGATGATGATGACATGCTGGGAGCTCTTGGCTGAAATGGCCCTTATTCTTGCTGTATCCCTGTCTGTTGCCATCTCTGGTGCTCTGGGCTGGTTTCCAGTAGCAGTGCAAAGCTCTGCAAAGCCAAACCAACCTCTACCTCTCTATGGGGAGTAGCACAGCCACTTGATTTCTCTAGAAGTTGTATTGAAGTTGACTTGAACTATTCCTCTTTGGGTAGGCTAAGGAGTCTTGGGAAATGAACACTGATGAGAAGTTGGAACAAAGCTGCATTGTGAAGGAGAGAGGCACTCAGTACTTCAAGGTAAGTTACAGTCTCTAAGTAATAATAGCATTTCTTACTCCATGTCATGAGCTGATAATGATGATTACAGCTTCTGTCATTTGAGTGGTGTTCATGGTATTTGTGAGATTTTTACAGGGAAAGGGGAAGTTGTCTTAAAAGAAACTCAGTTGGATTATCCAAAGACCTAACTCTGCAGGAATTTCTCTGTTAAAACTGTTTGCTGTTCCTACAGATAACTTTGGGCCATACATTGAATAATAAGAAGGTTCTAGTATTTAAGTTTCTGCTGTGGGATAGTGCTGTGCATGATCAACATTTATTTGGGTAGAGAGAGATACGTGGAGAAACTGTTTCAAGCAATTTGACCAGCTAAAGGAAGAGTTTCCCTTTGTCTTCATAATATATTTTGAAAATGTCCCATCTTCCTTTTTTTTTTTTTCCTATGAAAAGTTGACTATAAGATTGGAGTTCAGAGTGAAGTATCCCTAGCTTTAGTGGGGAACCAGTAGGCATTCCTAAAGATTTTTTCATCTTGTGCAGGAAGAGCTTTCTGAAGTAGTATGTTTTTGATGTAAGTTATTTTCTGATCAAATGGCAATTTCCAAATCTATTGTTCAAGGTAAGCAGACGGGCATCAGGGATATAAAACTTCCTGTGATGAGCTGTGTGATAATTGAACTGCTTTGTTTACAGGAGGGGAAATACAAACGTGCAGCATTACAGTATAAGAAGATTGTGTCATGGCTGGAGCACGAATCTGGACTCTCTGATGAGGAGGAATCAAAAGCCAAAAGCTTGAGGCTTGCTGCCCACCTTAATCTAGCTATGTGCCATCTTAAACTAAAGGAATACTCCCAGGCTTTGGAGAACTGCAACAAGGTAGGAGGGGTTTATTTATTCTTGAACTGTCAGACTGCTTATGCAGTATATCTTCTGCTTTAGAAATCTGAGGGACATCCAGCAATGTGGTGTTTGGTCTTTCTTGTCATCTGGCATTTGGATAGTACTGAATACACTAAAAATATCCAACAGGTTATTTTCATCGTTACTGTCCTTTGAAAATATTTTTCTAACTCACTGCTACATGGAGAATATTCAAGTGTTTAGAAGATATTCAAGTGTTGGTGAAGATAGTCACGTTGGCAAACATCTTCCTATATTGGAAAGTACAGTTCTAGCAGTCTCTGTTGTTCTGACTGCACATAATTATTATAAAAGAGAAATCATTATTGTATGTGGGTTTGTTTTGTTTGCGTCATGCAGGCACTTGAATTGGACAGCAGCAATGAAAAAGGCCTCTTCCGGCGTGGAGAAGCACATTTGGCTGTCAATGACTTTGAGTTGGCCCGAGGAGATTTCCAGAAAGTGATACAACTTTATCCGAGTAACAAAGCTGCCAAAGTGCAACTGGTGACTTGCCAGCAAAAGATACGGGAGCAGCATGAGAAGGAGAAAAAGATGTATGCCAACATGTTCCAAAGGCTTGCAGACAAAGACTTGAAGGTAAGTAACGGTACTCCAGAAGACTACAAGAGGTGGTATCATGTGTTAGACAAGGAGCAGTGGTCTAGGTATTCAGCTTACTTCTTAGAACAGATAATTATAGTGGGAGAACTCTCAAGTAGGTTCCTTTGGGGAGTGGGGGTGGAACTCAAAATAGCCAACAGTCAAAATTATTAGGCCATCTTATTTGAACAGGAAACTAGGGAGTACGAAGCACTGCACAGAGTGCTTTTACTTATTTCAGCTTAAATTTGCAACAGACCAGTGTTCATCAGAAAGCAATTGAAATGATGAAATACAAACATCAGTAAAAGAAGCACCTGTTCTCCTTGAACCAGTTGTACTAGAGAACAGGCTGTTCTGGTGCCTGAGCGACCCATCTAGTGAGACCTTATGTCTACCATACAGATGGTGCTGAGCACCATCTTGATTCTCATAAAGACATTAAGATGTGGTCGATTGATGGTCTCCATTTCAATTATGAAGTGTCAGAAGGCTGATTATTCAGGAATGGATGGTTTTTATAAGGTTTCACTAAAAGTTCAGTAAATACTAGTTAATGGCAGCATATGAATACAGATTATAACAAGGCTTAATCAGCTAGAAAGAAATATTCCAAGTTACTGGTGAAAATCACATGTCCTAAGAAAACATTGCTTCTTTTCCTTAAATCTGATGGTGCAGAAGGACTAGGTAGAACTGTAACTTCTAAGATAAATCTGGGGTTTACATCAGATTCAAATTTCTTCAGTAACACTGAGTGGAGTGCAAAAACTTGCCTCTTGTGAGGTTATTTGCATAGATCTTTGTCTCCACCTTTCCAGAATATGCATGGAGAAAGAATATAAAAAAATTGTCAGATATTGGTATGTTAATTACTTGTGGTTAACTGTGTCACTGAGTCTTTCCAGAGGCCTGGTGACCTCAGATGAGTGTATCCTGACAGTTCAGCCGTCTCAGACTGTCAGCTGACAGTTTCCTACATGAAATGCATCACAGCTGAATAACAAAGAGATGGCTAACGCAGCCTGATGGCGACAGTCTTTGCTTATTGGAGCTTGGAAGAAAGTATTCTGTCCTCCTAGACAGAATGATGTTAAGCCACACAGCATCTTAATTTTGGTAGGCTTTCGTGAAAAATCTCTGGAAGATAAAGATACAACATCTAAACTAGAACTATTTCACTCGTAGGCATCTTTGCTTTTGAAATGACAGGATTTAATTGCCAGCTGTCAGGCTCTGTTGTGAAGGTTCCTTTCAGCTAATGTAGCTGCTGGGAATCCGGCTTCCTCCACTAGGTGTGGGACACAGCAAGAGCTGCTGTTGAGAAAGGAAGAGTGGGTTGCTGAAACAAGCTATGCCTACCTAAAGTACAGAAGGGCAGCCTTTGTGCTTTCCAAAATTTACACTTCAGCTCCTCAGGCAAGTAATCGGTGGAGTAATATAGTTGGCAAAAGGCAGACTCACAGTCTTTTCACTGCAGACTATTTGGGATACTGAAAAGAGGTGGCACTTAGTTCCACTTTTCCTATCTGCTTGGGATAGAATTAGCTTAAAGTTGTAGAATCCTTTAGGCTGGAATCCAACCAAATGTAAATGAAAGATCCCAAACAATAGCCTAACACTGCCAAGTCCACCACTAATCCAGGTTCCTAAGTGTCACACCTACACATAAATACCTCTAGGGATGGCGACTCAAGCACTGCAGGCTTTTTGTGAAAGAATTTCTCCTAATATCCAGTCCGAGCCTCCCCCAACACAATTTGGGGCCATTTCATCTTTTCCTGTCTCTAGTTGCCTGGGAGAAGAGGCTGACCCACACTTTGCTTTCAGCAATCTCCTTTCAGATAGCTGTAGACAGCCTCCTTTTCTCCAGGCTGAACACCTACAGCCCCCTTAGCTGCTCCTCATTAGACTTGTGTTCCAGATCCTTCCCCAGCTCTGTTGACCTTGTGTGGACACGCTTCAGCACCTTAATGTCTTTCTTGAAGTGAGAGGCCCAAACCTGGACACAATACTGAAAGGTGCAACCTCAGCAGTGCCCAATAGAGAGAGATGAACAATCATTGCCCAGGTCCTGCTGGCCATACTACTTCTGATACAAGTCAGGATGCCATTGGCCTGGTGAATTCTCAATAAGTGAGATGATATTGGAAACACATTGTTGTGTTTTTTCCTCTGGGCCATCTGGCTTAACTTAAATGGATATGTTTTATAAGAAATGGGATTGATGGAACTGTAAACTATGAAGGAAACTTGCTCCCCGTGTCAGTCTTGAGGTCCTTCTCTTCCAAGAAAAACTTGTTTTCCTGTTAATGCATTTATAATGTTGCTTTACTCTAGCTCAAATAAATTTCTTTTTTTAGGGGAGAGTAGTAAAAGTTTAAAGTTCTGGAGAACAGGGTTTATTTACCAAGTGTCTTCTGATTGCTAAGAAGGTAGCTTGGACCATGGTTCTGAAATTCCTGAGACTGCATATCTTACAGTCTGTTGAATTCAATAGCCACTCTTGCATCGTTAGTTCATTTGAATAGTTCACATATGTAAAATGTGGATTTTTAAAGGTCAGGATGTTTATCACCTTACCTTATGCCCAAGATTGCCAACAGGTTTTCTATGGAGAGAAGACTTTACAGAATGCTTCTAAGGATGAAAGGTGGTTGACCTTTGATGCCTGGATGTTCTTTTAACTGTAGTTGCAGCCAAGTTGATGTAACATTTAAGGATTCTGACCATTTTCCCCCTCGTATTCACCTCTCCCAACATTGCATGCTTAAGACTTTGCTTGTTTTTGTCTGGTTCTCATCCAATCTAGTAATAAAACAGATGGTTCAAGGTGCTAGGCTGGCAGGTGGAATAGCAATTTCATTGCACTAGTTTTTGAGATGTCAAGGCTAAGACATTTTTACCTCCCTTTACTGTGTTTGAAAATTATTGCGAGGTCAGGTTGTGCTGGTTATCTCCTATTGTAAAAACTAACATCCAATTCGCTGCTGTTGCATTGAAGTCGCTCTTCGTGAAGTGAGTAGCCCAACAAGGATATTTCTTCATATGCTGAGACAAGTGGGCCTCGTACAAGTTGGGGATGGGGGGTAGGGAATGGGAATGGCTAAAAATGAATCACATGGAAATTGAAGCGGGACAAAAGCAGTTCTGTGCAGAACCTTTGTAAATGAATTTTAGTTCAAAGACTTAGACCTAAGAAAGTGTTTCATAGCAAGTGTGTGCAGGCATTATGAATCATAACCACCTAATACCAGTATTATGTCTCAGTCTCTTCTAAATTGCATCTGGTTTTTTAGATGCATGAAAAATGAAAATGAATTTTTGATTTCTCTTGGCTGAAGATCTTATTACCTTAATTCAGTCTTGAAGGGGAGACTAGGTTTCATAGAGATAAGAGTCAAATGATGTTCATTCTAGCAGTTTTGTGTAACAAGTTAATACATTTTCTTTGTCTCTCCATTTAGTCGGCTGCTACTCTTCAGACCAGCCACACTGAAGATGCAGAAATGAAAGATGAGCAGAATGGAGTTGAAGATAAATCGGAAGTTGAAGCAGAAGCATAAAAACAAACCCTGTTCCATTAGTTTTGTAAATGAAAGAATTTCCAGTGAATTAGACCTTTATTTTTCTACCTGGTTGGATAGTGGTTTCAAGGGAGCCGAGGCTGAAGCCACCATGCCACAGTCAGTTACAGCTTTATGTGGCTGTTCAAGAAGCTGAGTGGCAGCATAAATCCGGTTTAATCCTAGTGACTTTATTTATTCGTTCGGCCTCTGTTACTGTTTGGGTTCTGTCTGGATTTACTCTGCTTGGTTTATTTTCATGTTCATAGAATCATAGAATGGCTTTGAGTTGGGAGGGACCTCAAAGATCATCTTAACACCCCTGCCATGGGCAGGGACACCTTTCACTAGACCAGGTTGCTCAAAGTCCCATCCGACCTGGCCTTGAGCATTTCCAGGGAAAGGTCATCCACAGTTTCTCTGGGCAACCTGTTCTAGTGCCTCACCACCCTGACAGTAAAAAATTTCTTCCTAACATTCTATCTAAACATACTCTCTGTTTGAAGCCATTCTCCTTTGCGCTGTCACTACTTGCCCTTGTAAATAATCTGTCTCCACGTCTCTTGTAGGCTTCCTTCAGGTACTGGAAAGCCTCAATTTGGTCACCCTGAAGCCTTCTGTTTTTCCAAGGGGAACAATCCCAAGCGTTTTGTTCCAACAAGCAGTTGTTCCTTCCTTGTAAGGAAAGGTGCTCTGTTCCTGTAATCCTCTTGGTACCCCTCCTCTGCACTCATCCCAACAGGTCGATGTCCTTCCTTCTGTTTAGGACCTTAGAGCTGGATGCAGTACTCCAGGTGGGTCTCACCAAAGTGGAGTAGAGGGGCAGAATCACCTCTCTCGATCTGCTGCCCATGCTGCTTTTGATGCAGTTAGGACACAATTGGCTTTCTGAGCTGCAAGTGCACATTGCCAGGTCACGTCCAGCCTCTCATCCGCCAGCACCTCCAAGGCCTTCTTGGCAGGGCTGCTCTTAATCTGTTCATGCCCAGCCTATATTGATACCAGGGGTTGCCCCAATCCCCAGGTGCAGGAACTTTTACTTGGCCTTGTTAGAGTTAATGAGATTTCCATGGGCCCACTTCTCAAGCTTGTCTGGGTCTCTCTGGCTAGGTTCCAATCCTTCAAGTGTGTCAAGTGCATCAGCTTGGTGTCATCTGCAGACTTGCTGAGGGTGCACTCAGTCCATTCATCTATGTCATTAATGAAGATATTAAATAATGCTAGTTCCACTATGGAGCCCTGAGGACCACCAGTTGTCACTGATGTCCACTGGGACTTGAGCCAATGGCCACTCCCCTCTGGGTGTGACCTTGTAATTTCTTACACATCTAACAGTCCACCCATGGAATCCATCTCTCCCGTTTAGAGAAAAGGAAGTTGTGGAGGACTTTGTCAAGGGCATTACAGAAATCCAGGTAAATTACTTCTGTAGCCCTGCTGATGTAGTCACTCCACAGAAGGCCACGAGGTTTATAAGGTAGGATTTGCCCTTGGTGAAGCCATGCTGGCTGTCCCAAATCACCTCCCTGTTCTCCATGTGCCTTAGCATAGCATCTAGGAGGATCTGTTCCCGTGATCTTCCCAGGCACAGGGCTGAGGCTAACGGGTCATAGTTCCCATTTTGTCATTGGTGTTTGTTTCTTTTTGGTTCCAGCCTACTTAAATCCCAGGTTCTGCTTTCTACATTTATTTCCCTGATTTCTTTCAAGTAAACAGATTTTTCCAGGAGTTCTCACATGAGACTTGGGAACAAATTTGCTCTCCCAGTTCTTCTGCCTTGGAGTCGCACTCTTTCCCCCTGTTGAGTAGGGAGTCCCTTCCATTAAGCGTTGTAACCTTTCTTGTATGCCTCCTCTTTGCAAATTGCTGAATGTGAAGACTGAACTCACAGCTTAAGTAATAAAGCTCCAATTAAACTCAAGAAAACAGAACTTTTTGTGGGGTTTTATTGGAATTTGCACTGAATTGAGAGAATTCACTGTCCTTTGGTCATTCAGTGTTTTCTCATCCACATAGGCACAGTGTCTTGGTTATTTTTTTTGTGGTTTTTGTTGATTACTATAGAAAACTCCCACACTATCTGATACGGTATTTACTCATATATTTACAAGAGGAAAAAACACGTTGCTGAAAACTGTTAAAAAGCAATTCTATAATGTATGCATAAAACCTATTTGTTATATTGCTACCTTCCTCTTCTCTCCCCACGTTGTAAAACTGGACCAGAGGGAAAGAAAACCCTAATATTTATACCTGAAACTGGCTTTGAAGAGAAAGTAAGTGATAATGGTTTACATATTACAAATACTTCTAATGAACTACAAACTCTTAAGTGATTTTAATGTCTGCTTATCCCATCTCACGAGAAACCTATTACTTGGTATTCTGCTTTCTGCAGTTCGTGTGTCTTGTTTGGGGGTGGGTGTGCTTTTGGGTTTTGTGGGGGCTTTTTGTTGGGGTGGGTTTGTCTGTGTGCCGGCATGGAACATAGTACTCAAACTCAGCTGTTCTGTTTATCCTGTCATGTTGTTAAACTCAGCATCTCCAACGTCCTGTTCTGAGACCCTTCTAACAGCAGGGACGCCTTTTGCGTGCTCTGTGGAAGGAAATTTAAAAAAAAAAAAATTTATGGTGAGAAAGGTGTCTTTGCATGGCATGTAATGGGTTGGAATTGTGTGTATATTGCAGAGTGTATCCCTATTTTAACATGAATTACATTGGAAACCTTCGTTTAAATTTCATCTCGTTTGCTGAGACAGAAGTACTGTGTAAGTGCTTACTCATGGGGTTTTTCTGGGCTGAGGAGTTCTCAGTCCCTGCCCTGCAGCAGTGCCAGGACAGCTTGAGCCCTGCAGCTGTACAACTGGAGTGTCATCAAAGCGGTAAGAGCTGCTTGACCTGTTGTACTGCCCCCGGAACAGAGGTAATGAATTCACCAGCAGCTGCTGGGTTGGCTCTGGTTTAGGGAGCTCTGAGCTGTGCTGCTCTCTGCTAGTGTAGCAACGCCCTGAGCTTCAGTGGGGTGGGGTTTGGAGAGGGGAAGAGGCAGGCTAGAGTGCTGGGTAGGTCATCACGTTTAAGGAAATTCTGATTTAATTCTCTTAAAATCTTACCGTTGCCAGGTAATGCAGGTGATTTTCATGAGTTCTGACTTCATAGTAACAGCCTTGTGTGTGTGAAAAACTTGTGTACCAAAGCATGACCACCTCTCGTGGGAAACAACACAGTGTGAATGTCAACTGGATTTACAAAAAAGGATTAACAGACATAGAAAATAGTTCAGGGGGGCAGGAATGCCAAGCAAGAGTACTTTTTCTCCAGCAAATAAAAACCTTGATTTGTCAGTAATTGTTACTAGAAAGCCTCTGGCTGAAGCTGTTGTTGCTGTTAAAGTAAGTGTAGCACAACGTCCTAATGAAAACTGCTGTTCAACAATTTATCAAAATTCCCCCACAAGCGTGATGGTTCTACATTTTTCTGAAAGCAAAAAGATACATCTCTGTAGCACATCTAAAAAATCCTAGAGTTTATCAATGGTGGATATGTTGTGTGTAAGCAGTCTTGAAAGTACTACATTGCCCTCATTGTTACTACATAACAAACTATGAAACGTTTAAGAATATAAATCTACTAAGGACACTAAACATGCTCTATTCGGGCACCTGACAGGATGTTCTCTGCCATCGTTAAAAATGGGTGTCGTTGCCAGCAGAAGGTGGCATACTAGTATTTATAAGTGAGGTCATGCATGTAAACTTCAAATATAAACTTCGTTATGTATGTCCTTATAGAAGAAAAAATGCTTCAAATAAACAGTTACTTTGTAAACCACAAACCTCTGTCTCTGTCTCCGTTCCTGCGCTAACTGGTATTTTTACGAGTAGCACAAACGTCCTTGCTCTGCGCTGCCTGTGCAATAGGAGAACGAAAGGACTTTGCCGGGAGCTCCGCCCCGCGCTCCCGTGATTCCCTCCCGCGCCTGCGTTCGCGGCCTTCCCCGGCTCCCTCCTTCCCCGGCTCCATCCTGCCCGGCTCTCTATCCTTGCCCGGCTCCCTCCTTGCCCGGGATGCGCTCCGTGAGCTATGTGCAGTGCGTGGCGCTGGACTTCGGCGGCAGCCTGTTCCCGCACGCCATCTGCCTGGGGGACGCCGACAACGACACGGTGCGGAGCCCGGGGGTGGCAGCGGGGGCGGGGGGCGCCGGCGGGACAAGGGGCAGCAGCCTCGGGAAGCCAAGGCGGGGCTGGGAGGGATCCAGAGTGGGTGGCGGGGCTTCCACCCCTGGGGAGGACACGGGGAGCTCGGCCGGCGCGGGTTTGGTTCAAGTGCCCCCTGGAGTTCCTTTGCAAAGGGCACGTTTATGCGGTTCTGGGCTACGGCTGGTCAGGGCTTCCACCCCCGTCAGATGTGCTGGTTACCCTTGGCACGGGGCCTGAGTGGTGAATATCCAAAGGGGAGGTTAACTTTGGGTCCCAAAGGGAGACACTCTGCTGTCAGGGCGGTGGGGAGGGGTGTAGGCATACGGGGAAATACTTTGCTGAGGCACAGGAGATCACAAACAGGGTAGAGCCAAGCCTCAGTGTCTCTTAACCTGTGTGATGGATGGGTGTGCTTTGGGAACGTTGCTATCGGCCCCCACAAATGGTTGGTTTTGATGTGTTTGGTTTGTCTGTAACTAGGAAGAGGCTGGCTTAACCAGTTAGGTGTGAACTGTTTCTTCTCCTCAACAGTCAAATTTTATTAGAGCCTTATCCTGTAAAGTGTCATGGCTACCAATGAGGTAGATGATTAAACCAATTTCCCTATAAGAAGTTATGTTATACTGAGTAAGGTGTGCAGGGAGTTATGAAATGCACACAATTTTAATACACAGAGGCGTGATGCAGTAGTGGGATAGTGGGAGTAGGCTCATCAGCAGCAAGGGTGGTTGGTGATTTTTAGCAGTTATCTTTGAAGGAATAATCACCATTCTGAAAGACCTTTGCCCCTTCATCAGTGAGACTGAACATCAAGTGTAAGTTGCTAAGTGTTCTTACAGCCTCTTTATGGATGGTTACATTTTCCTCATTTCCATCATCTTCCTTGGGTGATTTAAGCCGGTCTAGGTCGGAGGATGGCAGATGGAGTGATGATGATTAGCAGAGCAGGATGTTAAAACAGTCAGTGTCACAACTCTGAAACAGTGTGTAGAGAAGCAGTGGATAATGGGATGTAGCTCTAAGGAGCCACTCTCCGTCTTTCATCTGCAAGATGAAAAACTAGGGCTTTTATATTTTCCTAGATTTTCCCTATTGATTCAAGACTGTCTCTTTAACTCTTGCTTTGTTTTGGTGCTTCTTCCCACAGAGTAATTCTTAGATGTGAATTCTGAAGTGCTTGTTATAGAGGAATATTGTTACTGTAATTGTGGACTTCTTCCTACTAACCCAATTTTCTTGTACAGCTGAATGAACTAGTGGTTGGAGACACCAATGGAAAACTCTATGTTTACAAGAACGATGACAGCAAACCCTGGGCTGTGCGATCTTGCCATGGAATGGTCAGTTTTCAACAACATTTCTCAATGGTTGGGCCTTTTGGTGTATGTGTAGCCAGCTATCCTTGTCCATTGCCTAGGAATATGTAGGCCAGAATGGCAGCCAAGATTGGATCCGATGCCTTGCGCGGAATTATGCAAGACCCTGCTTTTGCCCACAGCTGGCCCCATGGGCTGGAAGTTATGAGTTGAACAAACACAGGAACTGGGCTTCTGTCCCACCTTGACCCTGCTCTGTGCACTGTAAATTTTCACCCAGGGCTCTGATTGCGTGTGTGACAAGTGTGTTTCTGTCCCTGACTCTGCTCTCCTTGTCCTTTGAAAGGCTGTTTACAGTTCAAGAGATGCTTTATGACAGAGGAGGAGTAGGGCAAAGACTTATCCCAACGTGCTGGTTTGGGTTGCCTTCTCTCACGTATGGCCTTCTTTTCTTTTGCAGCTCACGTGTGTTGGTGTGGGAGATGTATGCAATAAAGGAAAGGTGAGAGGAACCGAACTCTTCCCAGCTGTGTCTGTAGGGCATGTGGGAGGTGCTTAGGAGATTAAGTTCATGTCATGTAGGAGGACAGATTGCAGATGCTTTCTCACCAGGATCTGCCCTTCCTTGTAGAATTTTAGCCCTACTATTTTTAAACAGTTCTTCTGTTTACATGTAACGGGTATCTTTCTGTGCGCCATATGCAGGTTTCAGTGAGCAAGGAAATGCATGCTGTATTCACAGAGGACTATTGATTTCCATGTGCCTCTGTGTGAGCAGTACAAGGCTTTGGTGGTTTGAGGTTGCTCCTTTTGCTCAGTGCCTTTTGCTCTGCTTGTGCTGATGCCTGATGTGGGCCATGGGCCTTCTGCCACTTGACTGTGCATTTAAGGTCATCTAAACAAGACTGAGACACAGAACAGTCTGGAATCCCAAGCAAATTCCACTGGCTCTAATATGACTTCTTTTGTTGGATTGCTGTTTCTGGGGGTTAAACCAGGACCAATGAGTCTGAAGGTCCCAGTTTAGGCAGCAGGCCCAAAATACTGTTGCTATGTTTACTCCAGTGGGAGCGGAGGTGACCTGAGCACTGAGAAAGCCACATGCTGTTTGGGGGTTGCATGCACACATCAGCATGATATCACAGTCTGACAAAGATGAACAAGAAGTTTGGCCCCTGCCAGCACCTGGGTAGTTGGTATGCTGGCCAAGCCCCTCCTATTCCCTCTGTAGCAATCATTGATCTTCATGGATCTACCCTTATATATTCCCTTGCCCTGCTGTTGGACAGCTTCTGCAGTTCCTAAAAGAGGAAGAATCAAAAGGTTTTACTCTTCCCTGGTAGAATTTTGTGGTGGCAGTGAGTGCAGAAGGCTGGTTTCATCTTTTTGACCTGACTTCTCCAACCTCAAAATACCCAGATGCTTCAAGTCACCACGAATTGGCAGCAGCAGAAGAGCAGAAGCCAGTGTTCAAGCAGCACATTCCTGCCAACACTAAGGTCATGCTAATCAATGACATTGGTAAGCCATGAAGCTGATGTGGGAGTGCAGGATGAGGGAGTTTGTGTGTGAGGCAGGGGAGCCGAGAAAGTGTGGAGAACTTTTAGGAGGAAATTACTATCTTGCTGCAAAAGGGTTAAACCACAGCCAGCTCATGGAGGAAAGAAGCAAGAACTTCAGAAATTTTTCTGAAGTGCAAGTTTTCATCAGAGGATTAGGATTCTCAGGGAAGCTACCTACAGAAACCAGCACAGTAGTTTTTGAGTGTTGGGGATCTTTGGGCTATGAAAGCCTGAGAGAGTCCATCTATCCTCTTCTACTCCCTGCAGATGGAGATGGGAAGTGTGAATTGGTGGTGGGTTACACTGACAGGGTGGTACGTGCCTTCCGCTGGGAGGACTCATCAGAGAATTCAGACCATGTCTCTGGGCAGCTGCTCCTGTTGAAGAAATGGCTGCTAGAAGGTCAGGTAAGGAAAAAGGATATTCAGAGCATTACTTGTCATACAGTCTTCAAGTGGTGGCTCTTCCAAGGGAAGAAGTACAAAATCTCAGTCCTGTGAACAGAACAATTGTCATATTGATGGCTTCAAAGGAGATTTGCCCGGTAGTTGTGCTGTATATGTGGAACAGCTGCTGGTTTGGTCTGGGAAACAATTGCTATCTCCCAACTAGAGAGCATTAGTGGAAAGTACTGGTGTTGTTCTAAAGTGGTTTTTTGGTAGGGAAACAAAGTTTTACTGAACTTGTACATTTTGCTTTTAGCTGAATTTGCTCAGGTCCTGCTCAGCTCTACCAGAAGACTAGCCATATTCAAATTTAAGTTCAAGGAGTACTGTAAACCCTTCTGAGGTGTTTAAAGTTCTCAGTTCTCGACTCTGTCCGTGTTTTGTCTCTGCAACTCTAGGTGGACAGCCTCTCTGTGAACCCGGGCCCTGATGGCTCTCCGGAGCTGATGGTGTCGCAGCCAGGCTGTGGCTATGCCATCCTGCTGTGCACCTGGCATGTGGAGCAGCGGGACACAGCCGCGGGAAGGGACGCCTCTGCCCCGAGCAGGTGAGGGGGGTTAATTTGGGAGGGGATGGCTCTAACCCAGGGCCGTTCCTGCGGGGGTACGCGAGGAGATGCCGCCGTGGAGGCCTGTCACAAGGGGGTGCCGCCACACCGCTGTCACTGTCCTCGCCTCAGTGTCCTGCTGTTCAGCTGGCAGCTCATCACTTAAGCCCAGCTCCACCCAAGCTTCCACGGACACTCTCCACGTCTCTCACAAAGATGAATACTGCTGCATTCCTTGTATTGCACTCCTTTAGATCAGGGGTGGAGAATGGGAGAGTGAGATCGCTGAGTGAGCTGCTGGCAGCTGGAGGAGAGCTAAGTAAGCCTCCTCGATGTCTTAGAGACCTTAGTGGAACGGTACCCTCCTAGCCGAAGCCAGGTCCAGATGTGATCTCTCACCAACCTGTTCAACCCTGGGCAGATGCTTGAATGAAGAGCAGCCAGGTTTATGTGACAGTAATAATAAAAATTGTCTTTTTTTTTTTTCTTCATTGGAATACATGCCTTACTTTTTTGGTTGTGGGGTTTTTAATTGTTTTTGGTTTTGAGCTCTTTCCAGTTTTTTGATGCATAAAATCATTCTGGTTTTGGTTTTTTAAACATTGGTGAGTTCCTTTCATACCTGGAGTGGCATGCATCCTTTTCCTTAGCCTTTACCATTAAAGGGCTAACCTGTTCACAAACTCTGTCAGTCTCTGGATTTGCAGAGCTTTGGAGTACACTGCTCTTGAGTTTGTTCTGGCACAAACCCAGGCATGGTTCCCTAACCTTCCCCTGATGTCTTTCTCTTTTCCCTAGTGAGGCCCCTGTTCGAGATGTTATTCTGCACCAAACATCTGGACGGATTCACAACAAGAATGTCTCCACTCATCTAATTGGTAGCATTGCCAGAGGTGAGAGATCAGCAGCTTGGGGTCTCCGATCCAACAGTTGCCCCAATAGTTTTTCAGTACCTCAGTCCCAGATGAAATCAGATTTCCTGTGGTTGAAAAATAACAGTGGGAGGCAGCTGCCAGAACAGAGGGATCTTGACTTACCTTAGCCAGCTCCCAAAGAAAGACAGTTGGATATTTGCATGGGAACTTTTTATAGCCTTTGTCCTTCCCTAGATAGCCCTTATTCTTCACCTAGCACAACAGTTTCTCTGCAGCCTCTGCTGACCTGCATTTAGTCAGTTTGAATGGCTGCTGTGGCGTGCTCCTACAGACGTCCTTGATCTTTGCTTTTGCGTGACTGCAGTTTATGGTTTCTTCTTACTCCCTAGATGCATCTCTTCCTTCCCACAGCCTCATTTTTGTTACTGCTTTTTAGCATTTGAATCTCAATACCTGGTGGCTAGATGCTGCTCCTCCTTCTCCTGTGCAGTCCCAAACCTCTCCATATGGCTGCTTCCGTATTTCATTTGTATCATTGTCCTCTGTTAACTTCCACTGTGTTCCATGCAATTACTGTACCTAAATTCTCCACAGCTGCTGGCTTCTCTCAGCCCTGACACACTGCTGTTGTGTCCTGAGGTTTTTTTTACACACTGCCACTGCTTCTCTTGTGTAACTGCTTTGTGCTGGGACCTGTGTCTGGTACACTTGCTGAACCCTCTTTTGGTACCTATGGAGAGTAATCAGCTTTCACTCTCCCTTGGAGTGTGTGGGCATAACAGAAGGCAGAAAAATCCCAGTGCAGATACTTTCTCTTGTTTCTGCCCAAGTATTGCCTCCTGCAGTGCTGACTGAGAATAATTTAGGCTGTCCAAGATAATTAGAGCTTGGGGAGAAGAGCAATCCACTGAACCTCATTCTCTTCCCCTTCCTCAGAGTATCTTTCCTCCCCAGTTCCTAAGATTGTCATGTTTTCAGCATCTCTGATGCCGCTACGAGCGACATGGTCAACAGAGCATGAAATCAATTATTTCATGACACGCAAAGCCTTGCATCTATTGAGAGGTGTCTGTGAAAAATGAAGGCACACAGAATAAGGGATAAAAAGAAGGTTGTAAAAAAGCCCACTGATGCTGGACTGTCAGTAAAAAAACAGCTGAAGAGTGCCATGCGGACCAGCTTGTAAGGGGGACACAGCAGGTCTTTTGGGTCAGAGCCTGTCTGGGCACACCTGGGAGCGTGCAGGGGGCTGTAGCTTGGAGCTGTCTGTGGGTAGTAGAGGTAGGCTTGTTAAGTTATTCTGGGGAACAAATATTCTACCTATTTTTATGACCGGTGGTCGGGTAGAGAGTTTAGGGCTGAAGCAGCCCAGTGGTAAGGGGAGTCTCCTCTTCAGATTTAACTAGTTTAGTCACACAACTGGGCAAAAAACTAGTCCTGCACACAACTAGGCAAAAAAAAGGAGGGAAGAGGGATCAGCTTGTTCTAGGTATTTTTTATTGTTTTCAGGAGAGAAAGGGGAAAATGTTTATAAAATGTCATCGACTCAAGCAATTTTCTTTTGCCCTTACAGGCTGCTCCAGTGAGAATAGTGGCTCAGGTCTCTTTGCCCTCTGTACTCTGGATGGTAAGTCGTATTACTGTCCTGGAAGAAAGGCCTGTGGGGTGAACAAGGCACGTCTCTAATTCAAAGCAAGGAACCAGGGTCTTGATGCTTTTGATTTTTGAAAGAAGGGGAAACTGAGCATCAAAAACCTTTCCTGGGTCAGGCAGGAGAATCTGACCTAAAGACTTCTGCTGACATATTTTTTATGAAGGCATGGAGAGCACTATAGACTCATGTTTATGTTCCACTCTCTTACAGCCAGTGCCCCCTGCCAGTACTGTCACAGTTTATCTGGATAATAGAAAACTGGTAGTGGGGTTAAGTGTCCAGTGTGGATTCAGCAGCCAAGAGACCATGCCTATCAGCCAACTCCCAGCAAACCCTGAGTGTTGAAGGAGTGTCTGGGGCCCAGCATTAGCAAACATCTTGCTCCCTTTTAATGTTTGCGGGACAATTTTTTTTTTCTTTCTTCAGGGACATTGAAACTCATGGAGGGAGCAGACAAGTTGCTCTGGTCTGTTCAGGTTGATCACCAGCTGTTTGCTCTGGAAAAGTTGGATGTTACAGTGAGTATCTGAATAGGGCTGGGAGAGATGAAAGCAAAAACTCTACATGACTTTGTATTTATGAATTTAGGAGGAACACAGGGAGTATGACTCAGCTGAAAACGGCTGGTATTATCTCAGGATGACACAGTGTTCTGACTGTGGTGGCATTCTGCAGTCGTGTCACTCTGTCCACCTGCAAGAGGTTGAGCTGTACCTGCCTGTTAGACCTAGTTTCCATTCATAAACTTTTGTTCCCCAGGTGCTCTTCTATCTTATTGCAAAGTTGAATGATTTTGCACACTGCTAATACTCTGATTTTCTACAAGCTCTAGTGATATGTAAAGATTGCCATAGAAAAGAGATGTGATGTCCAAGTGCAAAATGTCTGGGCAAGTGCAAAATGTCTGGACACGAAGTCCAGAACTGACATTGTGTTCAGACGTTAGTGTTCTGTCCCTGAAGAAGCAAGAAAGATTCTTGACTGGCCCTGGGAATAGGTAATGTCTGTGCTAATATGCAATCTTCTGGTTCCTGCAGGGCAATGGGCATGAGGAGGTGATTGCCTGTGCATGGGATGGTCAGACTTACATCATCGACCACAATCGGACTGTTGCCAGATTTCAGGCAGATGAGAATGTCAGTGCATTCTGTGCAGGTGGGGAGCCTGACTGCAAAGCCAGCATTTTTCCCTCAAAGCTATTACTCCCATTTGGGAGACCTGGAATCCTTTGTCTGTCTGCAGTGGGGAATATTTTCCCTCTGTGTGTACTGCAGGAGCTAGTCTTTCCTCTGGTGGCATCTGGGAAGAGTAGGGGTAAGAGGAGGTGATGCTGATGTTTGTCTTTGATGGTTTGGGTTTTTTTTTCCTGTCATTTTTTTGGAGTGCTACAGGGGTCTCTTGTCCTTCCCACTGCTTTTTTAATTTGTAGACTTCTAAGCTATTCTCAAGTGGAGATAAGGAGCCCCATAAAACCAGCCTAGGCCTTGGCTTTGTTCAGCCCCCTCTCTCAGATCTGCAAGAAGCAGCTTACAAATCCCTAGGCTTCATGCAGTTTAGAGACACTTGGAAGGTCTCAAAGGGACTTTGTGTATACAAAGCCCATGTCTCTGCCCAGGTGCTTGCTGTTTTCTGAGACAGTAACTATTTGCTTTCTCTGTCCTTTTGGAAGCAGTCAGATCTCCACATGTCTGCTTTTTGCAGGCCTCTATGCATGCAAAGAAGGAAGCAACAGCCCCTGCCTGGTTTATGTCAGCTTCAGCCAGAAGATCTACATCTACTGGGATGTGCAGCTGGAGAGAATGGAATCCACCAACCTGTTGAAAATCCTGGATGGTGACCCAGAGTTTGAAAATCTCCTGCAGCAGCTGGGTGTAGGTGAGTGCAGAAAGGGTGGAGGGTGTACAGGAAGAAAGAAAGGAAGGGCTGCTGGCAGGTGTTGTGCTGGGATGTCTATGTATTTTTGAGGAAGAGGCTTTCACAGTGCCTGTTGAGAATCACAAGCAACTGTTTTTCTCTCTTTTCCATAGATAAAAATGATGCTTCTGCAGTCAAAAATTTGATTCACAAAACACTCTATTTTCCTGAGAAACATCATCTGAGCAGCCCCTCGCATTGTCAGGATCCTGCTGGAACAGATTCCTCTGCCCACTGTGCTGTCAGCCAGGATCCCTTATAACAAGTCACATGGAGTCTGACATCTTGAATCCAAACACAGGCTCTTCTGCAGCTGGAATGGGGCATCTGATGAAGATGACTATTCTTTTCCCATCTCTGTCAAAACTTCCAAACAGGAAAGGGTGTACAGGTTATGGAAGGATGTTCTTGACTGTAGGCTTGAGTGTAGGTGGTGGGTTGATTTGCTGTTAGCAAAGGGGACAGGCAGTACAGAAAGAGGCAAGGGTCTTGTTTATAGGCCTTCTGTTGCCAGTTTCCATGTTCTTTGATAGCTAAAGTGCTTTATGGGTCACTGTGAAAGAGCACTGAGGACATAGATGGAGAGAATAGCTGAGCTTAGCCTCCATTCTGGCTCCAGTGATTGTTTTTGAGTTCTCAGCAGGATTACATTGCAGGAATTGCAGATGGATGAATTGAATTAGGGAGCAGACAAGAGCCTTCTCTCATATTTGGGTGTGTGTTAAAGTAAACCTGCGTATTGATTGCCTTTGCTTTTCTGCTGCTCTTCTACCAGGCAGTTTCTCACAAATCACCTGTTATGAGGAGTTGGAGACAGTTTTGGGAAGAACCACAGCTTGCCCAAATAAGGTGTGAAAAGGTAACAGCTCCAGCAAACCCCAGCTGTACTCAAGAGGCATTGTTTGTCTCCATTTTCTTGGGCAGGGTGATCTCAGAGAAGCCTGTGACTTAACAAAGCAACTGTGAAAGGGGGAGTAAGGAGAATCTGACTTGACCGTGGGTCTGTGGTGCTATGAGAGCTTGGCCACCCCACAATAAGCAGTGGAAATGCCACACTTGGCTCTTGTTGTGGAGAGTGTCATATGTTTTGAGTCCTGCACAGCTGAAAGAGATGGACTGGAGATTGTGTTCCACTGTCTGGCATGAGGAGTCTGTAACCAACCAAAGGGCATTGCTCACCTAGGCTGCTTATTTGCAAAGGCTCCAAAGGCACCTTTCCACATGCTGCTGGTGTTGTGCTTTTCACTATCTTGCTTGCCCCTTGCCTAGCTCATTAGGATAGGGGCAGCAGGCTCACCTGCTGATTTACATCTATTATATCCTCTCACTTGTGTGATGTTTTATTGGACATGTGTAATGGATGGAGCTGTCCCTTCACCCTTATGGCAGCCTGGGTCAGAGCAAATGTAATTCAGTCGTCTGTAGCAAATGGTAGCATTTAAAGATCTTGCCGGTAGTTGAAAACCCGCTGTGCTATACTCTGCAAGGGGCAGCCCTAACTGGGAGAAAATACTTTGTATAGAGGAAAGGAGTGTCTTACCCTTGGGTCAAAAGGACTGTTGTGGAGTAGCCCTATGTAGTAGAAGGCCAGGCTCTTTACGTAATAAGCCTTAGCTATTCTTTGCAGTTTTCATCTGTAGATTTACATAAGCTCTGTAGAGGACAGCTGCTGTCGCCTTCAGTTGGTAGCAGTGACAGCTGAAGTGTGGAGCTGTGAAATGGTGTGACCTGCTCTGTGTCAGCCGGCTTGCTTCTCAGGCTGTGGTATCCTCTGACTCCCCAACTACATGGGGTGGGTTGACCTTGGCTGGACACCAGGTGCCCACCACGCTGCTCTACCCCCCCCTTCCCAGCCAGACAAGGGAGAGAGAATGAGATGGAAAATAACTCGTAGGTTGGGATAAGGCAGTTTACTAAACCAAAACTGAAAGTTTGTGTGTGTACAAGCAAAGCTGAAAACAAGGTTTATTCTCTACTTCCCATTAGCAACTGGTGTCCGGCCACTTTCTGGGAAGCAGGGCTTCAGCACACGTGATGGAGACCATTGTAGACAAGGAATGCTCCTCCTCCTGCTTTCCTTAGCTTTTACCTGAGGTGATATCATATGGAATGGAATATACCTTTGGTCAGTTTGGGTTTGGCCTACTTGTGTCCCCTCACAGGATCTTGCCCTTGACTGGGGGGAGGAATGTTACAGTGCTGGTGCTGTGCTCAGCAGTAGCCAAAACACTGATGTGTTACTGTAGCAAACTATTTCTTAATATTTGCTTTCATTGTCTCCTGGTCACCTGAAGGACAGGCACCAGACCTCCACTGTCCTACCCCACCACCTGTTACGACAGAGCCCCTTCTCCTTGCTGAGCCTATTGTGACAGTGTTATGAAAGCTGTGTGTTGGGAAAACTTCTAAAAGAAACAGTTAAAAGGCCGCAGTCGCCGTGTGCTCGGGGGAATAACACGCAGTACCATGGAGTTGGTTGCTGGAGATGGACGTGCCTTGAGAGCTGAGACGCTGTAGCCGAGCAGGGAGGATGGGCTGCACACCTGAGAGAGCTGAATCCACCTAAAACCCACGAGTGAGCTGAGGAACCCGGAGTCCTGAGTTCCTGAGAGCTTGGACATGGATTTGCTCCAGCGATAGGAGTTGCAGAGGAAACCTTGTTACACACTTCTCCCTGCTTCCCACACTGCTCTCCACGTGATTGACCAGCCCACATGTTTGGCCAAGACTTTGCTACCGGGGAGACTCAAAAGAACTCTTTCCCTTTCCAGATGAGAGGTAAACTGAACTCCAGCAATGCCTACAACCAGCAGTTCGGCAGAACAACCCCAAAGCCTGGTTGCACCCACGTGTGTCATGGCAGAGCATTGAAACACCTCGCAGTATTCCAACTATTGTTACAGACTCTGAAACATCGTGGTGCTTCTTTCCAACTTTCTCTGTCTTTTCCTTCTCTTTCTCTGTGCTTTAGTTTATAGTTAAATAAAATCGGCTTGTTGTTTTAGAATCCAAGATTTGAACTCGTTTGTCTTTTAATTCTGCTTATGAGAACTATCTAACCTCAGTTATATATTGTAACAGTTACCAACATCTTTCTAGGCACCAATGCAAAGCATAGCACTGTGAGAGCTGCTATGGGGAAATGAGCTCCATCTCAGCCAGACCAAATGCACTGCAGTGGAAGTTTCTCTGCATTTTAATGTCCCCACTGAGAAGCATGTTCCCCTCTCATACTGAATGCTTGTGTAAAACTGGACCTTTCAGGTGGGAGCTTTCAAGTCATAATAGAGCTTATTAACTGTGGTGTTGGGAGCAGCTGGGATTGAGTGTGTCGGCTGTGGAGAGCTGGTACCATAGTGACCATCTACATGTGGACTAAAACAAGGAGTTGCCTTGAAGTTTGTTAGATCTACACTTTAACCTCAACAAACTGTCAGCCTTCATGATGCTGAGATGTGCAGCCACCCATCCCAGCAGGCTTCTGGCAAATAATCAGGTCCTAACAGGGAAACAGGATCGTCTGCACTTCTAACAGAGAGCAACTCAACACTATTTGTCCATGCCAAATATAAATCTTTATTAGCAACACCAAATATAAACCTTTATAAGCAACACTAAATATAAATCTTTATAAGCAACACCAAATATAAATCATTATAAGCAACACAAGTGCAAGGGGTGTACAGATGGGTGTACATCACTTAAACTGTTTTACAATAAACTTAGCTGTATGGGTCAAATGATTTCCAAGGAAGGAAGGTCAAACTGATCCACTGTTGGAATGTTAATTGTTGAGAAAGAAAGGGAAAGAGTTACCAAGTGAAAGATGGCATTTTTCTAAGAACCATCTTTAAAAGACAATGAGGCAAAACCATAGCAAATGTTGGGCAGGGTCATCTGTGCATTCTAGCCCTCTTCTTTTGTTGGCTTGAGAGATAATTTTGCTATGTGCTGTGCATGCCCAGGCAGTGTGCACTGTGGAAAGCAGAGGTGAGAAGATATGAACACTACAAAAACATCCATTCCCCAGAACTGTTCAGCTCTTAAAAACCATTGGAGAGGAAAAATGCTAACATTTGAGCAAAAATTCTAATATCCCTGACAGTTTTATATTGCATGCAGCACATAGTAACTAGCAGATGCATTTTGCTCCTGTGCCTCTTGTGCACATAGAAGAATGAAAAGTGTCTACAGAAGAATTGGTTGAACATCTGTACTGTTCCTTGACCAGAAGATAACTTTTCGTCTTCTGCCCTGAACTCCAAAGTGCCAGATGGGCTGGCTACAGCCAATACTTCCTCAAGTCAGTGCTTCAGGCTACTTTGATTGGCAACAATTTCCTGTGAAGTCGAGATTTTCTCAGGAAAGGGGCCAGTTAAGGCTCTGTCTTTGGACTGAGTTACATTATACTTTAATTGTAGCTAATTGCCTGTTTGTCCTTGCCAGCCGACACCAGCCACAGAATTGGAATTGGAAGTGGTTCCCTCCCACGCAGCAGAAAATGATGTTTGCTGTATCCTTCTCTGTAGCAGATTGGCATACCCACCAGTGCTGGGAAGTTTTTCAACGTGGCAGGATTTGCAAGACACCTGTGTATGTCCCAGTGCCAGCACACAGCAAGGGAGAAGTCTGACAACATTCTCAGGCACTGGGGGGTATTTGCAGATAAATGATTCATGGCTTTGGTTGTGATGCTCAATTTACTAGNTTTCCTGAGAAATAATAAACCTGCTGGCCATCCCTGCCTTCGTTTTTATTATATTTTTGCTGAATTATTTTTTTAGCTCTTCAGGTATATCCTGGCATTTGCCAGCGGAACCTCTTGAAAGGAGGAGTGACTGCAAACATACATATGTGGCTCAGTGGTCTTTAGTTCCACAGCTCACCTGGTAGTAGTGAAAAAAGGAGCAGGTCTCTGGGACTATGGATGACTGGAGCTCCTATTCTGTTCAAAACCAAGTGACCCCAAGCTCCTGGAAATGGTTCTGAATATGGCTTTTGCAGAGTGCATATTCTTGGGATAGATTTACCTCCTGCACATAGGGCTGAGAAGGGGCCTCAGAAGTCAATCTCCCCATCCCCATGTGGGTTCGGCCATATGTATTTCACGCTTGCTTCTCTGTTTCAGAGATTTGCTGTGACATGTTTCCCTGCAGAACGTTCCACAACTGTTGTGCCCGTTCTATTGGAAAGTAGCCCTAGTAGGAGCTGACAACCAAGGCGGTTCAAAGAGATTTTCCTTAAAATAACAACATTCCATTGTTTATATTGAAGGGATGGGCCTCATCATGAGGAAGCCAGTGTTGGACATGTACAGGATGTGCCTATGCCCTGCTCTGAGCTGGCAAATCATACTATGAAAGTATTAACATTTTTTGATCTTCAGTGGAAAGCACCTTTAGATGGCTCCTTCATTCCCCTTTCCACTGAAAGCAGTAGGGATAACTGGAATTGGGAGTAGGCAACTGTATCTGTATAATAGGCTTTCCAAAAGAAACTAAAATTGAGGTAATCTTCAGCCATGCCAGCCCACTCAGAAATTACTTACTGGGCTTCTCAGTGTTGGAAGACTTTTCAAAATTACCATGTTGAGTTGACTTCTTTAAGATGTTGTAAATCCTATTTTATAATCACATTTTTTAAAGCCAAGACTTCTTTCTTTCACAGTGGAAGCTGAGATTCCCATGTAATGACATAAAAATGCTGATCTTTGGAGGAAACACCAGTTTGGGTTGGAATATGTGTTAAGGTCAGTAACAGCATGTCACTTAATGGGAGATAGAAATCCACCAGAAGTTCTGTCAATCAGAAAAGCAGATACTAACACTGTAGGATTAGATTGTGATTTAGGAAATAAGTTCAAGTGAGGTACCTCACTTGAGGTGCTGTGAGGCACTATGCTCACTTGAGGTGCTGTGCTGTGTGAGGTGCTATGGCGTTATCACCTGCGGTTCTCAGTCATATAAATATGGGTTTTTGCAAGCTCTGCCTGCAGCAAAGCTTGATCACAGAGAATATTCTGAGCTGAAAAGGACCCACAAGGATCATCAAGTCCAACTCTTAAATGAATGGCCCAGATGGGGATCAAACCTAACAGCATTATTAGCACCATGCTCTAACCAACAGAGCTAATCTTAGGGAGATGGGGATATTCCAGGATAACTGTTGGCAACAGATTCCTCAGTGACTGGACAAAAGAGACCTTTACTGCATGGATCTGCATGTTCAACTAACATGGACAGAAGGAAGGTGAAAAACATGTCTTCCACCCTGGAAATTATTTCAAAGCTGAGAAAAGAACTCTCACATGCTTATTTAGTCCTTTCTTGAGAACATCCTCTCTGTGACTGAGAAATGGCACAGTTTACACTTATACATACAGTTGCTACCAACAAGGAGAAAAGACTGGCAAGATTGTGGCACAGTGTGTGACTGTATTAGCAATAGGATACAGGAAAGTGTTAAAAGGATTATCTAAAAAGGAAAGACTCCCTTGTGGAAGAAGCAAATCTGTCACTTAGCAGTGTGAGGAGAAGGAAAAGAGGCTGCAAAGAAGGATTCATTATGCAGAGAAGAGGAGGACAGATATGGCTGAAGATTTTCACCTACTGTAGCACATCAAGTCACAGAGGAGCCTGAACTGTTAGTGGTTGAGAAATGAGGCATGTGAATCTCAGAAAGGCTTCAGAAGGACTGGAGGATGTTCTGAATGTGAGGAAAAGCAGTGATGCTGAGACAGACATAGAAACAGTGCCTAATGAATTCCTACAGGAGCTGGTGTGCAAGTATCTTCAGGGCTGTAAGTGAAAGGCAGTAGTCAAAATAGACCTGTCAACTCAAAGTCATGCCAATTTGCTGTAGAATCCCATCTAACACCCTTTAAATCATTGGAAAGATTCATGTTGGCTTCAGTCTGAAGACTCCTACTCACCTACATCCTCTTCCTAACCAGAGCTCAGCTCTAAAATGGACACCCACCAGGCACAGCTCTCACAAGGAGGTGGCCAGGAGTGATAGCTATTGGTGACCCTCCCCTTCCCATGACAGACAATTGTGGGCACCAGCAAAGCCGAGCAAAAGCTGTCAGAAGCTTTGTAAGGAAGCAGAGACCTGCCTGCGCATCAGCAAAGTTCAGCAAAAGCCTTGAGGTGCCCCAGAGGGAAGCAGGGCTCCATATGGGCCTCACAAAGCCTGGCAAAAGCCCCAGGACACTGGGAGGCAGCAGCGTTGCTCAAAGACCAAAGCAAAACCCAGCAAAAGCCCCAGCGCACTCTGGAGGAAAGTGGGCACTGACAAAACCTGTCAGATAGCATTAGGTGGTTGGGGTTAGGTGTAGGCTTGGGGATATGTTTAGAGTTGGGGTTAGGGATTAGGTTAATTACACAGTTTGTGGTTTAGAGGTAGGTTTAGGCCTTATAGTTTAGGTTTAGGAGTTGGGGTTAGGGTTAGTGGTTAGTTTAGCACTGGGGATTATGGCTGGGTTTTGGAATTAGGGTTTATAGTTAGTGTTTGTATGATTACGCTTACTTTTCAGATTTAGAGTTACATGGTTGGAGTTGGGGTTACAGAGCTAAATTTAGGGGGTTATGTTCAGTGTTCTATAGTTAGGCATAGTGGTTTGGTTTAGGGGTTAGGATTAGCATTAAATTTAGGATTAGAGGTTGTTTTAGGAGCTAATCGTAGTGTTAGGATTTAGTGTTACATCTAGCCTTATGGGTTAGATTTAGGATCATTGTTAAAGTGTTTGGGTTAGGGCTAAAATGAGCTTTAGGGTTATGGTTTACAGTTCGCCTTTTTTTTATAATAGGTCATGAAATTTAGTGAATAGTAAGAATTTTAATGGACATGACATCTGTCAGATCCTTAGCAGATTATTTGCCCTTGTTCCACATGCCATTTTTAGAGGGCAATGAGAGTTGGAAACGGTAAGTTAATGCACATAGGAACAGGTGTTTCATCTATCACAAACAAGATTTTTTTCAGTAGAATTGACCCAGGCACTACACAGATTCCAGCTGACACAGAGAATGGTTTAGTACAAGTCTGAATTGTCAGCAAAGACCCCTAGGTTTGAGAAGCCAATCAGACATGCAAGTGATACAATTCCAGTAGGAATTACTAGTACTTTGGAAGACAGGCTTATCAAGTAGACATATTTCCTGACTAAATGAGAACACTGTTGGTGCCATTCAGGAGATTCATGGAAAGCAGTTTGTATAGGCAGAAATAATCAGATGCACAAGTAGAAGAGTGGCAAAGAAGTCAAGGAACAGATCAGAAGCTTCAAGATACGATGACTAACAGTAAAAGTGAATAGTCTGATGCTCCTTTTAGGAGAAGCAGATACCAGTCACACCTACTGACACCAGTAAGTGCATCCCAAATCGTATCAGCCAGGCTGTGTTCTGCTGTCGTTAGCACACGTTAAACTACAAGATACAGCATCTGATTTAGTTAAGAACTAACAGAAAAAAAGCAAAACTGCATACACTTCTTTGACAAGCACAACAAAAACAATGAGCAGTTTGATAAAAAAGGAAGAGTCAACGGTGTTTAATCCAAGAAGATAGGAAAACTGGGATGTCATGACATTTTAAGGGTGGACAAAACTACATTGTGCAGAGTTTGGATAGTGAATCCATAGTCTTGAGGCATGAAACAAGGCCTGATTTAGTGCATCCTTCTAGAGCTAATAAAGAGTATATTTATAATACATCTATGCTCTAGGAAGGAAATAAAAAAAATTAACACTCCCCCCCCCCAATTTTTAAGTGACTTAATAATAATCCTTGACATCCCAGATGAGTTCACAGTTCTCTAACCTGAGCTGATACTGCAAGGAAGTCTAGTTCCTGTTTCATGCAGGAGTAGCAAAGTTGATGGGCTGTGTGGTGCCAGGACTTGAGGCTGTATCAGATGTATCAGATGTATCCTGTGTTCAATCACTGGATTTGAAGTTGAAAGAAAGCTGACAGAGCAGAAGACTTAGTGCTATAATTCATTGCAGCATTTAAACTGAGTGACAGGATCTCTCATGAAGGAGCAGAGGTAATAGGAATGTAGCTCTAGCAGCTGGAGTGCAAAGAGGAAAGGCCTGGTCAGAAGAACAGGGTCTGCAAGGCTGATTACTAGGTATAACACCAAGAGATGATAAGCATTGCCATTCATATAATATAGCTTAGGGCCCAAGGATGCAGCAGCAAAGCTTGACCCCCTGTGTGTACTTTAGGCATCTACACTCGGCATTTCTGCAAAGGTTTCTTAGAACTGAGAATTCTAAAATGTTCTTGCTGCAGGGTTTTCCCAAGAAAATACTTTTGCTCTGCTCTGAACAAGGAAAAGGTAAAAAAATCCAGCTTCCCAGAGCACAGGCAAGGGAAACAGAGCCGTTCCCACAAAGAAATGGGAGTGGTGTCCACTCACATTGAGACAAAGAGAAGGGAAACGTTCATGGCAATCTTTGAAGGTTTTTGGAGAAAACGCCATCCTCTTGTCCACAGAACAACTAGAGATTTTTCACAGAGACTCTCTTGTCTCATGAACAGAGGGTATTGTAGAGTCATTAAAAGGGTAGGGTAAATTTACTACAGAAACAGAAGTTGGAGTGACTAGGGACAAATAAAAAAAACAAGAACAAAATGCCCACTCGGCGCACCAGGACAAGCAAGAGGGTCCACTGAAAGGAGGAATATCTCTGATGTTGAGGCACTCCCAGCAACAACAGCTTCCAGCACCCACTTGCCTTTTTTTCACTCCCCAGAGAATGTCTCAGCCTAGAACTCAGCAAGGTTAGGGGCATGTGAGCCTCACCCTCATCTCTCTCTCACGGCAGCAGGTCTCCTCAGCCCCAGACACGGGGAACACAGCCAGTCACTGACCAGGCTCTTCAGAGACATCTAGAAAAGGCAGTTCTTGACTCAGTGCTTTAAATTTCAGGACTCCTTCCTCCAAGTCGATGCAACACTAAAAAAGGGGAGAGCTGGTTACTTGCTGGACATTTCTCAGATAGCAAATCTCACATTGTCTATGACTGGGGAAAACCTATAACACCATTTTTGTTCTGGAGAGTCCTTAGTTTCCCTCTCTGTTCCCCATGTTGCCTCCTTGCTCCTGTTTCCTTCAATGGATTCCTCTTCAAACACTTCACAGAGCCATTCCCCTCCCTTTTTCCTATGATTCCCTCTCAGTTGATATCCTCACATCATTCAGCCATTCAGCCCATGGTTTGGTGTTTTATGAGTCTGACGTGTGGCTACAAATACGTGACAGGCAGGAGACAGGTTGATGCAGCCATATTCTCAGCCACCCAGGAGCCATGCTCAGCAAAGCACTAACCCTGAGTTGAGCTGATAAAAGGAGAAGACTCTTTCCACTCATGTCCAGCTAGTGTTGGGCACTGAATGTGATTATACAGCTTCATTTGGCTTAAAGCAAAAGCGGAGCTCGTTCACATCTGCCTTCAAAAGGCAACACAGGTCTAACTCATGACAGAGTGTGCCTTGCATTTTCTTCTTCCTATTTGCAACTTGTATGGTCAGGAATATAAAGAATGGTAGGATGCTATAGTATCCTATGGGGTGATTCCTTCCTTAAAACCTCCAAGAGGTACTGGAAGGGAATCAGTGGCTCAGAGGATATTGCAGCCAGTCAAGCAGCTGTGTGACAAGCATTTCCCTGAAAGACCTGGATGTAAATATTTCTGATGCTTACAGCAACCAAATCTTGAAGAACTTACTGAGAGGAGCCCTGAAATAAGCAAGGAACTGTTCCTTACCTTGAGAGACCATAGAGTCTGGAGGCCAACGCAAAACTCCAGCATTTCATCATCTGAGAAGAGAGAAGAGACTGATCAGGCTTAAGATGATATAATACTCCTCTAAAGAAGGTGTGTCTCTCCTATAAGAGTATATGGAATAGAAGAACATCTGATTCATAAAGTTTATGTGGTTATGGTCTCTTCGGTATGAAGTAGATAACAAATAACAAGGAAAGTGATGAGTTAAATACTCAAACATTAACAAGCAGGTAATAAGTGACAATAATAAATTGGCACTCTTCTGGCACTGATGAATAAGCCATTAATGGAGCTGTATAGGCACAGTGCTGAGGATGGTAAAAATTAACTTTGTAGCTAATAAAGAGGAGGAAACCATGATTATCTTGACTATTGTGAAATATTTGAGGGGGGTTATGGGATTGTTTGGAACTTAGATCCTAGAAGGGGCTCATGGGATCCCATAAAACTGATTGTGGACAATGTAAAAGAAGGACTAAAGGCAGGAGAAGACAAGCAGCTGGGCGAATTGGGGAAAAATAAGCATGGAAAAATGAAGAAGAGAGGGAATAAGGGACCCAGTCACATGCAAGCCAGCTGCTGGTCAGTCCACTTGTCTGACCAAGCCCTTCACCTAATGACTGCCATCTATCTGATCTTCTTATTAGATAATTTTATTAAGTAGGGGGTTTTTTTGTACCTTGTCTATCCTACACGTAACTGCTGTAAATAGGACTTATACACTCGGGCGCCAGCAACTGGGGAGATTGTGATATGTGCCACAAGGCCTAAGTTCCAATAACTGGAGGATTATGGGTCACAGAGCTCGTAGGTCTCAGTGGCAGCAACTAGAGAGCTCAGCATGCAAGAAAGTTCTGGGTACCAGTTCTGACCAGGGTCACAAGGACCTTGGGTTTTTATAAGACAGAAACTGAAGAGGACCTGCCACTGAGAACATGCACTGGACTAGGTGAGAGTGACCTCCTGGGTCTTAGAGCTACCCATCTGGACTCGAGTGGCAGCTAAGGAGGAATCCCCAGGTCCTGGAGTCGGCGGGAATAAAGGAGCCACCAGCAATATAATTAACACTTCCCCATGTCTCCTGAAGGCCTGCTTGCCCTGTTACAGCTGTGGCTGTAATTTATAATTTATTTCTAACCGTATATGCAAGAGCACTGCGTGCATGGGGAGATATAAGACACAGGGGCAGCAATTCTACTCCTTCCAGGCAGCTATTTCCATGTCCCAGCAAAATGGATAGGTACTACTGGATTAAAGTCAACTGTGCTGGCACTAATACAAGATTCCCTATGAAGGGCAAGAACAAGCAGAGGGAAAAACCAGGAGAAAAGAGTAAGCTGGAGTCTGTAAGAGGAGGAAGCTCTTTCTAGACGACAAGGAATGTGGAAAGAATGGACATGAAAAAAGGGAGCAAGAGAGGCCTTGGAAAATGAATAGTACTCATCAAAGATGAGGAAGCAGATTAGAGCAAGAGGGTAAATCTGGCAGATTAACAGGGATAAAGAACAGGGGGAAAAAAACCCAATTGTTTTCAGCATATCCACAGCTTCAGGTGAATGCAGAACATGCAGCCTTTCTGCTGTTTTCTGGGCATGCCTCAGTGCCTGCTGACTTGACCTTGTCTCCTATGACTCCTTCCTTCAAAGGGTCCTGCTTCAAGACACTGAGGGAGACTCTGTGCTCTGCAGCTACCAGGTTCTTTCAGGTTGCTCCCTGCAGCAGAGGCAGATGAGTACACTGAGAACACTCTGGGAAATAAGCTGTACTCTGTGTTGCCTTCTCTGATTACTTCCAGCCAGCCAGAGATACAAGTGCCCATGCAATAGGAGAACATAGGGCACCAGAGGACTAATCAAGCCGTCTGCATAATTTTAGGAAAGATTTATTTTAGAATGGAAATGAGAATTTTCCACATCCTTTGTTAAGACCAAAAAAGCACATCATTTCTCCCCACTTTCAGTGTCTTCTATCTTCTAATTATGTCCTTTGCCTTTGGTTATATTAAGTGTATTCACAACACATAATGATGTTGGCCAGAGGTGGAAGTGACCACATCGCAAACCTCCCACCATGGTACACTTTTCCCAAAGGTTCTACTAAATTCACTTGGCAGGGCAAGAGGGACGCAAGAAAAATAGGGGAGAGAAGGGGCTGGCACTCTCACCTACAACCAGTGCCGAACATAGCACCGTTTCCTGACCAAATTGCAACTCCATATGTTCTACTCGGCCAACAACGCTTGGGATGGGAAAAGAGACATCTCCACAGTCCATGGCAGGCATTTCTTCCAGCCTGTGGGGCACAACATGTATTAGCTCTTAAGTAAAGGAAGACAAAGAAAACCAGGATTTGCCACTAATGGTCTCTTGGTCTCACTGGGAACAGGTTTATAAGAGGAGGAATCTCTCTCATACAGTATATCTAGAGGGAAATTCAACAAACAACACCTCACCACTAGCCATCAGCTGGGCAGCTTTGCCTTGGACAGACAGAATGACAAAGCTCTGCCTCCCAGTCTGGGGTCTGCACATAGCTTTGCCAGTGCTCCTGATGCTTTGCCCTGTATCCCGCCCTCCGCACCTTCTCCTAAACAGCCATGTGCACATGCAAAACTGCTAGTAATTGTCATTTGGGCTGGGAAACCAGGGTACCTATGTTCTTGCCATAGATTTCCTTTTAGCCATCTTTCCTTTTCTACTGTGCAAAGACTTACCCCAGCTGGTTTAAACAGCTCTTGGAGATGAGGTTTGGAAGACACCCAGTGTTAACAGTCGCCTTCAATACCTGACCTTGGCACTAGAAAAAAACAACAACAGACAATTACTGTGGGCTCAAAATGGGCATACTCGCTCCCTCAACTTTCTGAGCAACATAGGCAAAGATGTGGTGCTTCAGGCAGTAGTAGAAGGCAGGAGACTCATCCAAGAAGTGGTGGTCTCCCCAGTGCTCTGCAGACTTCTGTCTAAACCTTCTTTTTGAATTTATCTTCTTTTATTTGTATTTGATTGCCCAGACACTTATAAGTGACTTTACCTTAGCAGTTTTCTAAGTCAAGAGATGTATATTTTGCTCAGAAAACCCACATGGACTTTATTAGCTCAGCAATAATTGATATGACAAAAGCTTCTCAAGGAATAGAAGTATGTGCTATGGCCTTTGTAGTTTTCATCCCTCCATTTCTTCTGGTGTTGCAGGTAACAGTGTTCCAAGGCTAGATGTTCGTTCTCAATTGAAGAAATTACAGAGGAAGAGGTCTGAAACAGGAGCACTCAGGGCAAATACCCCTGTGATAAGCTACAAATTCATGTGACTCCTGAATCCAAGACATAGCCTAATCAAGAGGTATTTTGTGTAGGGCTTTTGTTATGTTCCTATATAACTCTTCAAGGATGTATGACATATTACAACTATAAATGTGACAGCCAGTGTCATTTAGCAAAGGAAGAAACTGGATGCCGTGTACCCGTCACCTGTGCATGATCTTACTGAGATAATCCCTAGTGCCTTGCTCACTTCATTTCTTCTCCCCTTTGCACTTGTAAGGGAAAAGGAGGTGTTGTTGCTCTGTGTTTTCTGTCCCCTCTGCACAGAGGTCCTTAATGACAGGCCAAAGGTGATGAAGTCTCATATATGTTAGAGGTCTGAACAAACAGGGTCATCAAGGACATCAACAAAAATTATGTTCAGGGAAAAAAAAGGAGGAGTGGGACATAGTAAAGGAACTGGAAAAGGTGGAGTAAATGCCATCTACAAAACATGTCTTTCACCTATCTATGGTGCCTAATACCTGTTCTTGATGGCCCAGTCCTTCAAGTTTCACACCAGCACCCAGAAAAACACAGTCACAAAGCTTCCCTTTCAGGAGTCTCTGGTTTTTTTTCCCCACTATCATTTGTATTTTTCCTGTGATTCCTTCTCTTCCATCCCCTATGGTGGTCTGTGCCACAAGCCATTCAGAAGCAGCAAGCGACCTCCTATTGCTTGTCTACACTTATGCTTGTTCCAAACAAGTTTAAATGCATAAATACCTTAAGCAGACCAGCATGGCTATGAAGGACTCACTGCAGCACCAGTAGGATCAAGGAAAATGTCTCAATTTCCTGATTATAATCAGGAAATCCTGATTATAATCATCTATTTATAATTATTAATCATCACAGAAAGCTATATTATTTCAGAGATTTCCAGAGCTCCAGACTTTTCAAGATTTCATTTTCAAAACTGTGTTATTTGTGAGTAGTTAGAAAGAAGAAAACACCTCCTGTGGGAAGTACTGGAATGCTGCAAACAGACACAATGCAAATAGTCCAAACCATTTTGTGATTCTATAACAAAATACCTCCCTTCTGTTTTTAGAGCTCTGCAATGTCTGTGCTGTTGGCTGTCACTGACATATCAGCCCTGCCTGCAAGGACTGTGGCCAGACAAGCAGAGAGGCAAGATAAGGCACAGAGTGTAGGTGCCTGCTAAATGTCTGATAACTCATTCTTTCTACTGTGCTTCACAGAAGAGGCTTCCCTATGTCTCCTCACTACCTAAGTGAGTATATTAGCCATGGGTCAGATCAGGTATGGTACTATGTTTGCCCAGGCTGCAACCTGCCAGCACTGTCCAGCTGAAACAGCTCTTCCTCAATAATAGACATGGATTCTACTGAAAAAGCGTTAACCATCCGCATGGCTCATAGAAGCCAACTGTTCATTGCCCAGCTGCAGAGAAGGCACTGTATCAGCTTCTCAGAAACAGAAGACCTGGAGCATGGATAAAAACTTCTAAGGAATCACTCTGGGAGAAGGCAGACTGGAGATACACGAGCTGTTGTTAATATAATAAGCCTAAACTGTATCAATAGGCAGATTCTTGAGTTTTGTTTCAGAACGAGCTTGGAAAGTTGGAAGTTAGAAACTTGCTAGGATATAACTGAGCAATTATTATTCTGTAGAAAAAAACATTTAATCTCATCCAGTGTAAACAGTCTGGCAGTTAACAGCTCCAGCAGCCTCACAGAAGTTATCCACCTTCCCATCACACTACTAATCATTTACCCAGAGAATTCAGCAGGAACCTGAGGAAGGTTCTTAGTCCAGCATAACACAAATACAATGCAGATGAGGTAAGGAGTACACAGGCAGCTGATAAGCAATGCAAGACTTCTTGGACTAAGAGGACTTTTCATCACATTACCCACTCTCGCTTCTGTTCCAGAATTTTCAGTTTGTTACTACCAGTCACTGTTAGTCTTTATTTAAATGTCAATTATGGAGATTTATGAGAAAGAGGGAAAGAGGAATCAGTAAGGATGACCATTTATAAAGAGTTATGTTTTCTGAAAAAATGTCAATTCTAAAATCAAGAAGCTGCTTTAACAAACAAGAGGTTGATTAATACCAGGTTGCTTTGGCATTAAGGAAAAGTGGCCTTGGACAGCAGTGGAATATTCCAGCATCTCTTTCCAAGTCAACAAGAGACAAGCCCCACAAGAAAAAAATAACAGCTTGATTTTATGATGCAGCTGCCAGACATGACAAGCTTTCCAAAGTGCTTTGCAAAAACTGTCGCAAAAAGGGGCAATTCTGCTAAAATACTATGTGGCAACCTATCTAAGTAAATAGGAAGCTGAGTGAGTGACTCTGCAGTGTAACTATTGTAGACTGGGTCTGTCTACGATCTCTGAGACTTAAAAAGGCTCTAGGCACAGTGCAACTATAACCTGTTAGAGTGAAAATACTTATTGCCTGAATCTCCCTGTAGCACTGAAGTCTACATATATTCAGGCTTATTCCCTAGTCGAGTTCAGTTACAAGTCAGTTGATGCATTTGTTACCACTCTGAAATTTTCAGCATCCTTGCCTGCATGTAAACAGCAGCTTTATACCAATAGACTATCTTTTCTCAGGAGGTGCTTTTTGTCAGGGAAAAAGTACTTCCCTGAAGCTGTGTTCCATTTCTAATAAAAACTGCACCATAATCAACCAGTTCTCCAAAAGGTACCAGCTCACTTCTCTGGTTAAAATGAACTGGCAGCCTGAGTCCTATTTTCTGTCATGGATCTGTTATTGACAAGAGAAGTTTTTTGAAGTTCATGAATGTGAACATCAAAAGCAGCAAGACTAAAAAGAAGGGGAGGAGAGCTTCCCTTCCTTCACTGTAAGCAGATTAAGTGTGACAAACAATGACTGGTATTAAGAAGGGCAGAAAAAAGAGAAAAATGCCTATGCAGAATTCAGGGAGCCTTAGACCTATTTCCTTGACTGCAATGTTTGTTAACCTTCCTCTGTGAAGGAAGATAAAATGTGTGTGACAGCTGGGATTCAGTCCATTAGAAACACAAAAGGGAATGACTAGTGGACCCTGATGCTGACTTAGCTACTGCCCCTGGGATACGATACCTGTACATCCCTGTCCTTGTTCAATGTACATGCCTGGCAAAAACCCACCCTTTATCACTGAATTTCTTCTTACAGAATAACAAAGACTGGTTATTAGAGAAAAAGAAACACCTTTATTTGCTCAAAACCAGGCTCCAGATATTTAGAGAAATTGCACTAAGAGCCATTTATCTTTCTAGTCTGTTCTCTAGTATGTTTATGTTAACCTAGATACATTAAGTTCTAAAACCCAGGGTAAGCAATGCCTGACTGCAACAGTGAAGGATGCAAAACAAACCACACGGTGGCTTTGCTTGGCACTGAAATAACTGATTTAAACCTCTCAGAACCTTGCTACCAGGATATGTTCATATTATAATTTATTGTGCCGACTGAATTTTAAAAGGAATATGTGTTTTTCTCAGAAGTGTAGCCTTTACACTCTGACATGGGAGATGCTCTTTAGGACAGGTAACTGAGCTAAAAATAGCTTTAAAATGTATTTTTAATCCATCCTACACCATGTCTATATCTATCTATGAGTGTCATATCTGCATATTACTGAGCAGCTTTAACCATGCAGCCTCTTTCATGTAGCACAGCTTTTGGATGTGCCTTCTTACCTACAGGGGTCAGAGAGTAGTGTGCTCTGCTGTATAGGAAGATATAAGAGGAAAAAAGAGCTAAAAATATGCTTCCACCAAGAGGTGCAGCACTGCAAATTCGGAGCAGAGTTAGCCAATTTCTGAGGAGGTCCTTTGACACCTAAGAGAATCAGACCAGTTAAAGTCTACTAGATGTAAATCTACTAGGGGCTCCTGTCTTCAAGTGATAAGCAGACATTCCCGGCTTCTGTATGCAGCTATAAAATACCTCATATCATGGGAAAGCTGGCCTTCAAAGGAAGGAAATTAAAGTAGTTTATCCTCAAATATGGACAACTAGAATGTCTGTAGCAGAATGGCTTTCCTCTGGCTTTTGGAAGATTCAAATCCAGACTTTAGGAGTGGCCATGCATGAAATCTGTTCTCTCTGGCTGCAGCTGGCTTTGCAATTTATAACTCAGCATGGCCCTTGGGAGGGGGACAGCTGGAGCTCTGAGCATTTGCCATCACAGTGAAATCAGCAGTACCGTGTTGTTGTCTTACCTGGCACTGTATTAGCAGGGGTGAAGTCTCTTTTCTCCTGTCGTCTCCCTTTTCCATCTTTTCATCCTGGTCTTTTGCCAGCGGAGATTGAACCCATGCAGACTGAACCCTGGTCTCACCACGCAACTTGTTCAGATTGCCTTCCAAGAGGCGCCGCTGGACCACACTGTGTGGCTGCTGTCTCCATCACAAAGAAAGAGAAATCCCAGCTAAGTATGGAGCTAAGGACAAGGACATTTGCCGGCTTAGAGAAGCAGGTTTGCAAATGCTAGACTGATCATCCTCATGAAAGAACAAGTTTATCCCAAAAAACTTCCTTTAAATCCCCACTGTAGAAACTAAGGTGATGTTAAACTGTTGGGTTGTATGTGACAGGAAGGTCTCTGAGATGCAATTACTGGAGGAGAAGAACATGTCTGGTGCATACTCTCCCCACACATATCTGTTCCTTCAGCTAAACATGCACTCAACAGTCTCCTACCTGTTCAGGTACTGCCACACACTGCTTGGTGGGTGTGTGCTGACATCCAACCAGGCACATTCACACCTTATAATGTGGGAAGGGACAGGGAATGCAGCATGCATGTGATGTGTACATGTGGGCAAGAAGGAAGGACTCTAAAAATTTTAAGTGTATGAGCAATCATTTGTAGTGAAGCAGAAAGCTTCCCCTGAAGAGGAAACTAAAACTAGCTTTTAATATTCTTTGGAGTCTGTCTCTGCTCCCCAACATCAGATGCTCTAGGTTTTGCCCAGTATTGATCCAGCACCTCTAGTCTCTGCACAGCTACTGAACCAACAATGGGCAACACCAACGAAATAGGTAGCTTTGTCCATTTTCCATGTACTTGGCCCCTTGGGCCTTCTCCAGGAGAGCAGCTGCTCAGAGTTCACCATGGCATTCTTAATAATAATGCCTAAGTAAAGAAAGACAAAGAATCTAAAGGGGTTAATGTGCTACAACATAAATTGTTGCTTTTATCTTTCAAAAAAAAAAATTAAATCCCACATGTTGCAGCAGTTTGGTGTAGGATCTTGTCAATGTGCAGGCCAAACATGTGAATTACAACTGACCTGCCAATGAACTGGACTGTATTATTCCCATAAGATATGTGTGTTTCAAGCTAGTTTGATGCTTGGTCAGAGGGCCGAGGCCAGGGAACTGTGTAAATTGCAACTTGATGCACCCTGACTTGTCGGATTTGCCCAATGGTTGGAGATGGACAGCTGCTGCTGGCTTTTTTGGTCTCATTCAGCACTGCTCTTTGCAAGATGCCAAGTCCCTCATGCCTCTGTTTCCCTGTCACTCAGGGAGTGAGAGTCACAGTCATGCAGTGCTGCATGAGAGACACTGCGGCACTTGAAAAAGTGAGGTAAAAATATCCCTCTGTTCCCAGTCTTTTCCCAGCCTACTGTGCCGGCCCACAGCACAGCTGGCCATTATTCTTAACTCCCTAAATACTCTGAGCACAGTGCCAGTTTGGCTGGGCCATGGGAAAAGGGCACGGAGCAAACTGCAGGTCTCCAAACTCCCATCCTCCCTCTCTCACAATCTGCCATGCCAAGGACCTTCCCCTCTCCCTGCAACCTTTCCCACAGAAAGAGCAGGCCCTTTGCAGCTGCCACCCTCTGTCCTCTTCTTGTCACTCAGGCTGGGAAGAGGCCAAGTGCTGATGGGGATTAGCTGAGCTTTGGGATCGTGGAGGCATCTGATCAAGATCAGACTCCTGTATCCCTCCTTATCTTCTCTCACCAGCAAGATGGAGAAGTAGAGACCATTGTCTTGGACTGGTCAGAAACAATTAGATTTAGAGAATGATGAGGGAGGAACTGAAAGGTGTTGTGGCCAGTAGCTGGAAAGGAGGCCCTCTCAGGGCATTCAGAAGGGTCAAAGCAGGTTCCCAGTGCAACTTAGGGAAGGTTCAGGCTCTCCAGTGTGAAATCTCAAGGCCTTGCTATGACTAGTGATATTGTATGAGCTGGGGAACTTAATTTTTGGGAGGTGAGAAGCCAGATCTTCAAACCTTCTTGATACTTTCACAATATGCAGCTCATGTAACTACTTATCTTATTTTGCCATTAGGAAAAGATAAGTCATGCTTGTTGTTACAAAGCTGGAAATACGAGGTTGCCACAGAAATACATAATTACTCATTGCTGAAGACATGATGGGCCCATCAAGTCCAAGGCACTGCTGACTGCCCTGAATAAGCTGAAAGCACAATCAGAATACACAGAGAAGAGTGGTAAAAAGTAACAGTCTGTGACTGTAAAAGAAGGCGCATAATAAGTTTTAAATTACATGGGGCCTTGCTCTAGTTTTAGGCCATGTGAGATGACCACAGCTGGAGTCTCTGGCTCTGTCAATGGAGACTAGTTTTGGGGAATTAATTACACAGTGAAAATGTGAGAGGATTCTAGGGTGTTTTGCTCACTCTTTCCAAGAGCAAACACTCCAGCACTTCCTACTCCTGATTCATTTACAGTACATTGATTTTTTGTATTCCTGTTCTCCAGCAGGGATCCACATCAACTTAGGAAGCATAGATGGTGTTTTCATAGGGCTGGATAAATGCCAGGGGAAATACGCCAAAATCATATTTGGGACTCTGATTTGCAGTCCTCAAAATGTCACAGCAATATCACAGTGTCCCATCAAGTTACAGGAGCTGCTGAATCGCTCTGGGAAACCTAAGGCCTGGTTCTCCTCTTGCTCTCAAAGTAAAGCAGGAATGGAGGCACCACATGGATCCCATGTATGCAAGCTTCACACAAAGGCTACACTTTATTTTGTGCCCACTAACACCCGAGCAAACTCTCTGTGTAAAGAAAAGAGGTTATGCTTTATTCACTGCTCCCTAGCTCCATGGTAAAAATATTTCAGCTATTCTGTTATGGCCCAAACATGAAATATGCAGTGTTTTGCACTGACTGACCACTGTCTGCACGCAAAGAATTGTCCTGCCTAGAGTGGTTAATGCAACCAGGAGAGCTACTCGTGGCAATTGATTCAGACAAGGACTATCTTGCTCAAGCAAGCATTTGTGTCTTCAGGGTGAGAGTTGTCACTCTGGAGCATGGTGTGACTGGAGTCAGTTCCAAAGAAAAGCCTCTGCCTTTGTGGCTGAGGTCAAAAAACATGCACTAAAAGACTCAGAAGTGGCTCCTCCCCACCCCCTGCCAAAAGACGCCCAGGGACAGATCCACGAGTATGTCTGGCTGTGCCCTGCTGAGGGGATGTTTGAGCTGCAATGCTGCAGGCCCTAAGGGCCAGTGCCTGCCTGCCTGCCTGTGCTGCCGGTCTGAGCAGAGCCTCCAGGCTTCAGTGTGGCCAGACCTCTTTCCCTACAGGGAGGAGAGTCCCTATTCCTCACTAAGACGACACTATGTGACTCCCCTCTCGTACTTCAGCAGGGACAGCGTGCAGGGCCAGAGGGACACTCAAGACCACAGCCATGTGTGTGCGGCTGTGAAGGGCTGGCAGAACATCAGGCGACAGCTCAGGGTGACTTTGAGGAGCCGCCCCTTACCCTGCTGAGCCAGGGACTCTCAGCAGCTGCTAAGGCGGCTGCAGCGAGGGTGGTGGGAGCAGGAGGGTGTGCCAGCACAGGAACGTGGCACTGACCCCTCGTCTGCGCAGGACGGAGGCACAGCACCTGCAGGTTTCAGCAAAGAGAATAGTCCCCGTTCTGGCCCAGTGCCGGGGACTCTGCCAGCCCCGCACACACGTGCCCCTGTGTGCCATGCTGCCAGAAACTGTGGGGCCTGCCATGGCGGATGGGAAATTTCTGAGCATCTGCGGAGTTGCGATTGTCTGAGGATACAGAGGGAAGCACAGACAGCAAGGAGAGGCAAGATCTTTTATGAGACCCACTCGCACAGGTGGAATAAGTGGTTGTGCCCCCGTCACTACTCAGATCCAGGCCCAGGCCTCCACATCCTTGAGCAGTTAAACTCCTCAGTGGAGAGAAGTTAGACAGCAAAACTGCCAGAGCAAGGGGAATCTGTGTGCAGCTGAGCCAGGAAGGGTTCCCCTCGGGAGACTGCTTCCAGCCTTGGGGAAGTCCCTCCAGACCGCAGGCTGCCCAGACTCCTGGAACAGATCGCTCACCCTGATGCTTCCTCCTCCACATCTCCACAAGGAGATGCCCACAGGCCTCACTCCTATGCCTCCTCCCCAAAGGTGTCATCCACAAGTGTCAGGCACTACATCTGCCTGCATGCCTGGTTAGTAGTCCTGCCCTGTGCTTGCCCCTCCATAAATCCAGAGGGGAGGGGAGAGAATAATGCAAAAAGGTGACAAGACCAAACATAAGCCTCTCAGAGTTTCCTGAATTGTTCTTCCCTGCCTTCTGAGTCCAGGAAGCAGTCTGTGTTTGAGTTGGATCATGCAGGAATACATGGGGGGTTTCAGAGATGTCCTACGTGGAAACATACATGTCACATGAACATATATAGGTACTGAGTGAGTGAAAACTTGGATCCTGGAGAGTCCTTGCAGTCTATGTCTGCCTGCCTCTGCAAGGAGTTTGATTCCTATGGGGATGCATGAGAAGATGGATGCAAATAAATCAGTGATTCATTCTTTCCCTCCACCCTGACCTGCTCCTAGATGATCCTGAAGGGAAGTTTCATCTTTGCTGAACCCATGACCCTTTAGTTATGAGTGACAGCAGCTCCCAGAAGGGGATCAAAGCTATTAGGAGGACTCCCTCCCAAATGGGGTCCCACTGGACTCACCAAATCCTTGGAGGTTCCAAGTCTTGTCAAGCCATCCAGGGGCAGCAGATCAGCAGAGTCCTTGTGCACAAACTGGGTGGCCTGTTTAAGGCGCCTCTTCTGTTGCAGAATAGCTTTGTTCCTCAGCTCCATCTCACACTCCTGTCGCTCCAGGTCAGCAGTACATTCACTCTGCTTTTCCTTCTGCTCCCCTTGCCCCAGTGGCAGGGGGCAGCTCTTCCTTGTGCTCATGGTGAAGATTCAGGGAGAACAGGTCCTTTTTGTTGTGCTGGGGTGTTCCCTGAACTCGTCTCCTGGTGTTTGCCCTCTGGAGGCTGACTCAGTCTCTTATCTCCTTTCCCTTTCTCACAGTTCTCCTTCTATTCCTTTCTCTGACTTTCTTCCTGCTCTCTTAGTTTTAACTCACCCACCTCTGAAGTGTCTCCGTTTCTCCCTCTGTCCTCTCCACTCCCCCGTGTCCCTGTGCTCCCCGCCTCTTCCTCTCCCTCACTCCTTCTGCCCTGACTGCAGCTCTGCCTCCTCAAGTCGGTGGGTCCCTGTCGTAACAGAAAAAGCCCCGCGTCAGAGAGCGATTTCCATAAATCACAGCAGAGCCGGCAAGATGCTCCGGCTGGAAAAATCCAGCAGCAGCAGGATGGCCCCGCTGTCAGGGGCTGGACTTACCTCCCCGGGCTGCGCGCACGCACCCGCGCGTGTGCCCGTGTGTGTATCCCTGTATTGCCTGTCCCTCGGCACGCTGGGAACACAGTAAATCTCCTGGCGGCAGTGTGTGCGGTCCAGCGGCGCTGCCGGGGGACTGTGACGCATCTCAGTGTATCTGTAAATACTGGCAGCAACACAGTTCAGCCTAGGAGATGATGCAGTGCCTTGGTAAATGGGTGAGAGCATCCTCCTCAAGGCTCCTGGCAGGCATGCCCAGACTCCTTTCTGCAGAGTGTCATGCGTTTGGAATAAGCTGCACTGAAGGATTTTTCTCTGTAGCTTGAACAAGATGTTGAAAGTCTGGTTTCTTTTTCCAGCCAGAAAAAGTGTGTTGGGCTCGACTCTGCCCTCAATTTCGCCCATTGCATCTAAAGCAAGACCCTGTAATGTTGCAGAAGCCTAAAATCAAGGGTTTGTCAATAATACCAGTGGTCCTGACTCCCTGTTTACACTGAGTGCTGACACTGCTGCAGTGTGAAATGTCTGGACCAGGGCAGACATCCCTCCTCTCAGGGGAGGGAGGACATGGCAGGTCTCATTTTTTTCAACTTCCTATCTCTATACTGTCCTGCTTGAAGCAATAAGTTTCAACTCGATCTGAAGTTCCTTCATTTTGATCCCTTTTCACTAGTTAATACACTGCTCGTTGAGCACCCTTTGTAGCATCATGTGCAGTGGAGGAAACCAAATTTTACTCACTGTGAAAGTGAGGATAGGACTAAATTTACATAAAAGCCAGCAAGGGGTGAAACAGCTTCTATGTGCAACACTGAAGGAATAGCAGCAACTGATTATGAAAGTTACAGCAAAAGGAGACTTCCTATTTCTCCCTTTGAATTGTTTTCCAGCTTAGTATTATGTAACATTCCAATATTATTGATAACATATTTCTATGTTCTAAATTGAGTATAAAATATAACAGTGAGTTTGCAATATAGGAATTAAATCCAATACAAGGATCAGTGTATGAAGGTCACAAAGTCCAGTCAGCCCACTATGAGACCTCACTGTGGTTGTAGAAACTGCCAAAAGGTTGCCCTCAGTGCAAAGGAAACTATGGTCTTTTATCTCTTATTCCTTGATGATCATTACAGTGTTAGCACTTGTCTTGGGATCTTTGCTCCTCAAATATGAGAAGGGAGGCCTGTAGTTTTTAAAGTCATTCTAAAATTTGAAGAGGTTATCCTTTTTGTTCTCAGAATGCTAACTGCTGTCTACAAAGTATTATGGTTTCCACAGCACCAAATCGCAGAACTAGATTTGACAGAAACTGGAGTAGAAATACGCTCTAAGTGCTTTACACTCTGAGGCCAAACTTCAGTGCCATAAGTAGTTTCCATATTTCTAAGGAAAAGCACTGAAAAGTTGCATTTCCCAGTAGCCAGTTGGCCAACCAAGAAGCAAGACAGCATCAATATTCCAGTCAGCTACTTCTTTGTTGGAAGAAATTAATGAATAGTATCTGGAGTAGTGAAAGGGAGAAATGGACTCCTTTGCTGAAAAAAGCATCTTGCAGATTAAAGAACGTGAGACAAAATTTTACTTCCCTCTGTCAGGAGCTTTAGGGTGTACCCCAGGTGTCTGAAGAGCTGCTCCTTTGAGGGCTTTTTTGGTTTGACTTGAAGTTTCACAAGCTGAGGTTCTTTCACCAGACATTTCCCTTGTATCTCACTTCTGGGAAGCTTTAGCTTTTTACTATTCTTTTAATTTATTTATTTTTTTTTAAATTACTATGTTAAATAATTCCTCTTCAAAATAATCTTTTGTGATTTTTGCAACTCTTATTGTTGGTGGTTTTTTTAGATATTTCTCTTCTGCTTTGAATTTTTCTCTTTCAACAGATTGGAAACTATTATTTTGCTCTCCTCAAAGCTGACACAGTGTGGGTGCGAGGGTGGATTGTAGATAAAGAGCTTTACATTTCTTTTGTGACAAGTTGGGCTGTTACAGAGCTCAACAATAGCCTCCACATAATGTAACCAGCCCCAAGGTCGTTTCTACATTACACCAGTTTCCAATGCCCTCTCTCAGCCTGGTAGTGCAAGCTTCAAGTGGGTATAAAAGTGCCCCTGGGTGTAGCACCTATGTCAAGGCCAGAAGATTCCTTGTGGTGGCTCAGTGCAGAATCACAACGAGGTGACTTTCTGCTCATTCTCTTTCGTTATCACAGCCTGTGCACAGTCTGTGGATGCACAGATGGTGCAGAGGAGTGATGAGAGGACAAACCTCACTCAGGCAAACCATGCATGCTTCACTCTCCCCTTACATCTTTGAAAAAAATTTCTTTGGAATAAAAAGCTTCCTCTGCTTTGAATTCTCTCCAGTTTGTGTATCTGTATAATAAAATGTTTTCCTATTTTCAAACTAATAAATAATAAGTTACAGTATTTGTATCTGTGAATATGACTGGCAAGTTTCCTTGAGATAAATATCATTTCAGATGTACATAACATTTAGCTTGGCTGCTGGATATCAAAGTGTGTCCTGTCAGTAATGTCAGAGAAAAAGAAAAACAGTTTCCTTAATTAGGTAATTTAAGGTCAAATCTCTATAGTCATCTGCCATATGGGCTGGAGTTATGGTTATGCCATAGTAAACTTAGAACTACGTTGTCCAATATGAATTCACTCTTCTGTATAAATATTGTTTGTAATTATTTGTGTCCTATCTGTATTGATTTCCTTGCTTGAGCTAAACTGCATTAAAAGCGGGCTTTTTCTGTTGGGGTTGAATATTTAGCATTGCCACAGAACAGTAGCTGATCATGCAGCAGGCAATACAAAATTCCCCCTTCCATTACACAGCTTCATGAATTACACTAGAAGACTTTGTTTTCACAAGGGGAAAGAATATCCATTTCAGCGTGTTAATGCACATGTCAGCGGCAACTGTCTTACTCATGAAGAGGTTTAAAGCAGAGAATAATTTCTGGTAGGAATATGTTTACCAATGAAAGTATGGAAGAGTCTGAGATGAAGGATAGTTGTGTATTTAAGGCCAATAGTACAGTACTTGGAAACATGCAGTCTCAAAGATGTCTCCTCTGTGTGTCTCTAAGAAGTTGCTTTCATTTCACTGTCATTTCGCTTCTATCTGTAGGGAGAACAGTATTTCCATTATCTACTTAGCTTGAGGCTAAGAATGCACTTGCTGTTAACAGAGACAATTTTTTTAAGTCTCTACATAATGCCATAAAAATAATAATGAAATTTTTACACCATTAAGTCTCCTTTCAGAGGATGTCCTCAAAGCTGAATACTTAAACAGTAAAAGCCAGCACAAACAGAGTTGCCTAGAAATGCTTAATTTTTTCTGTATATAGAGTCTTGGCAAGGTGACTTGAGTGACTGCCTATGGACTTGTGTCAAAAAATTTTCTTCATATAAAACAACAACAAGAAAAAACACAACCACCTACACACTTTTTGCCTATGCCTATCTAGCTGTAGAATCAGAGCAGATCTCATCTTGCTCAAAATGAAGGCCAGATGTAGTCCTTGGAAGGTAAGAACCTCTCTTTTGGCTGTGTTTGCCTCCAGACTTGTTTCCTTTGGGAACAGGTTTTACTTTTAGAGTCCATGATCACACACTGTGCAAACCTTTCCTATCAGCACTTGACAGGTGTACTGCAATGGTTCCTGTTGTGTTTGTTTGTAAATGACTTGGTTTGTATTTTAAAGCAACCGAGATCAGTTAAATTATTGATCAGCAGTATAACTTGCTGGAATTAACTATAACCACATAACCAGGTGTATTTGTCAGCATACACAGTTGAAGCCATGTATATTTGTGTGTGTTTAGCATGTCTCTGTTTGCTGCAATGTGACTAGAATAGTTCTACTGTATCAGCGCTATTCAGACACACTCAGTTCTGGGGGGAGTCAGCCACTGTAAAAGGTGTTGCAGCCCACCTCTTGTTCTCTTGTTCAGACAGACTCTTACTTAGAGATGCAGTAATTCAAGCTTCAGTGCTTGCTGACTAAATCTTTAGTCATGCTGCAGTTGTGGATGGTTCCTCAGGAACAATACCTCAGCCCTGCTTAGTGAATTGTCACCTTTTTCACACTGTGTTTTCTTCTTGCTGGTATGTGCAAGGCACTGGGCTCATCCCTTGTAAACCAGACAAACCCAAGACCTGAAATAAGTATTTCACATTTCTCATGCTTTTCTGTGGTACCTGACAATTTTGCCCCAGCTCTAAACCTGGGCACTGTAGAATCTATGACTATGATGGTCCTTATCCAACCTTCTTTGGTTCTTTATTCTCTCAAACAGCCGCAAGTTGTGCCAGGGGAGGCTTAAAATGGGTATTAGGAAAAAAATTATTCACTAAAATGTCTATCAAGCATTAGAAAAAGGCTTCCTTGAGAAGTGGTTGAGTTGCTATCCATGGAGGTATTTAAAAGATGTGTAGATTATAGACACAGAGATATGGCTAAATGATGGGCTTGGGAGTGTCGTCTTAATGGTTGGGCTTGATTATCGTAAAGGTCTTTTCCAACCTAGATGATTCTATGATTCTTTTTCTTCTGAACCCTATCTCCGTTTGACTGTTTGAGATACCTTCTTCTCATCAAGGTCTTCCTTTGCATCATTCACTCCCCAAAGCCCAGTAGAAGTCCCTAGGACAATGTTGTCATGCTCAGCTGCTGGCAGACATGAAGAGCATGTTCAGAAAGAAACCTCCATATGCTCCAGCAAGTCTGTGCTGGAGCACATCCTGTACTGAATAAATCTCTTCTCAGACTTTAGTTGCCAGCTATGACTGGGCTAAGGATGTGAAATAAATTTTTTAACAGCCAAAAGTTGGGAAAAGCTCATAAAAGGGGAAACATCAAAGCCAAGAAGGACACCCTGACAAAGTCCTTCCAAATCAGGGAGGCCCTACGTCTTTTCAAGAAAAGATTTGCTATACGGGTTTGTTTTAATCTGAGCAAAACATTCTTGTACTCTCATTTATAGAAGCAATTTGGCTGCTTGAACTGCATTCTCCATTCTTGCCCCTTCCCTCACCAGCAGAATAAGACTATATCTACATGAGGCTGAAATTCAGTATGGATATTTTCTGCTCAGACAGTTCAGGATTTTATGATGACACAGTAGTACTTCTAGTAACAAAGCAGCTTTGCGTACACGATGCACACACAGGAAGACAGAGGGATGTGTTATCAACCCAAGGATTTAATGGTTAACAATGATGCTTTAACAATGTAATTTTATTTTAGATTATAAATACTGGTTTCCTTTGGTTTCCTAGCCTTTGGGATGCATTTATATGTGCACCAGCTGTTTGTTACATTCTTGATGGCTAGGCCTTGGTCTGATTTGAACAACTGAGATTATCTCATGATCTCCTGACTTCAAGATTTTAATAAAAATGCAAACAAATAAAAACTGAGACTCAGCCATGGGAAACAGCAAAACAACTCTTATCACTGTAGCATGCCAGTCCCACGGGTATGCACAGCACAGTGCAGATTGTTAAGAACTAATTAGCTACAGATTGGAGCTCCTTACACCAGATCATTCTGTGTCATTGACAATATTACTTGCAAATACTTGGAAAACCATATTGATGCTGAAAGCATCTTCAGTGATCCCACAAGTTCCAAGCAATGTGCCTTATGGTTTCAGTTCTGCTACATTCCTGACCTTTCTTCCCCTCCTGGAGGGATTGAATACTAAATATATCAAACACTGTTAATTGTCCAAAACTTTAAAGCTACCATAAGAGCAGGCAAAACTTTAACTGCTTCAAACAGAAGCTATTCTAAAGTGAAGCTTAAAGTGGAAAATGTATGTTGGTAACTCAGGACAGATTAGACCACAAGATTCATATAAATGCTTCTAAATCAAGTGTTTCAGGGCTTTGCAATATACATGCATTATCCAGAATAGAAATTGCAGCTGGAATACAGTTCCACAGTCCAAAATAACTTTCTGCACAGAAAACAGAATTCATAATAATAAAAAAAGGTATAAGTAATCTAAATACATTATTTCACAAGCAAAACATAGAGTTGAGATAGATAGAGTCTGACCTGCTGTATAACAATATTATCCCAAACTTTTTTATTAAAATTTACACAAAAATGCATCAAATGTGAAGGAATACAGCACACCAAGAAAAGATACCATATCGGTAGTGAAAAATAGTCTTCTATAGAAAATACCAGTAATATTAAGAGATTCTTCTGAAGTCTAGTAAACTTGAGGGGTTTTGTCCTGTTGGAAAATTGGTCCTTCCTTTGAACAGTTATGGTTCTAATGAGCCAGTCTCTTTGTAATAACAGATGAGTATAAGAAGGCTTAGTTTCAACAAGTTACATAATTAGACAAACAAAGGCTCTTTTGGCAGCAACCTTCTATACATTTGTGAGAAGGTAACAGAGACCAACAGTGAGGGAGGGAGCATAAATCCATGTCTGACTGTAACTTAACTATTTGTGCTCACTGTTTCCTTAACCTTCTTAAATAATGCCATTAAATGCTTCTGTTTTTAATTGGGTGCTTATAAAAAAAGGAAACAAATGAGGAGGATAAATAATTCTTATTATACAACCTGTATGCAAACAGTTCATCAGTGTGCTCTATAGACTTCTCCCAGATTTGGAGGTGTAAAACTGAATCTGCTCTGCATAGTCTTTTGCCTGCGTTGCCTTTGAACTGTGTATCAGTGCATTTATGATCTTTATTTTTCCAAGGAAAATTGTAACTGAAACTCAAGGACAAATGTGTCAGTTGACCTGCACCAGCAGTTCAGATTCATGGCCTTTATATTCTAAAATTCTGCTTATTTCAAAGCAAGAAACCAGTATGAGAGGACTAGTGAAGCAGGACATTTTCTTCCTAATTTCAGGCAGCCAATACTTTATTATGCCCTGAATATCTTTTTTATCCAGTTGTAGCTCACCTCTGCTGGAAAAAGGGGAGGAGGGAGGGAGGCTATTTCTGTTCAGGAACCAGCTCACATTTTTCAAGCCTGTCATTTTGCTTTCTGAGTCCATAGTACATTTTAGAGAGGATGTCAGATATTTTACTAAGAAAGAAATTTTCACCTTTCTTTAGAGCTACTCTGCCCTCTGGTAGAAATGAAGGCCTGACATCCTCACAAAAAGACTGCTGCATTGTAAAACAGGGTCTCATCTCCTCCATATGGGGAAGGGATTGAGTTCTTCCACCAGGTGAACTGCAAAAGCAAAACAGTGGCAATTGTCCTTGCTCACCTCATGTCAGGGGGCATCCAAATCTTTTGAGCTGAAAAAACATAGTAGGAGAAACCCCATTCAAACAGCAAAGGGGAATTACCTTTCCCTTTGCATCTGTCACACTTCCTGCCATGTACAGAGCAGAATTTTCACAGGAGCAGAGCATCCATAGCACTCGCTGGCTCCCTGTAGATTTGTGTGTCCCAGATCTCTTAAAAGTTGTGCCTTAACGTTTGCTTTTACTGGCTAGAAGGTGTTAAACAACCTTCTCTGCTATCAAAACTCAAGGACAGCCTTGGAATGCCCCTGCACTTTACTCAGAGAAGATCTGGGGAGTGCTTGTGCAGAGGGTGTTAAGAACTGTGGCTACCTGCCCTCAAGCTGCAACAGCTTCATGAGAAGACATGAAGTATGGCTCTGCTCTTACCGAAGGAGGGTGGACAGAGCCATACACTGCCTTACAAGATCACACCTCTACACCAAATACTGAGCCTGCAGGACAGCTGCTAACTACCTTTCCTTAAGGAAATGTCCAGGCAGAATATCAAGCAAACACAGATGGAGAAGTACATATTTTGTGATTAAATCCTCATCAACTGGGGCTTTGAACAAGGTTGGCCAAAACACTGGGGAATCTGTTGTGGGAACAGTAGGTAGAATTGCGTATGGAATTTTTTCTGTTGTTCCCACCTTTTTCATGTAATTGCCCTGTTGCAGTATTCTCACTGGAATACTAAACAGTGAGAATAAATTTTGGTACTACTATGTTCAAAATATGTGAGGTGGCCATCAAAGCATCTCAGCTAACAGGGACAGTAGAGGAACACCTGCCTGCAACATCAGGAATAAGAACATTTCAATATTTGCTGGAAACATGATCCTTAATTAGCTGGCACTCAGATGTCAGTTGTGTGTACATATCCTCTCAGGAAGGAGATCAAAGGGAGATAGAATTCTTTGAGAAAGCTAAATAAAGTGTTGACAGAGGCATAAGATGTGTTAGCAGAAAGCATGCCATAATTCACGCCTCTTATGCAGCCTCATAACCCCAGAAAAACTGAAATAAAGTAAACCAAAAAAGTTTTTGAAACCTAATCCCTGGGCAAATAACCTCTGAAGACCACATACAGCTCAAACCAGAGAGGAAAGTAAAAAGAATTTTGATTGAGATTTGTTTTGCATTTACAAGATACAGAAGCTAGTCTGCTGGTGTAATGTTCTTGACTAAGATCATATACTTCTGACTTGTAAAGTCAGGATTTTTCCTTTTTACATATTATAGGAAGCAATGGGTGAAGTAAGCAAATCTAATGTGGTTTGGTCAACATGGCTTGAGGAATGTCCTAATTATCACAAAACACACACACACACACGATATGCAAAAATTGGTTGCTCATGCTATGGCCCAAACCAAGCTCACTGCTAAGAAGGATACAGATCAGACTCAGCTGTGTTCCCGCAGAAGATTTATTGAATATGTAGATACAGGAGTCACCATTTGTTTGCAAGCAGAAGGATCAGATCTTTTCCATGGTGATTTCCTCCTTTAACATAAGTTCTAGAGAACTGAAAGTTGTTCTGTTGCACCAACAGGTACATTATCTTTTGTTTCCAGAAGTCACTTTCCAGTGGAAATATCAGCGTTTGCTTTGTAAGTTCTTTTTTACATTTTCAACTAATAACTGTAATGAGAGAAGCTTTAACCATTCAATAGAGGTCCATCTTGCCTAAACAGTGTCTCTACCTAGTCCTCTAGGTAAATAATAGGATTCTGGAATCAGAAGAGCTTTATGGCTTGATCAAAGCTCTTCTCCATTCCAGCCAAGGAAAAGGAAGCCAAACCAAGATTTTATGCTACAATCCAGATAACAAGCTGTTTGACTTGGGTCATATATAGGCCCCAGCAACCTCCAGAACAGCTTAGACCAATGTGTTTCTGAAGTCAAAGAAGGAAAAAAAAAAAAAAAAAAGGGATTTTTAGCTCTTATCTAGAGTCCAATACAGGTGTGGAACATATGGACAGCACTCTAGACCAATCCCTTACCAATCCACATATTCCCACAGCTCTACAATAATAAAATAATTGTGATATTTAAGGGCTAATTTAAGAAATATACAGTATTTACAGCCATTAAAACTGGACAGAAGATACTAAGTAATAGGGGACCAAAGTAAAGGGAAATTAGAACAGAGCTAGGATGAGGTTCCCAGGCTCTTTCCTATTGTCCTCAGGAGTGTGTTCGTTTCTTCCAATACCTTGAGAAGCAAATGCCATTCAGGGCCTACTTAGATGTTCTCTTGATTACCTCTCTCCGGGGATTCTTATTTCTAGCACAAGGCTAGAGAAGTTCTACCTTACTCCACACAAAGTCTATAGCATCTTATAGAGGAAGCTCATAGCAGCTGATGGGCCTGTCTCCCTGCTTAGCAGGAGTCAATAATGCCCCATGTTCCCACAGATGTGGGAATTAGTCCAAAGCAGTTTTCTCAGATTACATGAATGGATCTCAGAAAAGTAGAGTGCTTTCTGTAACATCGGAACAAGCCAAATTCAGTCCTCAGGCCAGTTTACTTCAGTTCAGGTATGAGCTGAGACCAGCTAATGTCTGTTCCTAAATTTTCATCCTCCAGACCAGGAAAGCTGACATCTAGGAGGATTTTGCTCAGACTGTCATTCATGGTGTCCAGGATAAGGCCCTCCATGAGTGACCGGTTTTCAGTAAAGCCAGAGGCTGTCAGTTCAACAGATGATTGCTTAGCAGACTCATGAATAAACGCTGGAGAGCTCATGAGGGGAGCATGAATCATGTCACTGGATTCTGTATTGAGCAGTTCCCGAGGAGAATCAAAGAGTGGATTTTTAAGGGGTGTGCTGTTAAAGCCCAGCAAGTCATGGTGGTCCTGGAAGGGTGTGAATGGCAACTGAAGGGTTTTCACTGGACTGAAGTCTAGCTCATGACTTCCTTTGACTAAGGAAGCAGACTTCCACAGATCAAGGCCCTCTAGTGAGTGAGTAGTAGTGGCTGAGACTTTGCTGGGAGTGGAAGAAACCGGCAATTTGCTGAACATCTCTTTGACTGGTGTTTTAAAGGCCCCCTCTTCCTGTGAGCAGCTGAGCTGTGATACGTTTTCAAGAGGCTGGCTTTCCAGAGGGAAGGGACGATCTGCCCCTAACCGGAAAGGGTCAAAGCTGTTGCTCTCTGGCAAAACAAGGACAGGCTCTGAGCAAGGCAGTGCTAGGTGTTGTTTCCTTCTGGATCTGCCCGTTTCCCGCCTTTCCCTCCTCTTTATAACTAAAGAGTCAGAAACAGCCTTAGGTGGCGACTTCAGTGTGGTGAATTGTTTCCTTTCCTTTGTGGATGAGTCTGGGAGGAACAAACCTGGCTCTTCCTTTACTGTTATGGTTGAGGCAAATGGAGACAGCCAGTCATCCAGTTGTGAGACTTCTTCCTCCTTTACACAGACACCCTCAGGGAAAGAAGGCAATTCCTCATCAGGCTGGGAGCTGTTCTCCTTTAGGGCATGGGTTGGGGAAAATAAAGCTTCATCACATTGGCCCTCTTCCTTGACAGCAGCCGAGGGTAAAGAGACCGACTCTTCTGGAGACACTGACATCTACAAAGAAACACAAGCAACATGTAGTCAGTAAGCAAGGATCTAACACACCCAAAATCCAACTAACAGTGGAAAGAAAAGAAAATGGCACTTGGGGTCAGTGGGAAAGGTAAGAGGAAGTTCATCAGAAAGAAGTAACTATAAAAACAGATGGAGACTGATCTTGGTGAAGCTGACAAAAAGAAGCCCTAAAAGATGACGTGGAAAGGATTTTAGCTAAGTGACCGAAAGTCACACTCTTCAGAGCACTTCTGCTACGAGGAACTTCTAGGCGTACAGGCAGAAGAAGAACTTAATATTTCTGAAAAGTATGTAAACTCTTTGATTTCTTCTTATAGTGACTATATGTGAATAACAAAATGAATGTGGACAGCTTTCCCAGACACCAAGGAAAAGGAAAATTAAAAAATGCACAGGAGAAAGATAAATCATAGCAGGAGAGAACATAAAGCAGCAGGCACACAAAGGAAAATAGGATTACAGTTAGACAGGTTACAAGAAGCTAAAGCTTTACAATGTTGAAGCATACAAGAGCAGTCAGCGAGATGGCAGGAGAAAGACCTGTTTAATAGCTGCTTTTCTTGAGCCCAGAATAACTGGGAATTTCACAGAACCAGGAAACAGCAGATATGGAAAACCTCTGTGAAGAAACTGCATGAAATAAACACCCTTTCAAAAGAAGTTCCTTATGTTACATGTTGATAGAGCTATCAAAACTACAAGTGTTTTAGGATCAGAACAAAGCCATTTCTCCTATTCCTCTTTCTTCACATCTAAGTGGCAGAGAAAAATTTTCTTTACCAGTCCATGAGTACCTTCTTCTAGTCAATTATAGAAACATCTTGATAGCAAGTAAACTAGCAAGTAGTAGTCAGTTGAGAGAGAGTAATAGATAACAAGGATTATCACTAGTTAGTTCCTTAACATGAACTTGGAGTTTCAGAGCACCTAGAAAAGATGCACAAAGGAACCACATGAAGAACAGGTCCAAGAGGTAAGAGGCATACAAAAGAACCAAATAAAAACAAAATAACAGAAAAAAAATAAATAAAACCCCAAAACCACACCCACCCTCCTTAGCCCCAGAAAAAAAAGTCCTACAAAAACCCTTGGAAAAAAAGAAACCAACCTTTGGAGCAATGCGCACACGCTTATTGCTCTGCAAAGTCTCTGAGCTGTTAAGGGATGCTCCCTGTGCCACGGATAGAGGAATCTTCATAGAAGGCTGCAAGACAAGAGGTTGACTCAAAGGAAACTGGATCGGAACCAGGTAGGAGTTGACACGAGGAAGCAAAGGCTTCATCTTTCGGCCTGGAAAGGAAAAGAATGGACTCACTAGCCTCTTGCCTGTCCTTTACTGTTACCGCTTGAAATCCAAGCATCTACTAGAAAGTCCTTCTAAACACCCCATAAGAAACATGTCATCAGATAGGCTCACCTGCCTTCTCTGCTAATTTTGAGGATACAAGCCAGAAGGCTTCATGAACAAGAAAATAGTCCTTCATACAGATCCTTGCCTGCAAGTTGGAGCTTTCACTCCATTGGAATATCTAATCCCCACCATCTCCCCATCACACCCTCTGACACAGCAGTACTGCCTTAAATTTCAAACTTGACAGTAGGAAGGATAAAAGCTGGTAAACCTGGATAACAAGTTCAACTTGTTTGCCCAAAGGAATCTGGAAGAGTGCCCCGGTTTTATTGAATTTATTCTCTTTGGCCCAGGCTGATGTAGACACTTACGTGAATTCTGGGGCTCAGTTTTGCTTCCAGTGTTCTTCAGGGGATCTGGAAGACGATTCTTTTGCTGCTGCAGTCATTGTGAAGTAAATAAAAGAAAATAAAAATTAAAAGAAGAATCCACATTTATTCTGTTGCCTCACTCAGAACTGCAAAACCAGGAGTCAGGGCTGCACTAGTGCAGAGAGAGCAGCTGTTAGCACCCAGCACTCCTGCCAGCTTCTAAGTCTCTGCCACTCACTGTTTCGCAGCCATGCCATCCCAAAGCCAGCTGCCAACCAAAGGCTGTATAGAAAAAGGGATGACATGACAGATCTGCTCCAGCTGCAGAGTCTACTGCAGAAGTGACCTGGTTTCAGTGTCCTCAGTGCCTGAGGAACAGTGAACAGGATAGCTTTACTCTATACAAAGCATAGACCAGGTAGGTAGATGTTCAAATGGAATAGCAGAAGCGAAAGAAGAATCAGAATTCTGAGCATATAGAAAGGAGGACAGGGTTGTAGCTGTGACAGAAAAGTGTTTGACTGGACCCTTGCAAATCCATCACTGTTAAAACTGCTGAATGTAAGAGCGACAGCAAACACGCTCATCCTTCTGAGAGTCACAACGCAGCTGTGTTCCAAAATGGAAAGAGAAAGCCTATTTTCTCTGGATCTGAGCCCCAGAACAATCTAGGACTGCTGCCATGGAGATGATCATTTTGTCTGAAAATCTCTGTTTGGGTTTATTCTCTGAAGCCCATTGCAGGCTACTTCAGCAGTAGACTTCCAAGTTGCTCGAAGCTGTACAGCTCTACAGGCTAGATTGAGAGAGCATCATCTGAAGGCAGTTAACCCTTGGGTCAACTAAAAAGGGTGTGCATGGACCTGTATGTATGTGCAGCAGTAACCCAGCCCCCCCCTCCAAGTGTTTCGTCCTTTGCTTTAGTGACTGACAAGAAGAGAATGGAAGATCAAGCCCCAAGCCAGAGGGTAATTCTTACTGATTCAGAGCACTCGGGTGATGTTGGTGACCCCAAGTCCAGCGGCTGGTGGTGGATGGCATTGAGAGGGAAAAAAATTAAGATGAAGTTATCAACCAAAGAGGGGGGCAAATGGGACATTTCAAGCTTGTACAGTCTGAGCTAACAAAAGTCAATCTGATCACGCACCAGAAAATAGAGAGGAGTCTAAACACACCTATACTGGACTCACAAGCTGTTTCCCCCAGAAAATGGTACTTCCTAAAATACCTAGTGGGGATAAGATAATTCCATCCTACGACAGGTTTATCAAACAGCATAGGAACACCTGGTTGGCTTCAGTGGAAAGCTTCTCATTAAGAATTTGAATCAGGCCCACGGAAAAAAGTTGAACAAGCTGATATTACATTTAGCCCAGCACATAAAGAATCCCATAGAAGCTCCAGGTAAAAAATACAGTCACAGCACCTTTCCTCTTGACAAATGGAAAAGCTCTGCATTTCAAAGAAGTGACTGAATCCAGCTTCTACAAAAAAGGCTGATGTCAAAGCAGCTTAACTTCAATAAGTTAACCTTTAGTTAAAATAAGGTGCATCTGGCTAGTGTGGCACTTAGAAACTGGATAGCCTGTCCTATTTTCTTTGCACGAGAAAACTCACCTTAAATACCTGGTCCAACGTTAGGCAACGGTTTGCCTCAGGGTGGATAGTCCAGAACGAGACTTTACCATTAGCAGACGTCTCACGGACAAACATATCATGAAGGGACAGGTTGTGCCGAATGGAGTTCTGGGGAGAAAAGAGCGAGAAGGAGGTTGAAAAGCAGTAATTTTGTTATCAGCACAGCAAGGCCTACCTCAAACACGAGTGCCCTAGCAGAGGGATTACATTCCAAAGTGTAGGCAACACTGAACCTTTATGTTCACAGCATACTCAGTCAACTCTGTCATAAACCTCTTATTCTATTTATCCTTATTCTTACTCCAGTGATCACACATCCCATCATCTTGCCGAGGTGGAATGAGACAAGGGATACAAGAAGTGGAACAGTGAACATCTGGAATGAAAGGATATTTGGGGTGGGATATTGAGATGAATTTCCATCCCCGGCTCTGCAGGCTGGGGAACAACTTTCCATTTTGATCCAGAAGGTTTATAACATCACCCTGTTGCCCACAGCAACCTGAGGGCCTGCTTGTTACCTTCCAACCTGGCTTAGCTACATGTTTAAAATAAGGGAAATGATCCTCAATCCAGGTATAGATGTCCTTCAGAGTCATACGCTTCTTCTCAGTGCTGTTGATGGCAAACTGGATCATGGCCATGTAGGAGTAGGGAGGCCTTTCTGACACCGAATCCTGCCACGAGGAGGAGGAGGCAGCAACAGTAGGAATAGCAGCAGCAGCTTCTTCTTCAGTCTGAGAAACAGAAGGAGTGATACATGAATGCTCACAAAGTTGACAAGAAGGCCCATGGAACAACCTTGGATCCTCAAGGTTCTGCTATTCAAATCAGTAAAGGCCAAACTCAGGTTACTAAGAAATAGTGATGCCCAGTTCTTGCAAGTCTTCTGATCTACATAGATTACTTTCTTATCAACAATTTTAGCACATGGTCCTGTCTTCTACTTACCTTGATTCTCTCCTGCAAAGGCATCTGGTTCTCTTTCTCTGTCTCTTGCTTCACAGAAGAGGGATTTAGACCATCAGATCTCATCTTCCCCAGCCACTGGATATTAGTAAGACTATTGTCCAACACAGAGCTCGTTGTCTCACCACTACCTGTTGGGATAACAAGCCCATATTACAGAACCATAGAATCATTTAGGTTAAAAAAGACCTCCAAGGTCAGGTCCTACCTTTGACCAAACATCACCTTGTCAACTAGACCATGTCACTAAGTGTGGTGTCTGGTTGTTTCTTGAAACACCTCCAGGGACAGCGACTCTACCACCTCCCTGGGGAGCTCGCTCCAATGCTTGACAACCCTTTCAGTGAAGAAATTCTTCCTGATGCCCAATCTGAGCCTCCCCTGGCACAGCCTGAGGCATCCCCTCTCATCCTGTCACCAGTTGCCTGGGAGAAGAGACTGACACCCACCTGGCTACAATCTCCTTTCAGGCAGTTGCAGAGAACAATAAGGTCTCCTCAGCTGAAAAACTCCAGCTCCCTCAGCCGCTCCTCACAGGACTTACTCTCTAGACCCTTCACCAGCTACATTGCTCTTCTCTGGACACACTCCAGCATCTCAATGTCTTTCTTTTAGTGAGAGGCCCAGAACTGAACACAGGACTCAAGGTGCAGCCTCATCACCAAGTGCCAAGAACTGCCCTGTTCCTGCTGGTCACGTTATATATATATATAAAAGAGGATGCCACTGGCCTTCTTGGCACACTGCTGGCTCATGTTCAGCTGGATGTCGACCAACATCTCCAGGTCACTTTCCAGCCACTCTGCCTGCAGTACTGCATGGGATTCTTGTGATCCGCGTGCAGGACTCATTATCTGGCCTTACTGAACCCCATACAGGTGGCCTTGACCCATCAATCCAGCTTGTCCGGATCCCTCTGTAGAGCCTTCTTACCCTCAAGATTAACCCTCCTGCCCAACTCAGTGTTGTTTGTAAACTTACTGAGGGTGCCCTTGATCCCCTTGTCCAGACCATTGATACAGATATTAAACAGGACTGAGCCCTGGAGAATCAAAGTCTTTACTGAAGTCCAAGTAGACAGCACTCATCACCTTTCCCTCACCATAGCTCTGCTTACTCACAAGTATCCCTCTTAACCCTCCACCTCAACTGCCAGAAGGAAGGTACCAGTCGCACTTGTGAAAGGTGGTATTGAAATGCTAATGTTATAGAAGGAATTCATTTTGAATTCCTGAGTTCACGTGAAGTTCCCAATTTCCGAAAAGAGCTACAGACTTGAAAATGGATGCTGAAACCAGACTGTTGCTTTCAACAAAAACAGAACAATGCTGATCTAGTGCTTCAAGAAAATCTTTAGCTAAAGGAGGAGTTTAGTAAGCAGAGGCCAAGGATGGTGATGACAAACTCTAACTGCAACACCTAGCACGAGACCTCAGATGTCTTCCACCAGAAATATATTCACTATGATCCTTCAGATTTCACTACATATGCAAAGCTAAGTAGATTATTAGAATCAAATCTATAGCTATTTTGTAACTAACAAAATATTATTCAATACTGCATAGTGAGATCCAAGCACTACACTCCCTGGCTCATTTCATATCTCCGTGCCTGTCAGGACATACACATAAAAAAGTAAAGACTACATACTGTTTCTCCCTTGTTCCTGTCCAACTGCAGAATCAACTCCTGAATGCCAGAGGGCTGTCCTGCCTGCAAGATCAGCTGTCTGTGTAACATTCTTCTCTCTTTCTTGACCATCTGCAGCCTTGATTGTTGCACTGTCTTTCTTCTCGGATGGGAGATGCCGTGGTGGTGCTGGAGCTGCTGAACGGGACGTGCCCCCACTGCTAATGAGAATGAACTTGTTGGGCCCGTTGTTGCCACATTCTTTTCCTTTTGCTGTCAATGCCTCTATGATGCTCTGGATATCAGCATTTGTAGGGATGGCCACCACCTGTGTGTTGGGCATAGTAGGATGGTCAATTATCTTTATTCCTGCTGGGAATTTCTGCAGGCCATAGTCCCTTTTGTCTCTGGGTTGTCTATTGCGGTGGTCTTCCTGGCTGTGCTCCTGCTTAGGAGTCTTTTCATCCTGACCTCTATTCTCATCTCTTGCTGAAGTACTGGATTCATCCTTCTGTGAGAGAGTCAATTTCCGTCTCTTGAGAATTAAGGGCCTGCGAGGGCTGGTCCTCATTGTTGGTCTGTACTGTCACTCTCCATTGAAAGAACCAATCCTACAAAACAAAAGATACAACATAAAGACCGCAGCAAATCATCCCAGGCCTCCCACATTCTCAGAGCACGCATTCTCAGGAATTGCTACAAAGCTAGAAACACAAAAGGAAAATAAAATTCAAAGCATTCAATAAAGTTGACAAGGCTACTGAAAAATTGTGCTGTACCTCCTTTACCCACACCTTGTGTAAGCAGGACAGGAGAGATATTTGCAGAGTAGGCCATTTGCATCACAAAATACATAATACTAAGTGAAGTGTGTACACGTGCTTTACAGAAAAACTTGGCTAGAACATGACTTGACAAGCATCAGCCAGCAAGCAGGAATGGAGGAAAACAGAACATAGAAATAGCATTCCTGATTCTTATAGCTGATTGCTGTAAGCAGCAGATCACACAACCTGAGCCAAAAGGGAATTTGCAGGTATTTTAAGCTCTGGGAAGCAGAGACTATCCCAATCACTACAAAAGCACACAATAAATGCAGCAGAAAATACTTTAAGATAGATGTAAAGTAAATGCTCTGGTCATTCCTTCTGATGATTTGTCAGGAACCAGATAAATTCATCATTGGGCAGCACACAATTTAAACATCAAACCAGATAAATTCATCATTGGGCAGCACACAATTTAAACATCAAACTCTCAGACTACAGGCAGTTTAGACTATAAAGCAAGAAGCAGAGGAAATAAAATTCATAGATACTGCCTTCACAGTAAGATGAAGTGAAAATATTGCGTATAATGCCATCAAAAATTTGCTGTAACCTGTGTCTTTCAGCAAACTATAACAGAACAAGAACACACAAGTTGCACTTATTGTTCACCATTAGGGATGCCAGGCAGAATACAGACAAATAATAACAAAAAAAAAGGCCTTTTACATTGCTAGATTGGTCTGGGCCAGCAAGTAAACGGGAAAACTCCCAGTAAGAACCATTCCACTGATACAAAGCAGAGCCCAGCGGATAACACACCGAGCCGCCGGCCCTGCGGGAGGGACCTGCCCGGCAGCTCTGGAAGCGCTCAGCGCCCCACGCGGGACGTGGCACCCGGGTGGCCCTCTGTGATCCGCCCCACCTCCTTAAAGAGACATCCCGGCAAGACAGCGCCAACAGAGGAACCTGCAGCCAGCCTCCAAAGGGCGGCCTTCCCGACGGGAGCGCCTCACTTCCCAACCAGGCCTCGGGCTACAGCCACCGGGACGGGGCCACGAGCATCCCCGTGTACGGGCGGCCCCGAGGTCGGTAAGATGGGCAGCGCTACGGGGCTCTCCACTCCTCCTCCTCCGCCCGCTCCAACCCCAGCACTGCCGCGCTCGCTGGTCAGTCCGCCCGCTCCGCCAGGCTCCCTCCGCCCCGGGCCTGGCCTAAGCGCTCCCCTCTGCCGGCCGCCCTACGGCCTTAGCGCGGCCCTCAAGCCCCGAGCCCTTACGGGGAGGCAGTAGGGCCGGGACTGGCGGGGCCGGGACTCACCAGCTCCCGGCGGGGCAGAGGCGGCGGACGGGAAGCGGCTGCGGCGCTCCCGGAGCGGCCCCGGTTTGAATTTGGCGCCCGGCGCTGCCCGGGCCGGGTCACGTGCCGGGCTGGGCCAGTGAGCGGCGGCGGGGGCGGGGCGGCCCCGCGGTGGCCAATGGGCGGCGGCGGCCAATGGGCGGGGCGGGTGTGCGCGCGGGCGCGCGCGGCTCCCGGCTGCCTGTGCCCTGGCCCGGGATCCCGTCGCTCCTTCCCGACCCGCCCGGTCCCGGGTCCCGGCTCCTGTCCCTGTCCCTTTCCCGGGACAGCAGCTCCCGCCCCGGCTGGGGCCAGTCCTGGGAGCCCCGCTGGGTGCCCCGGCCGCCGGCCTTGCGCTCTCCCCCTTCCTCCACCCCCGGTGCAGATCCGCGGGGTGCCGCCGTTTAACGTGTGCGGCGGCGGGAACCGCGGCACGGACCGGGGAGGCTGCGCTCGGGTAAGGCGGTCAGGCTCGGCGTTCTTGTGCGTGTCTCGTAAACCGTTGTTAGAGCTCCTTGTCTGAGCCGGCCCGCGGTGGCTCAGGACGGCTGAACCGGAGCCGGCGGTGCGTCCGGGTGGCCACAAACGCCAGAGGCATCCTGGTCTGTGCCGGGAATAGCGTGGCCAGCGGGACCAGGGAAGTGATCGTCCCCCCATACTCGGCACTGATGAGGTCGTGTCTCAAGTGGTGTGTCCAGTTCTGGGCTCCTCAGTTTAGAGGAAAGGTGTTGAGGTGCTGGAGCGTGTCCAGAGAAGGGCAACAAGGATGGCGAAGGGGCTGGAGCACAAGTCTTAGGAGGAGCGGCTGAGGGAGCTGGGGGTGTTTAGCCGGGAGAAGAGGAGCTTCAAGGGGGATCTTCTCACTCTACAACGACCTATTGTAGGTAGGAGGTTGTAGCCAGGTGGAGGTCGGTCTCTTCTCTCAGGCAATGGCAACACCATGTGAGGACACAGTCTTAACCCGTGCTAGGGAGGTTTGGGTTGGACATCAGGAAAGGTAATTAGACACTGGAATGGGTTGCCCAGGGAGGTGGTGGAGTCACCTTGGCCACAGGTATTTAAGAAGAGACTGGATGTGGCACTTGGTGCCATGGTCTAGTTGACATGGTGGTGCTCAGTCATAGGCTGATGATTTCAGAGGTCTTTTCCAGCCTAATTGATTCTGTGATCTGTTTGTCAATGGAAAATGAAATTCAATGTTGCTTCAATTCAAATTTATTAATTAGGTAAAAAAAAAAATCATGCAATATCTGTAGAATACAGGAGGGAAATGTCAGCCTTGTTCTGTAAAAAAACTCCAAAACCTCAAAAAACAAACTTAAAAATTCCTCAAATTAAAAGTATTTACCTAAAAATGTATTTAACAACTAGAAATTGAAAGACTTCTGGTTAACTTGGCCTTACAGTATCTTCTTGGTATTACAAACCAGATTAAATTGAAAAAAAAGAAAACAAGCTTCTCTGATTTTTGTTTTGATATCTGACTTGATATGTCATCTAGATCAGTAGGTCAAGGGCTCTGACTCCTGTCGTGCATTTCTAAATCTACCTGAATACGCACAGGTGGTTCAAAAACTACTGGTAGGAAAAAGTCTGCCTAGAGACTTGCGTGCTCTACTGTTGCATAAAGGTTTTGCTTTCCTTAAAAACTAGATCTGAGGTTTCCAAACAACTCTATCTTCAAATCTACTTCTTTGTCTTCTACAGGTTTGAGAGCATTTTAGCACCTCCTTGGGGCGCTTCCCTCTTTCTCCAGCTGCTCCAACAAGCATCATGAGGTTTCGAAGTGGTTTTACCACATCTTTTGATGCCTCCAAGGAAGAGATGTACCCCCAAGGCCAGGAAGGCAGAGCTGGTGTTCCTTGAGAGGCCGCGGGCGGGGCCTGTCCGCTGCTATGAAACCCCGCTGCCTTCGGCTGAGAATCCCAGACGTGTGCCTACAAAACCAATAGACCGGAGCACCTCGACTGCCTGGGTTGGTATGGATTGTCCTTCCCCCTGAGTCCCACAGTGATGTTTCAAGTTTCTCCCGTGTGTCTCAGCAGGAAGTTATCTGTTCTGGTTACTGATAAATGAGTAGCCCAGACCTGAATTCATTGTAGCAGCTAAAACATGAGTAAGTCCTTATGAGTTGCTTCACAGTCTAACAACAACCACCACTTGATTATTTGAAGGTGCCAATTCCTGGAAAAGTAATTCTCACCAGGAAGATGCTGTTTGCTATGGCACCTGGAAACCCTGCACACAGTAAACATTAAGAGGACTTTTATTATTGGCTTGCTGCTTGAAGTAACTGCTGAACTCTGTTACATGTTGAAGTACCAGTACCACTGCTAGATTTAGAGAATAAAGGTTTTCACTGCATGATGATTTATTCTAACCTGCTCTCTTTTCCATTCTGTGTGTTTAGAATAGTTTTTCTTCCTACTGATCTTCTGATGGGCTTCTTTTCTGGGACTGTTTGCAGTGTCCTAAAATAATCCTTTTATCATGTAATGTAGGAGGAGTTTTTTAAAGCAAACAGCTGCTGCAATGACAGACTGTTCCTAAACAACAGCAGTTATACCTAGAGGAGCTCTGTTTAAGCAGAATGTGGTTTCAAACCTGCACGAGACATTCCTTTGTTCCTGGTGACCTGGAATTATTTTTGTGACGGCTTAACTTTTAAGTAGAACACATTCAACCTCTTTAACTATTTTTTTCTTTTTCTCTCTGAAATACTAAGAAAAACAGCTGCTGTGAATAAGAATTTTTTTTGTTTGGAAGTGTTAGAAATATCCACACTGGTAGCTCTTCAATTCCAGACAAGCAATGCTTTTAAAATTTGTTTGAAGCTACCAGCACTAAAACTGTTTGGTGTTTTTCAATCTGAAAATTGCGGTAGGTTTGTAAGTTCTGAGGGCATCCTCTGCAGAGTGCCTGCCAACTTTTTTCAGTGACAACTGATTTTCTGCTCCTCTCTTCTTGATGTTGTCCAAGTTTTTTCATACCTTCTCCACTGCCTGGCTCCTGCATTGGTAAAACTTACCCTTCATATTCCCTGAAGCCAGGAACTCATATCCCCAGAGTCACTGATTGGCCTGTGCTAAGTATGTGCCAGGATACAATTATCATGGAATCACTTCCCCTTTCCTGCACAAAGGCTTTGCATTCAAACAGTTCAGCTGCACAGAGGACAATCACTATCCTTAATTAAACTGCACTTGGGTTTTTTGAGGAACTTAGGATTGCTGAAGGAGATCTGTAGCTACCATAGCAAGAACCCAGTTGGGTGTCTTGGGAAAAACAAGTGGCAATTTGAAACAGAATCTGACCTTTTTTGTGGATAATCAAAGAGCAGTGTAATAAAAGCATTTCCAGGGTTTGAGTATGAGTTCAGAATCTTTCAAAGAAATGTAGACTGTTGAGATTGGCCTACCTCCTATAGAAAGCTGAACTCAAAAGTGGATTTTGGGTGATTGCCATTCCAGAATACAGAGATTAACTGTGTTTTGAAGCAAAGATGTTTTGGAGGACAATTTTGAATGCTGTATTAACAGAATCTAAGGGCACTGAGCTAAGTGGGCATCCTTTAGTCATTTCCTGTTACTCTCTGTTTAACCTCTGCCTGTTCAGGAAGACTGAGGACTATTGGGAGTTATGCTAAGACACAAAGAAAAAGGATCCATCTATGAACTGTTTTAAGTGTGCAGGGGTTATGGAGTAGACAGCAGTTAGATTTCCTTTAAAACCCACATCTTGAGTTCTTTCTAAGTTGCCAGAGAAGAGGTCACTTGCATCCCAATGACTTTTCAGAGAAGAGTGGCAGAACATGGTGTTGTGAGGCATCCCCTGCACAGCAGCTTTGTGAGTGACTCGCTTTGCTGCAGGACCAGTTCTCTCACTTAGGGAATGCACTGAAAAAGGATGGGATGAGTGGGGAAATAGAATCCAGATGGCATTGAAAAAAATGGTTGGTTGTTTATCTTGTCTTTCCCTTCAGGTGTGCCCACAATTTGAAACAACCAAGTCAGTGGAGTTGAAAGCACACCAGAAGAAGCACCATGGTCCTCACAAGCCCCAGAACCAGGATACCAACCAAAGCTCACGTCATGCAGGAGGGGGTTGTCGAAGACCTACAGCCTGCAAATTTCCTCCTTTAACTTTTGAGAATGCAGACAGACATGCAGTCCACCCCTCAGATCATCCAAATCCCTCGAGGAAGAACACACAGACAGCAACAATTGCCAATATCCAGGTAAAGACTCCAGAGACCTGCCAAAAACCTGCTCCCCGGCCTGTGGAGCGAGAAGTCTTTAGTCCACCAGATGCAGAGGCTGCACAGGTGCCCTCCCCAAGGAACAGAGGATGCAACAACACTCTGCATCCAGAAAAAGAGCAGGCATTTGGTGCTGATCCCTGTGCGGGAGAGGGGTCTGCAGCAGTGCTGGTTACGGACACTCCCGAGCAGGACTACGGAGTGAAGGTCACTTGGAGACGGCGGCCCCACGTCATGAAGTACTTGCGGGAGCGGGGGAAGCTGAGCGCTGCCGACATCCTGGTGAAGGCAAACCTGGAGCTCTCGAGCAGACAGGCCAAGGCCTGATCCGCCGGGAGCAGCGGCTCTGCTGCGTGCGGGGACACGCCCGAACACACCATGTCACCGCGGGGGCTGGAGAGGGGGCCTGATCCCAGCCAGGGCCCCGGGTGCGTCCGGCCGGGAGGGACAGCCTTGCGGGTCGGCTGGGCCGGGTTTCCTCGGGGAGCAGCGCCCGTGACGCGGGAATTCCTCAGGGACGAGCCCTCGCGCCCCACGTGGCTCCCGCCGCCGGCGGAGGGGGCGGGGACGGCCGTCGCTCCGCCCTACGGCGCGTGCGCGGCGCCACGGCCAATCGGCGGGCGGCGTGCCTCAGTACCGCGCGCCGTTGCTAAGGGCGGCCGCGGCGGGCGGGCGGGAGGCCCCCCATAGCAACGGCGGGGCCGCGATGGAGGGAGCGGGGCCGGGGNTGAGCGCGCCTCGTTCTTGATCCTCGTGTGGTGTCGGTGAAGCGGGTTCTGTGCGGGGTCTCGGCCCGCTCGTGGGGTGCGGGCGCGGCGGTGTGCCGCAGCCGTTCGGTTCCGTTCCGCTCCGGGGGATGCGGTGGCACAATCCCTGCGTGTGTGCGAGGGAAAAAGGGAACGGCTGGAAGGAATCGAGCAGATGTAGTTAATGGGAAAGGCAGCCGTGATCCGTGGGGAAGGGATTTTGGGATGAGTTTGTGCCTGTGGAGCTTGGGTAGCTGAACACCGAAATGATTCGAAGTGAAATGTGGGGATACAGGCGGTGAAAACGGGTTTTAAGAGAATTGGTGTGACTGTAGAAAACACAGGACAGTGTTCTTTGCCTCTGATGTTTGGATGGGGAGAAGCAAAGCAGGTAAGGGAGAAATGAACTAATAGTTGAATTGTAGTGAACACGGTGTAGAAGAGAAACTATTTAATACACACATTATTACACTTTGCCATTTTATTTGCAGATGAAAAGCGGCAATAGGGTAAGAAAGGGTTCTCCAAATGTTCCATAAAACATCAGAACATCACTTCTTTATGCAGACTTTGAAAGCTGACGGTTCTGTGCCAGTTCTGGAAGCAATTTTTGAAAAACGACCAGATATGTGTGAATTTTCTTTTGTAGATGTTTAAGTTTGGCAGAGCTGAAGCTACAGGAAAAAGCGCTGCTTTTCTGACAACAGTTCTACTGCTGCAATTTCTTCCTGCTAAGAAATTTGTTTTGCATTCTTTTATACCCCACAGAAACAGCCTGGCAGTAATGGCAGCTCATGTGACAGCTGCTTCCCTCCCAGCCCAGTTTATTAAACAAACAGTCCATTTTTTAACTTTCCTAAGTCTTCATGGTTTAAGTAACAGAACTGGACGATGTGAACCTAAATAAAAGTGCATCGGTTTAAAACCAGGTCCTTAAAGCTTGTTATTTTTAGGGATCTGACTCTGAACTTGAAATGTTCATTGGCATTGTCATAAATTTCAGGAAGACCAGAGTCTGTGTTCTTAGGAAGGATCTTCTTTTTCCGAGATGAAAATAACAAAATTATCCCGAAATCTCTGATCTAGACACTCAAACTCTTGTTTGGTAAAATAACAGTCAGTTGTTGGAACAGTGGGTTTTACAGAAAAGTAAATGTGATACATAACAAGTGGCAGTCCATAGCAATGAAGATGCTGCATGGAAAGCTTGAGAAGGCTGTACCCGAGGACCAGTTGGCAGCAGCGTTAGTTTTTTGCCATTTTCTCCCCCCAGAGGTGACACACCTTTATGTTGAGCAATATCTATAATGCACATAAAGATACCAAAGGTATTTCACTGCTGGTGGACAGAGGTGAAGGAGTATAAGTCAAAAAGAAAAGCGTTCAGCTTTGTAAATGTGCTGTGGGATACAGGGGGATGGACAATGAGGAGACATCTCGGATTTTGGGCCTTCTCTGAAACAGGCTGTCCTTTGAAACTCAGTTTGGTAAGTGCTCTACCTAATCTTTTCATTTGGGAAAGGCCATTTTGAGACTTCACATGAAATTAATGATATTAAACACAATAGAGACATTCAGATAAAAATAATGGTAAATCATTGTAAGCTTTTAAAATACTGAAAAGGAAATTTGGTTCTTTTGGTAGTATCTGTTTTAGAATCTTGGAGACCAATGGACTTCACCGTTTTGCACACTGATTACACAATATACAGGAATAGTTAAAGCTTCCCACGGGCTGCATTCCAAATGTCCTTCGACTTCCTGGCTTGCAGATGTTGTGTGTAAAGAACATAATTTTCAGGGTACAAAAATCTTGACTGAGGTTACGGGGGCTGCTAAACGGGATGTCTACTACAACTGTGGTCCTGCTGCTATTTGGGTGCTTCCTTGGGGTCTAGACATGCCTGCCTTTCAGTTTGTGAGCTCAGGAACTCCAGGATGCCTCCTCAAAAGTTAATGTAGAAAAAGAGCCTGTTGCAAATAAATCTAGTTTTCAAAATACTGTGAGCCCACAGACTGAGAAGGGTTCAGAAGTAATAATTGTTGTCCAGCCAAAAAAAGCCGTTTCCATACTTGAAAGACCTTGGTATGGTTGAGATTGTCAGGAGTCTCTGGGTGTCCTGTATAGATGCACCATGGTTATAGTTTGGAGGAAAAAAAAAGACAAAATACTTTGTTAATTGTTTTAGCTCTACTTGTAATCCAGAGAAGTTTAAAATAACTTTTAAAAGCCTCTCAGCATCTCTTGTTGTCCTTGGGAATTTTTATTTGGCCACCTGTGCGCTTCTTGAAATCAACAAACACCTTTTGTAGGACTTGTTATTCTGCCAATCTTACCATGAGATAAAAGAGAATTGGTTGAATATCCTGTTTGCTTCACCCTTTTCAACTGTGAACATTATAATCCAGAATTCTGTCCAAAGTGAGATAAATCTGTAACTGTTTTATAACTGTGGTTACTCCTGCGAGTGCAGGTTTGACAGAAAAGCCAACCTTTGGCACTTTGATGCCACTGCTGTTGTGGGAATGAAGGGATCATCTCACTGCCTGTGGTGGAGGCAGCAGTGTCAGGAGAGAAAATGCTACAACATGTGACTGAAAATTGCCGAATGTAATTTGAAATTCACTTGGTAACTGCAATTGCAACAATGTGTCCTGAAGCTCAACCTTGTTCGAATTGTCTCTTCAGTTCCTATGGACTTGTCCCATCTCTTACCTACCACTTAGATTTTAGATGACTGATTGGCACAGTTTTTATAAAGAACCATTATTTTCCTCTTCTGCTTTTTACTTTCTGAAAAGCTCTTGTTGTGGCAACTGTAGGAAAATGACTGGTCTGACTTCACCTAATTATGACTTTGTGTGTGTGAAAACTTTCTGCAACCAGATTTACCTGGATTAGCTCCAGACTCTTTGTTTTGTCACTGAGGCACAGTCGAGGGATCTCCCAAATAAAACTGTTGATTGTTTTATGATTTTGGGCTTTGGGATGAATTCTCTTCTAAGTGGGTTTGCTGATATGCCTTGAGATCTTGTCTTAGACTACTGCAAAAACATTTACACTTCCTCCTAGTGTTCCTTAAAATGTATATTCTGTGGGATGTTTGAACTCTTAACTGCCTGTGTTGTTGTTATAAAAGTCTGTGGTTGCTCTTGCAGTCCTTTCCAACTTTGCATTCTTCTGTGAAATCTGAAGAAAAAAAGAACAAGAACCTGAATCCAGCAGTGATGTCTTGCTGAGTCACCCAGTTTGGGATGGAAATTACATTTTGCTGTCTCTGTCTCTTTAATGCCTTCCCCTTTATAATGTTTTAGAAATATAAAAGCTACTGCACTGGGAATAAAAGTCCATGATCAGTGAGTGTCAATTCAGAAAATATAATATTCTTACTCCTGTTTTTGTTTTGAAAGGTACAAAACCAGTGCAGTTTGTGGCACAAAGTGTGGTGATGCATTAATTTTCAGGGAACTTTGAGTTTTGTTGCCTGCTTTGGGTGGAGCAAACCACGTGTCATGGAACTGCTGACATTGTTGCCAGGAGAGAGGGGTGGCTGCTCTACATTTCACTGGGGTCCTGTTGTAACAACTTCAACAAAAGTGACAGGCAAGGTTTAATAACCCACAAATGGAGGGTCACAGGAGTCACAGTTCTGCCCTTTCCTTGATGATTTTGGAAGCAAAGTGCTCTGCATTTCTAGTGGTGATAAGGAACCAAAAGGTCCTTACTCAAGGAGTTACCAGCTGTGAACTCTTGAAGGAATGTGCCTGGCAGGAGGTTCTTTTTCTCCCTTTTCTTGAAATTATTATAATAAAAACCCAGTTGAAACCCCCTGTTTGGCTACACACAGTATCACAGTATCAGCAAGGTTGGAAGAGACCTTGGAGATCATCAAGTCTAACCTAGAATGGGACAGCAACCCATCATCTAAACCATGGCAACGTAAAGATAAGTTTCTCTGAACATTTCTGTGGTTGTCTTTCTCTGGGCCACCCTGTAAGCAGTGATGGCTTTAAGGGTTAATGGCTTGTGTGGATTTCTGCCTTCTCTTGGCCTTCCTTCCAAGAAAGAAATACTCCTTTCACTTTAGGTTTGCAGAAACAAATTACTTGAAACTTTTGGCTAAGGAAAACAAGCATCTCCTTTCTGTTCTCTCAGTGTAGTATACCTGAGTGACCCAGGTTTTTGTTTGCATTCTTCTTTATAGTCCAGATAGAAGATCTACCAGCTTCTGGTCAGAGAGTGCTGCTTATTTTCATTGCTCTGTTACCTTGGTCCAGGCAGAAGGAGCTAATCTTTGGTACTTGATGAGTCAGCTTTTGTATGGTGTGTAAAACTGAGCAGTATGATGGACAAAATCGTTCTGAGCTTGGAATGTAACCTTTTCCTGATGCTTTTGTCCCTGTTGCATTTTCTAGCGACAGCTTGTGTTCTTTATTGTCATCCAGTTTCTTCTCTCAGACTCTCTCCATTTATCTTGCCATCTCTGGATGACAAGATTCACAGAATCATGGAGGTTGAAAGAGATTTCTGGAGATCTTCTGGAGCAACCCCACTTCTTAGGGAAGTTCAGCTGGAGCAGGTTGCACAGGATAATGTCCAGTTGGGTTTTATCTCTGAAGATGGAAATATTCACAACCTCCTCAAGCAACCTGTTCCAGCATTTAACTACTCTCTCAGAAACAAGTTTTTCTTGCTTTTGAACTGAATTTGGTGTGGTTTAGTTTGAGTCCATCGCCTCTTCCCCTGTCAGTAGGCATTGCTGCCTTATTTCCTTTGCACCCTCCTGCCAGATATTTGTGTGCAGGGATGAGTTACCTGCTGAGTCTTCACTTCTCCAGGCCCAGTTCTTTCAGCCTCACCTCATGTAAAAGGTACTCTGGTCCCTTAATCACCTTTGTGGCCCTCTGATGGACTTGCTCCAATGTGTCCATATCTTTGCTGTGCCCAGGAGGCTGGAACTGATCTCAGCACTGCGTGTGTGGCTTGGGCAGGGCTGAGCAGAGAGGCAGTGCCAACTTCCTGGACCTGCCAGCAGTGCTGTCCCTAATGCAGCCCTGGATGCTGTTGGCCACCTTTGCCTTGAGGGTGCATCGTGGCACATGGTCAACTGTTCCACCAAGACAACAGCAATCCATTTCTCAAAAAGGAATCTCATCAAACACCCTCTGCTTTATCCTTTGTTTAACCATAATTCAGCTTTTCTCCTCTGGACCCTTCATTTTTCCACGTTCCATTGCTTGTCTGACGGGTTCCTGCTTAGTCTGACTGAACATCAGTTCCTCCCCTTTGAGGGTGTGTTCCTGGAGGGGTGTAACTGTGCAGAGATTTCCCCTTGCAGTCGTGAGGTGATGATTTTATACTGGGGGTTTGTGCTTCTGTGAAGACCCATTTTGAAACTGAAGACAAGTGTGATTTTTTTGAGTGGTCATTTTTCCTTGCAAATCACTGCAAGAGGTACTGCAAAGAAGAGAAATTTGTGTCTCCTGTGCTGAAAAATCCTCTTTTCTGTATTAAATTCACTGCTTTCTTGAGTTTAGCCATCAAAAGCTATTAACCTGTTAATGTTTTATAAGAAAAGAATTTTTATAGCACATGTCTCTCAAATTAGTTTTTTCTTGAAATCCTTTCTCTAGCTCAGGGTTCCCATTGCTCTGAGTTGTTGAGGCAGCTGTTCTGCCACACTGAAGGTGAAACAAATAGCAAGTGTTTTGATTTGGTTGTTCTTCATGTGCTTCTACTCCACATGACCTTAAAGAAAAGTACCTGATAATTTCACAGTAAAGTTCCATTTTTAAGCCCTGAGGTAGGTAGAGGCAGAAGTTTGAAAGGACTAACTTGCCTTTTTGTTTTCTTTTGGATCTTTTTTCAGTAAGTTGTAAATTGTTCAGATAGTTGGTGCAGGTTTTTGGCAGGAACATGTAGTGCCTCGTGGATTTGGGCATATTTTGAAGTGAAGTAGGACATACAGGTCTCAATGCTTGTCTCTAGATGCTCCCTCCATCCACCCTGGTCTGACACTTGACTTTATTGTTCTTACTAGTTAATTTTATACTTTTTTTTCAAACATTCTGAGATAAATTTTACTCAGTCTGTATCCTGGGACATAATTTCTGTATTAAAGCATATCCAAGAGAGTCTTTATTCACAGCAATTTATTCAGTCATTCAGAATTGCTTCCAAAATGAAGTGTTAACCCTTGCTGTGTCATTGTTCTCCTAATATGTTTAGTGGGCATAAAGCTTCCAAACAAATTTTGTGAAACCTTGCTCAAATCAACTGTAAACATAAGTAATCTGTGTTTGTTTCTTGGGGTGGGGAGAAATCAGATGTGGCATTTGATGGCTGATTTGCAGCAGATCAGTTTTCCTTGGAAGACTTACTACTAGTTAGTTATGATGGAAAGAGTATCTTGTGTTTGTCAAAATCCCCCCCACTCTTCTGCCTTGGGAAAGGCAGAAAAATTTGATAATCCTCACTCTTATGGATGCTATGTTCCACATTTTCCCAGAAATGTGCAATCACAGTTGTGTCAGTGGGAATCCTCCATTTTGTAGATTGGATGGTGCATTGCAGATAAATTTCATTCCTCAACCAGTTTCCAGAGACAGTATTGCAGTTTTCGTTTGGAATGTATCTTTTGGAAGGTAAGAATCCTCCTTCAGCTGGTCTCTTTTCTACAGCTTCTGTTTTCTTTCATAGGTGAGGAAAACAATCCCCAGGAAAGATTTCTGGAGGGAAACACTTTCAACCAGCTGACTCCACATTTCTTACTGAAGTTGCTTTTACTTGAACTTCAACAGCTAAAAATAAAATGTAGTGAACAAAGAGGTGCCACAAGCCACATTCTTCTCGTTTCCCTGATTCATAACTTCTGGGAGTATTGCTCAGACATAACTGCTGCTCCCACATTAATGAGCTGTCCTACAAAGGAAAAGTTACCTGGGCTTTGGAATGGAAGCAGCTCTCTGTAGAGTGAGGAATGGAACACGTTGGAAAATTGAGAACACTCGTGGATGAAAATGGTGCCTTCGAGCTCCTTTAAGAGAAGTAGAGCAATAGAAACAACCAAAAATATAAGGATCTTGATAATTAATAAAGAGATTCCTATTCTCATTAATGTCAAAAGATTGTGTTAAAGAGATTTATGCATCGGACTGATATAAAAATATTGTAACAAGGCACAGTAAACTCAAAATCTAGTTCACTTTAAAATGATATGGAAGCTGCTGCTGAACACCTTCTCCGTATGTCCCTGCCAAACTACGGACTATCTGAGGCTTTAATACTTTCCCTAGAGCTGTGCACAAATAGCTAACAATTCCTGAATGTCTCTCACTGTGAATTTGATGCATAGACAGTGGTAATACAGGCTCTGAAGATGCTTACAACAATTAAAAAGCCAAACAAGCTCTTTTTGCTTCTCTTGGGTCGGGTTTTATTTTACAGTTGGGGTGGGGTGTGTTTTTGTCAGCTAGTCTGACCTTCCTCTTAGAAGGGGCTGGAGACTCTTTATTCATCAAACCTTTGCAGAATAGATGAGCAATCTATGAAACTTTAAATCTGTAAAGCCTTGCTGCATTGCTTGCTTAGGAGGAAAAACTGGGTCTAGTATTTCTTCAGTGGACATATGAATGTGCACTTTGAATGCAGGAAGAACTTCCATGGTGGTGTTTTCCTTTGTTTAACATATTTCAAATCTGTCTTTCCAAGGAGTTTTGTCATGTAGAACATTTTCCTTCTTGCCTCTCATTCACAACTGCAGCCACTCAATTCCTTGCAAAACTAGTCTGTGATAAAGACAGCCCCTTTTTTTTTTTTTTTTTTGCCTGCTTATAGCTCCAACAGTCAGCATATAGAAGGAGCTTAATTGATGTCACTTGAAAGAAAACTGCTAAACTCTCCCGTTCTCTGGGGTAACCACACCTGAAATCTGAGGTAAACGGTGGCCTTATTCTATGGCAGCCATTTTTAACATAATAATATTCAACTTTGATTAAACCCCCTTGTTTTCTGTTGAAAATCCACAGAGTTATCTGTGAGCTGTCCCAATGGTTAATTAGTCACAGTGTTAAATAAAAAATGTATTTGCAGTCTGAAATTGTTTAGCTTCAGTTATGTGTGACTAGATTTCGTTGTCTTCTCTCTCATCAATAGTCGTTTGTGGCCTCAAAGCCGTGGAATACAGTGCAGTGTGTTGATTTTCTTCTGAATAAACCAGTTCTTGGTCAAATCATTGAGGTTTCTGCTGAACCCTCTTCAGTTGTTCTGAATCCTTTGCCTTGGGTGGATCTTGGACAGAGTGGGATGACCATTTTCAGGCTGGTGAATTGGCTTCTTGCCCTGTTTTCTACATTCTCCTGCTTCAGTATCAGGGATTTTTCATTGTTCTCAGAGTTGCATTATACTGTGAGTTTGTATTTGGCTCATTCCATGGTGGTTATTGCCAAGTGCTTAGAACACGACTATTTAGTTGGGTTTTTTTAAGTTTAACATGTTCAGACACACAGAAGAGCTGCAATGAAAGCAAGAGTGTTAACTCTGCCTTTCCAAAGTTTGTAGTGCCAAAATTGCAGTGTTATTGAAAAAGTGTGTCCATTCTGAAAGAACTGCCAGTAGATGTAGTGTGACTTTTTTACAGAAAAGAAAAGAAACTATATAAAAAGGAATCCTTAATTGCATATATGAATATCTGTTCAATAATTTGTGAGTTACCTCTTCATTGTTGCTCTTTGATATTCTGAAAATGGTTAAGAAAGACCAAATAAACACTTGTGTAATAAATTCACTGCATATTCCTATTGCAACACTTTGATTTCTGTTTGTGAAATGTAAACCAGGCTGATTCAGATTTTAGTAGGAACTTGAGAAGGTATCAGTTGAAAATAAAACTTTTTGCCTCGTATTGGTCTGTGTTAAGTCAGGGAATAGATCTGTGAACCCCTTTATATCTTCTGTCTTTTCCCACATTCAGACACGCTCCTTATCTTTGCAATTGAGCGTTTTTGTTAAATAGTTGCTTTCCCGCTCTCATGTTTATCCTGTATCTTGGCTTATCATTCGTCTTTCCGTGTATGTTACATTATGAGTTATTTTTCCTGTCTCTGTGGCACGTGTCCTGCAGCTTTAGCAGGGTTGCTGCTGGATGCTGATAAACACGGCGGAGCAGTCGGTGGGGGGGGATCTCTCGTGATGGCCACAAGACAGAAGAGCATGACAGGCTACTCGAGTATTTTCAGTTCTTATTATCAAAAGTAAAAGGGGTGGTTGTGGTCTTTCTTTACCTGTTTTGAACTGTATCGTTCTAACTGTGGAACTGCTGCTAATTTTTCCCGTTCTTGCTGGATACTTAGTTCTTATGGCTTGTAAACCCTCCGAAGAGAAAAGCGAAGAGCGCGGTGGTTTTGCGTGGGCTCGTCCGGGCAGCACCGCTGTGCGTTGTCGTCCTCGCTGAAGGAGGATTCCTGTTGGAAGCCCGAGGCTGGATTAGCACACGGTTTGCATTCCTTAGGAGCGAGCTGTGGGAGTGACGCTGGAACAGCCTTTTCCTGTTAAAGTTTGTAATACCACCGACTGTGCTGTGGTGGGTAGGAGAAGGTTGGAAGTGTGGGAAACTCCTTTTGGTCTGGTTGTTAGGTTACACTTCCATCACGAGCGAGTGCTGGAGGAAAGGTTGTGGGAGGAGTACATTAAAATACTGTGAAGTTGTTGGGTTTTTTAGTAACTATTTTTAGTGCCACATTGCTAGTGACTTGGTTTCTCGTTTTGCTCCCTGTGTGAATCCTTAGACTCTAAAATGGGAGGGATTTATGGCTGCTTTCACTTTGTGACCTGCTGTGAGGCAATTTTGGTCTGTGTTCAACAGTACATTGTAGGAGAGGACACTCATTTAAGCTTGTTGCTTTATCGAGCTCTGTGACCTGTTAGAATCTTCACGTATTTCAGCTCTGTTTAAGTGTCAGTTTAAGTGGCCAGAGGTGAGATACTGTGGGATTTCTGCAAGGTGTGTATGTGAGTCCCAATATTTCAGCACTTTGTGGTCTCCTGGTGAAAAGGAAACTCCAGAAACTTATTTCCTAAAGTGGTGATGTTTGTATTTCTTTTTATTTTCTGAACTCGGATTGTTTGGGGTTGCATTTGCTATTAGGAAAAGCAGCAAAACCCCCAACAGTGCTTGTATCTCCGCAGGACCCTTTTCTGTCCGTAAGAATGTCTCCATAAACTTACTGCTGCTCAGAGATCCACAGGTTGCTTTAAAGCAAACTCTTGACTGCAGTTAACAAAAGTCATCTATTTCTTAAGTCAGTAGGTGTCCAAGAAGAAAAGGAATATTCCTCTTCTTTTTTTTTTTTTTTGGTCATGAATATTTTTCAGACTTTGCCAAAGATGGCCTTTGCCATCACCTGTGCTATAAATAACAAGAATGTCACATGTTATGCTGAAGTTTCATGAAACAGCTCTTGGGTATCCTGCTGCGCTCAGTAGCTCCTGCTTGTTTCTTTCTTAAATTGTGGCTGTTTTCAAGTGAGGACAACTGTAATATTGTAACTTAATTTAGGTGTGCAATAACTCTCCATCCCTGTTCAAGAAAAACATTTATTTTTCCAGGCATTCCATTGCCTTTGAATCCAGACACTGCATATTGCAGGTCAGTGTGAGGAGTCTTCAGATGTTTTCAAGATCATAGATCTGTCCTGTGAGGAAACTTCAAATGCATTAGAAAAAAAAGTATAGAAATATGGAAAACAGCAAAGTTAAAAAACCAACAACAATAGCAACAAACAATGGCAGTTGTAACTTGCTTTTAGTTGGACAATTAGCATCAGTTTCACAGTCTGTAAGTTGTTATATATGATGTGTTTATACACGACTCTTTTTCTGCTTGTCTCAACCTCCCAGAGCTGGGCCTGTGTTGGCCTGGGTCGTCTGTCTCTCAAGGCTCTGATCTGTCATCTGCTTGCCTGGAGTTTGAGTCAAATGTATGTTTCCTGGGGGTTAAGGGGACTCCGAGGCCTTTCTTCTCTCCTCAGCTCTGTGTGCTGTCATCCAATTTCCATGGCATGTGTTTTGCAGAAACCCGTTCCCTCCTCTCTCCATCTCTCTGGTTTTCCTTGTTAGGGTTACATTCAGCACTGTCTGCCAGCTTCTGACTTAACATCACTGGACATTTATGGATACCTAAACAGGATTTCCTGTTTGAACTGAAATTTTGGCTTGCCCTGCTTTTCTGGGTGCTATTAATAAAATATACAATGTCTGCCTGTTTCCCACATTAAGTATCTTCTTCCTTATGCTTTCTCACTTCCAGAGAGGTCTCTGTCAAAGCTGTGTTGGAGGCAGAGTATGTGCTTAACTGTCCATCAGCATTTCCCCTTTGTAGGGTTAGCTGCTCTAAATTGCACTTCATGTAATAATCCAGAGGGAAATGGGAAGTCTATGTGGAACACAACTCGGAATGGAAAACTAGAGTTCTTATATAAGTTATCAATAAAACAGCGAAATAGAGATTTTTTTAAGTTATTTTTTTTAATCTCTAGGAATTAATATCAGATGTTGCAAATACAGATTCTCTCAGGTATTGGCAGTAGTTCTGGAAAATCTGATAGAAGGAGCAAATGTTGTAGATTTGACTCCAAGACAAAACTGAGTTCATTTAGAATTGGGTGTCTTATGAAGGAGCAGGGATTTTACTGCATTGGTCTGAATTGTGTTAAGCCATGAGGTATAAACTGTTTCACAGCCCCGCCTCAACAGTGAGTCAGAATCCATCCACCAGTAATAAAGCCTTTGGTGCTTACAAAATATTTTCAGATCGGTTTACAAAGGAGATTCAACTACAATTTTTGTCCTATTTCTGACAGCATATGAAGTATGTTTTGTTTTGCATGCTTCGCATCTTGGTCTCCTTGCGAGATGGAAGTAATGTCTGTCAGTTGTGTTTATGTCTGGATGGGGAAGTTGGAGTCTGAGAATATCTTGTGGCCTTGTAATCGAAACTGTTTAATAGCAATGGTTAATTGATTTGTTTCTTTCTCTTTCCCAGTATCTTTGAGGATGAAAGCATGAAGCTAAGGCAGCTGAAACTGCAGAATCAGGTAAGTGATGGTACTGAAACTGGTAGAAATAAGTATTGGAAAACAAACAGCCATCTAGAGACTTGAGAAGTGGTGGTGAAGATGGTTGGTCTAAAGAAGTCATTGCTACCATTTTTCTTTGAAGATTTTTTTTTGTTAGTTTAAGTCAGTCTTGCAATGGCTTGTAGGTTTGATGTGTTTGATACATTTATTTTTCATATGTCCTCTCATTTCATTGGGATTGAGTCACCACAGTGCAGGAATGAATCAAAAGACAGGAAGACTGTGAGAAGTTACCCATTTTAAGAGCTAAAGGAAAAGTTTCCCTGACCTACAGAAAGATCTCCTTAACACTGTGTTAACAAAGACTTCCAGCATCTTTTGGCCTTTTTCCGTTTCCTACGAAGAAAATATTTACAGCCAAATGTGGGTCAAATGTTAGGTTATAGGTCTCAGTTCTGGAAGAGCTGTTTGCTGGGTTCTTATGTCACCACATTCTTCAAAGAATAAGGTTTACATCCTTCATATTCTTTCTCTGTGAAATTTCAAATGCTTATAAATAGACTGGAAGATATGAGATTATTATGATGCTCTTGCTGGCCACTTCACATGGACCACAAATCACTGTCTTACATTAAACTCATGTTGTTCAAATTGAAGTATGGCTTTTAGAAAGCCATTTTCTCAGCTGAGGATCTTTAAATTCAGACACAACAGTCTTCAGAGAACTGTTGCAGTGGATAATAATCCCCTTTACCAGAACTTGTTCATTATTTATAGTCTGAGGTTGCTTAGCTTTGGCTTCAGACAGTGAATTTATTACCAACTTTATCTGTGTCTGTATAGGCACGGATCTAAAAGGCTTTGGAGTCAAGGGGTAACATTCATTTTTGTCCACATTTGTGGAAGCTAGGATAGTGCTTTACCTGCAAGGTGAAGCGTTATCAAGTAACACTTGTTTGAAAACAAAAAAACCCCGAAACTTTTATTAAAAAATAGAAAGCATTGTTTCAAGTAATCAGTAAAAGAGCGTTTAGTGACAAATGCCACTCAGTAAGATGTTCCTAAACAAAGGGTGGCCTGAATGCTTGGTGAGGGAACTCAGCATCTGTTTTAGAACTGTGGTCTTGGGTCACAAGCTGGTGATGATCACTGTCTCCTAGTGCTGGGCACTGTCATCAGTGTATGCTTGGTGTCAGACCTTGCCAGAGGGATGCAGAGCTGTTCCACCAAAACAAACCTGCTGGGCTGCATGGAATTCCCTCAGAGCAGCTGTCAGATGAATCATGAAGAGATAAATTTAAAGAATTCATTCCCTTCTGCAATTTTGTTTCCATCTTTCTTAGATTTGGCTGATTTGAGTCAAGGTTGCAAAACCAACAGCTAGAAAATTTCACTAAAATATGTTTTAGCGGCCCCCCATCCTGTCCCTGCAAACGGGATTTGTTGAAAAATGCAAACAGTCTCTAACTGGGGATTTTATAATTGGGTTTGAATATTACTTTTAAAGTCTACTTGTACCTGAATAGTACTATGCCTTCTGAGTAAACAGAGGTCAAGAGGACATCAATCCCAAATATGATGGACTCATTGCTGGTTGTAGCTGATACCCTGCTTGATTTAATTTGTCATAAACATTTATAGGAATGGGGATAAAGTAAATGCAAAATGTCTTAATCCAGCAGAATCATATATAGAACCTTTGGTCATACAGAGAACCTGGAATAAGCATTTGCCACAGCAGAGACAGATACTGCTCATCCATCTTTATAATGGGTTTGGAAACCCTGTAATTGCAGTAGAATATTATTTATAATAGAGCATGACATGAAGTTGGATCTGTGAGCCAGCTCTGCCTGCCAGGATGCTTTTATCTCCTGGACTTGAGGCAGGAGCAGGGGGCTGCTCAGGCAGTGCTTACTCCCTCATTAGTAGAAGGTTTTTGTGTCTTTTGAGGTGCCTGCAGCTCCAAATGCAATGCTGCCATCTCCCTGTGCCTGGAAGCATGAAGCCTGACATGTTCCTGAATGCCCCTGGTGTGGTGCCTAACTGTTGACATTATTGCCACCAGCACAAGCATTGCCACTGCAGCTAAGGAGAAGACCTGGAAGAGTGGAGAGGATGTTCCTGAGCTAGGATCTCTCCTCCAGGGCCTACTAAGGCTGGGACTATGCCCAGTAATAAGTCGTACAATATTGCAGCTTTGAGGGTGGAGTGGCTGGAGCCTTTCTGTGTAACAGCCTCCCATCATCACAGTTGTACAAAGAAAACTACTTGTCTTACTAGTCTGCTGGGTTATATTCATCTGACTTCCTGAATTGTGGGAAACTTATTAGAACAGGAGTTGGTGGTTTGTGATCCTTTAGTCGTCCTATATTCTGATGTTACAGTTTCCTTTGGTGCAAAGAAAGTGTTTCTGGAAGTATTTAGTGCATGGAGTTCACAAAATCCTGAACAAATCATGGTAATCTCTGTTATTTAATGAATGGGTTGTGTGTTCTGGTGTCCTGTTCATGAAGTATTTAAGTTTTATGCTATAATACTATATGAATTTTTACTGTAACGGAAAGCTGAAGGAAAAGGCTAGTTAGCAAGCAAAAGGAAACAAAATAGTTTCTTTTTCCTGCTTCCTTAGTGGAATAATACTGAGAATACGTGAAGGGCAGGCTGCTCTGCCACCGTGTGGAAACAAAATTAACTACTATTTGCTGCCCTGCCAGTGGACTTGCAGCTATGTTTTCCATCTCAGTAGCAAAGTAGTAGAGAGAAGCCTTTTTAAAATAAATTAAGTTACTATCAAGTTTTGTCATTTTGATTATCCTGCAGTTCTTGGAAGATGGAGGTTGGTTGCAACTACCAGCAATAAACTTTGTTTTAATATAAACTGATAGATACCATTGGATTGGTGAGTCCTAGAAACTGTGATAAAACACAATGAAGTAGAATGTTGTTGTTGTTGTTGTTATTATTATTATTGTTATTGTTGTTGTTATTATTATTTAGACCAGTGAGCAGTGAAATGTTTAAAAAAGCTTATCTAATAGAGTAATCAATTAAATAACTTTTAAAGTTATCATATGCTATGTTGATCCCAGATTCAATTTTGCAGTCTAGCAATAGCTGTGTATTTTCTTACTTTCTTACTGCCTTTAGGGTATGTCTGGTTTGCTTTGGTTTGGGATTTTTTCCTAGTCTGTCAATTTGTCAGCTACAGAAGCCTTGAAAACAATTCTCAAATCCTTATTCCGAGTATAACACTTTGATTCTTGTTTTTCCTTCCTCCTTTAGAGATTTCTAAACTATCATGACTTTTTTTACTTTTCCTCACATTAATTTAAAAAATAATCAACACAAACCAATGTAAATTTTTCAAGATAGTCTTGACTACATTTCTGGAAAACACATCTGTAATTAGGAGTTTCTAAGAAATTGACTTCTACTGCTTATTTTTCCTATCTTACTCCATACTAATGTGATAATCTCTTTGCAATTCTATGTCATTTTTGCTGTGCAGGACAGCCCTTGCAAATAATTCTGCAATACCAAACACTACCTGTATTGCAGTTCAGTCTTCAAAGTATAATTCTGAGTTTAAAGGGAAAAAAAATAGTTTCGAGGTTTTTGTTTGTTTTTGTTTTAACTTGATTGTTTGTGAGGTTTGTTTGTTTGCTTTTGTTTGGGGTTTTGTGTGTTGTTTGTTTTCTGGGTTTTTTTGGGGTTTTTTTTTGAGGGTGGTTGTTTTGGGTTTTTTTAGATAAGTGAAAAAAGCAGAAAGAATAATGAACCAAGGGCTGAGTGTTGGAATTCCTCAGGGAGAGGTTGCCTGAGAAACTAATCTCACTTGAGATAAAAAGACTAATAGGAGAGGAAAGAAGCAACAAGAGAAAAAGAATAATGGGAGAGGAAAGGGCTCCATAGATGTCTGTGTCTCAAGTGGATTGAATTTTTGGGACTCTTTATATGACAGGTCCATTGAGACTGCAAATAGTTTGATGGAGAACTGGTTTCTGTCATCAAAAACAACTTTTGTGAGTGTTCAGGTACCTACGAGGCAGCCATGGATAAACTGCATCTACAGAAAGGAGCTTGCACATTTTTGCATAATTTTCTTCTTCATTCATCACCTTAGTTTTTAAAGATTAAGCATGTCTGTCTTTAAAATGGTGCAATGTCCCCATTTCCCCTGATTTAAGTCTACAAGTTGTTTCTGTTCTTGTTTAGTAGGAAATGATAAATACCAGATGTATAGGTATCTTGAAAAACTAATGTTCAGTGTTTCTAACATGTGGACCATTCCTATTTTGATTACTGTTGTTTATTTATTTGTTTGCCCCCTGTAATTTTTATCTCTCAACATTGATTTCTGGGAACTATTTGCTTTAAGTTGTCCCTGTAAGATGGTAACTCTTGAGACAAAAAAACCTTTTGCTTTGCAAGTCCTGACTTTCATATTGGGTTATAAATGACTGCTGAACTTGTCTATTTGTATTAAGGATTGCTGCAGTGTAGAGTGGACGAAAGGATTTAACATTATCTACTGGTGGTCTCAGGATAGATCAGAAAATAGGCAGATGTCCATGTCACCCATCAGCTCTCATGGAGCATCAAGGGCAATGTCTCACTCCAAAGACACAGTGATATCTGTGTCTAGGATTTTTGTAAGAGATTACTAGGATGTTTCAGGTTTATTTGAGATTCTGATCAGTGACATGTCATTGCGAATGGCTGAGGGGTTGTTTCTGCCTCTCTAGATGTGGTTACTCATCTCTATTTCATGCTTTTCTTTATTTCACAGAGGGCTCTTCTAGAGAAGAAGCAGAGGAAGAAACGTCTTGATCCGTTGATGGTGCAGCCAAATCCTGAGGCAAAGCTGCGCAGGTCAAAGCCCAAAGGGTGTGAGGAGCAGACTCCTTTAGTAGAAACTCCTACCCCTGCCCACAGTGATGTTATTTTACATGGTAAGTAATGAGCCTAATTACCCACTACATGCATGGTATGTCACAGATGGTCACGCAAGAAAGGAGATTGATTACGTATCTTTCTGTGTACAAAAGAAGAATTGTTGATATGGTACAAAAACCCCACCTTGAATTTTGTGACAGCTGGAAATCTTCATGTGCCCTTGAGTAATCTCTCCCTTAGGCTAGAAGAACTGTAGAAATGGCCTAGGGACTTCTATAAAGGTAGGGAGATAGAAATCTAAAGTAAAAGAAAATCTTCTAAAGCTGCAGGACAAAGAAAAGAAAAGAATTCCATAGTGACTTGTACTTTTCCTTATGTGTCATGGCTTATTCCATCTCAGGATTGCATATGACTGAATGATAAAGTAGAGAGGAGCAAAAGAAAAGTATTACAAATACTGAGGTAGGTTCTTGATGGCTTTTACCTTGTCTATGGTTTTCCATGGGCTTCAGTGAGACAACTGAAACATGATATACAAGATACAGAGGTCCACAAAGTCACAAGCACAAAGTGGCATCAGGGCCAATGGCAATAACTTGATGGTCTCAAAACACTGCAGTAAAATAGTGACTGTTCCTTTGGGAGTGAAAAGAAATGCAGTATTGAGAGCCTTAGGCCTCCCTTGTCAAAGGAGGAGAAAAGAGCAGCAATGAAATCCCTACATTCCAGCAGAAGTGTCAGGAAATTGTTTATGACAGCCAGGATCCCATCAGCCTATCAAAAAAGTAACAAGAAACAGGTTTTGAGATGCATGCTATTGCAGGATGCTGTAATACAGGCATTATAATAAGAGCAGATTAATGTGCAGAGTAGAATTTTAAAAACCCAAACAAACCGGTATTACCTGGTTTGAAGATGACATGTGTTGTCCTCTCTCTCTTGGGTATTTTTCTAGTTCTCCAGAGGTCTTTCAGGATCATAGGAAGGAGGGGAAACTGGTGATGTGGATGGTAGCATTTATGTGTTTAAAATCAGGTGTAAGAATACGGTGTCAGGTCAAAAAGAGAGTGAGAGAAAAGATTGATATAACTTCAAAGATAGGAATCTCCAGTAGTACTTAAAACTAACTGCTCACTCACTAACTTCCATAGTTCTGAGGCTTCCTCAATGCAAACAAATCCTGCTAAGCAGTGGTAACAGCAGTAAACGTGTCAGAAATGTCATGACTAGATAAAACAGTAGAGTTTTAAGAAGGAAAACAGTGGGAAAACAAGAAATCCAAAGCTGGAACTTTAGATATTATGTGGTACACAAAGGCATATTAAGTATTCTGCTAGACATCAAAATGCCTCCACCAGTTACAGAGTGTGGTGCACAGGTGTGTTGCATGGTCAAACGTGGAAATTTCATTTCTGACAAAAAGGTAGAGGGCATCCATTCATTTACAGGTTTTTCCTGCCTTTGGCGACAAATATTTTTATCAAATTTATTTGTGATGTTCACTGTAGAGCCTTCACTTCCTGGCACAGGAGCAAACAAAAAACAGGAAGAAAAAGAAAACAGAGTAGTTGCTGTAAATACATTGAAGGATATTGATATGCTTGACAAATACAACTTGTTTTAATTAAGCCCTTGTAAAAGTGTAGACACAGTCACTATGTTTATATAGTGAGAAACTGATGCTTGGTTATGTTTGATAGGTAGACTGTACCAGAGTCAGGCCTGACTCCTCTCAAGTCTTCTGACAAAAACTGAACAAATATACTTCAGTACTTTCAAGGGATGCTTGAGCAATGGCAGATGAAAAGAACTGCCATCCTGAGATGCATCTTTAGCTGGAAAAAATAGATTTTAGAATTCTGTTTCATTTTGGCCTGCAGGCATTGATGGACCAGCTGCTTTCCTGAAATCAGAAGTGCAAGATTTGGGAACCAAGCTCCAAACTCTCTCAGCTGGATCTACTGGAACAGAAGAAAATGCAGATAAGGAAAATGATGGAGAGGGTCTAGCAGACACAGCAGGCAAGCCAGATCTGCAAGAAATCTTACAGAAACGAGGTCAGAGTTAATAATGGGCAAATGTCTTTTTCAGGGCTCTTCTACTTTTATAATTTTTTTTCAGTAGCATTAAGAAACCTAAAAAATAAGAGAAGTCATGAAACAACTGACTGTAGGATATCACTTTTAAATGCATAGCTAGTGAATTCTACATGTGGAAGAGCAGTGCTGTAGTTCCATCTTGTGATATGAATTGGAATATACCAGTTATGTTCTAAGGGTTTCTCAGTGTGCTGGAAAAATTTCTGGCCTTTGCAAGGGAGTTGCTGACACAATGCTGTACTTAGCATTTTGCTAAAGTTTGGTGCATTTATGTTCCAGATATGTTATATCTGGATAAGATTCTTGAATATTTTCACAACAGCAGAATTGCCTATAGCCAGTAAATTCTGTAATTTAATTCTTTAGGACACTAACAGGAAAGGTGTTTTTTCTGAGTCAGAGGCTGTCACAATCAACATTTTTGTAGTTTTGTATTCAATAATTATATCCCATTGAGTAGTTTCCAAGTGGAGTGTCAAGCTCTATCTGCCAAGTGTCCTAAGTTGCTGCCAGTACTACAGGAAACTTTTTTTTATTGCATGCAGCAAAATACTGGCTGGTGTTTAACACAGTACACAACTTGTTTTTGTTTTGCAGAGCTTGTCTCCCAGAATGTTTCCAATACACTTTATATATTGAGGTACTACCATATATAGATGAACTCTCATCTAGTTTTCAGCTGCTTCCTGGTGGATAGCAACATTACACAAGAGTCAGGAAAGGAAGCAGGAGAGAATATCCAGTAACTTCAGGGGAAATTAATGAAGGTAGAACATAAACAGTGAATTTTGAAATTGGCTGGAGTACAAGGGTTAACGCCTTTCCTCTTCACAAACGTCCTTTGGGAAGTTTACTGGCAGGTTGTTAAGACTAGATTTTTGTGTTTTATCTGAGACTTCCAGCAGTGCCCCTTCAGTGCAGTGCCCTGTTGGAGCACTGTCATCACATTGTCTCTCAGAAAATAATTCAGCTTAGCAGGCTGAGTATGTTTATTTTCTATAGTGCTTTATGGACTTTTCCATTCTACAGCCAAATTAAATAGTGGAATCAAAGAAGAAAATTGTGTGATTCTGAGTGTAAGGAAACACCAGTGATGTGTACAGCTCTTTATAAATTACTTTATCCAGAGTTATTTTAGTTGTATACTCACAATCATCTCTATGTAACTGGGCTCAGGTTAAGACTAAATTAATATGTCCTGCTCAGTCTGTACTTCTATTTTAAAAATCAAATCATTAGTAGTATTCATGAGACCTGAGTTATTGCTACTGAGGTAAGAACAGGAGGGATTCTTACTGAATATTTAGCATACTGCACTTCAGTGTGTAAGACCAAGGGGAAATGGTAAAGGATGTAGACTGTAGAGAGTCAAATTTACAGGATAGGTGCCAGCATATTGAACTGGCTTTCCTCTTTTTATTTGTTCTTAAGACATGGAGGACTTCTTTGCGTGCAAATAGGCAAAATCAATTCAACGACAATGTATAGTAAGCAATATGTTACTTTGTGTAATATCACATAAAATACCTATTAATAAATGCTTGACAGCTGCTTAATTGTCTACACAGTGACAGCTGCAAAATGTCACTATGGATTTGAATTACAAGGCTCAGGAATATAGCACATGAAGAAAATCAGCAGCTGAAACAACAGAAATTAATTGAGAAAACAGCTATTGAGAATCATATACAAATTAGTGATGCTATGAATTCATGACACCTTCTTTCAGAAATTACATGCTTGATCCTGTATTTTCACAGGAATTTCAGACAGTTTGAATTTTGATGAGGAGGACACAGAAGAGGAAGAAGCTAATAAGAGAGCAGTATCTCCTTCACCACACCCTGAATCTGAAAGGCCTAGTTCTGCATCCAGTGGGAAATCTTTTGCAGTAAGTGTCTTGAGAACCATTTCTGACAAGCGCTGGGCGCATGTTTGGTTTTAGTACTAACCCCTTGAGCACTGCGTTAAAATATAGTAGTTGCAACTACTGTAGCCAGCAAATTAATCCCTGAAGGCAAAGGAAGATCATGATTGTCAGGTTATCTGACTGAGGGGCTATTGAGTTAAACACAAAGATCTAGCAATGATTAAAGGAACAATGGTGGGTGGAGGATTCCAAGTGCTGCTCTAATCGGTGAAGATAGGAACACGGTGAATCAGCACTATGGCCCTCAAAAGAGACAGATCAGGCCATTGTCTCTAGTGCAAAATCCACCAAAATGACTCAGAGAAGCTCTGAAATGCCATGCAAATGTAAAAGGGGTCACTTCCTGAAGGATTATAACATTTATTGTGGGATGCAAAGAGGAACAGAATTCTGGAATGGAACAGAGAATGCTAGGATTGGACAAACTTTTTGCTGGGTGTTTAGGGGGAAGAATTTAAGAGGGAAAAGGAAGGCATCAAGGTGGATCAGGGAGTAATAAGCATGGGAAAACAGGGATTAAAGGGGATAAAGGGCATCAGGTGCATGTAAACAGATGCAAGACAGTGTGCTTGTCTGCCCAAGTCTTGTGCCTGATTATGACAGTGTGTCCCACTATCTTGTAAAATTCCATTTCTAACTATTTCTTGTGTCCTCATGTGTGTAAGATATACATATGTACATATGTTGACAAATTTTATGCTGTACTAGCAGTGCGTTGGAAGAGGCCAGCATCAGAAAGACCCAGGGTCTGAACTAACTCAGAACAGATAAAGGCCATAGGGTTTGGGTGTGGATGTTGAATGGCCTTTAAAGTCCATTCAAAAGACCCCTGTGAATATATTTGTGGGATGTCTGTGTATATGTTGTACTACACTAGTGAGGGAGTAGTACAGAAGATCTGAGTGTCAGGTACTTGGGAGACTGGGCTGTGGATGCAAACTGCTGGAGACATCGGGTGGCAGGGCTGGAGAGCACCACTAGTGAATTTCAAGTGTATGTGTGTGTTTGTCCTATTGACTCAGGCTTCCTAGTTGCTGTACCTGGGAACAGGGATAAAGCTGCAATTTCATCTCTTAAGGCGCAGTAAAGGAGGAAAGTAAAAGCAGAGAGGCTCTGTGCCTAGAACATTGACAGCACCTCATCCTATCTTTCCCTTCCTAGAAATTTACTCATGTCTGGTTAATGGATACTTTTTCTCTGCTCCACTTGGAGGGATGATCTTTGCTCAGAGTAAAAGTCTTCAGCAGTTTTCTTCAGAGAAACACAGGTGGTATCTTGTTTAACCTTCCTTTCCTCAGTATCTTCTGAATATATCTTGTGTTTCAACCAACTTTTATTTTCTTGGGGAATACCAGAGTCTCTAATCTGATATTAATTTGCCAATATGATGCTTCTTCCCACAGGAAACAGGTGCTTCCTGTAGTTCATCCCCTCAGGCAGATGCACAGCTGGGAGAAGTAGAGAACTTGGAAGATTTTGCATTACGCCCTGCACCTCGTGGCATTAGTGTCAAGTGTCGAATCACTAGAGATAAGAAGGGAATGGACCGAGGCCTCTTCCCTACTTACTACATGCATCTGGAAAGGGATGACAACAGGAAGGTATCAGAAGCAGCACACCTTATCTTGGCTACTGTAGTTCTACCACAGAATATTTTTGGTGCAAGGGAGAGCTTCTGCTAAGAAAGCAGTAGCTGAGAAAAGGCATCATGCAGTTGAGGACAGGTTATATTTGACCAAGGCGCTTAGGAGGGAATTAGCCATAATACAAGAAAGATGAAATTTAAAAAGTATAAAAGTGTTAAAGAAGACCAGAAAGACTGAACTACCTCAGAAGAAAAGGGAAGAAGACTAGAAAGGACAGTTGCATTAAATTTAGACTGCCAAGTGAGTTGACTGGAGGAATAGGATTTCAGGGTGTGCACTTTGGAAAAGATCAAAATTACAGTAATAGCACAGAACAAAAAGGGGAATGGATATAGGAAATACAGAATAACAGTTTGGATAGTAGTGCCTTGCAATGCCTCTACATTCTTACAAAGCACTAGTCTTGATCAAAGTTTTGTATTTCCAGACATTCCTTCTTGCAGGGAGAAAAAGAAAGAAGAGCAAAACATCCAATTACCTCATATCAGTTGACCCAACTGATTTATCCCGGAAAGGGGAAAGTTTCATTGGAAAACTCAGGTGAGAATCACAGATGAAAACTACAAATAAGTGAGATAGGATTTTCATTGACTGGGAATCTGGTATCAATTGAGAGAGAATGAGCTTGCATCGTTCTACTGAGTGTAGATTCAGTACAGAGATTTGCCATGACTGTTTGTTGGGCATTTCTTATACATCTGCAAGACATTGTAGTATTCACTGGGGTGGGCAGCCTTCTTCAGTGTTACCATTCACTGTGGCAACTCAGAGAAGAAACTCTGCCTACATGCTTTTCCAGGATAGGTTACAGTTCACCCCACTGCATGGAAGCTCCTTACTGAGCTGGCAATAGGAAGATTCAGATGGCAAGTGATGCATGGTTTTACTGGGCTGTACAAATACCTTCAGAAGAGGACAAAACTTTCCACTGATGTCTCTCTTTCTCTGTTTTTCCATAACCTGACATTAGGTCAAACCTCATGGGAACTAAATTTACGGTCTATGACCATGGAGTTAACCCAGTTAAGGCACAAAGTCTAGTGGAAAAGGCTCATACAAGACAGGAACTTGCAGCTATTTGTTATGTAAGTACTGTCTCTCCCTTTTTACCCCTTTCTTCTTTGTGTCTTGTTACTGAGGAAACAGGTCTTATAAAATCACACTTCTGTCAGCCTTCCCCACTTAACTTTGGAACCAAGTGTCCAATTTCATCCAGATATAACAAAGGGCAGAGGCCTCAAAGGTAAGTTCTTATGAGTATAATGAAAAAAAAAAATGCCAAAAATCTCCTGGGGGGGAGAAGGACCCAAATTAACATACTGATGATCTTATCTGGCCTGTTGTTCAGTGTGTGGTCAGTCAGCATGTCCCATAAGTGGAGCCAACCACAGTGTGAACTGCCTCTTGCCCAGCTGGTCTCTGGTGGACACTGAGAAGGAACTGGGAGAACCCTATGAAGTAGAATTTTTTTTTGCATTACCAAAGGCATCTGAGGTGGTAGGAAGGAGCTGGTATTATTTCAGTAGCAGCTTGTTGGTAGGGTTGTGGTTCTAGGGAAAATCATGGTTTGCTAGCTCTGTCCTAGAGATACTTTCTTTTTGACATGTGAATCACCTCAGTCAAGACTTCAGAGTGAGGAGATATTTGAGGACACTCTAGAATTAGGTTAATGTTCTTGTGTTGCACTGTTTTATGTTCCAGTCTTTCAGTTTGAGTAAAATTTTAAGTTCTCTACAAAGTGATAGCTATCAAGTGGAGGGATTTTTTTACTTCTTTCACAGGTATGGCAGCAGAAATTTAAAAATGCATTAGCTCACTGGAGCATCATCTTGATTTTTTGTTTTTGCTGCTGATCTTAATGGCACATGGGGGAAAAATGTATTATTTTGTTTAGAGAAATATTACTGGATATTTTCTTCATATACAGTATTCTTCAGTTCTCTACTTAGTTCAACACAGCAAGGTGTTAAAATGAGCACAGCAGTTAATATAAAGTCAGCTTTTCAAAATTCTGAACTTATCTACAAGAAGTTTTTAAAGTTTATATATGAATAAAATCAGTACCCTCAATCTTATATGTGCCCCTAGATTTTCTGAAGTGAAATAATAGAGGTTGCAGCTCTGGAGACCTTTGTGTCTGCAAAATGTGCTAAAATGTTAGAAGGAGCTTTATGACTTGTATCCATCAATTGAGTACTTCTGGCTTTTTAATTGGTCTTTAGGAATTTTAAAGGTTAGCACTGACATTGTTACTGAATACTTTAAATGGACCATTGGATTTTGGCTGACGTTATTAGATGTATGATTTGAGAATACCAGAACTTTTTTTCCTTTGCTTTTTGTACTCAATCCACTTGGAGCAGTCTCCTACAGTACTCTGGAAAAATCTGCTTGACTTAAGATTGAAGCTTGAATAGATGTCGAATACTTCCCTTTCTTGATCTGTTCTTAATCCGTTGTCAAACACCGTGATTTGAGAGAAAATTGTAGATAGGTATGCTCTTACATAACAGCACAGAAGAATGAAATTTATTTTAGACTGACATACAGATAGACTGATATAGATATAATGTATAGTCAGGTCAAAGATATTTGCTTTTTATCATACTTAAGGCTTGTTCACTAGCAAAAACTGCCTGGAAATTGCACTTATCTAATTTTGCTATAAATGCTTTAGCAGGATAGCAGATTACTCTAAATTGGTTAATACCATATATGTCTTACAGCACTGTCTTAAATGGGAGAGAAAGCAGTTATCAGTGATTAAACACAGTTGAAGTTAAATAACTGCTACTACAGTTGTAGCCAACAAAACTCTAAGAACTAGCACAAATGCGGACACAAGTTCAGTTTTACTGTCTTTCCTTCTTTGAGATGGAGTATGTTATTTACTGAGAATGTTTTACTTTGTCTTTCAGGAAACCAATATCTTAGGATTCAAGGGTCCCAGAAAAATGTCTGTGATCATTCCAGGAATGAATATGAATCATAAGCGAATTCCAATCCGTCCACGAAACGTGAGTTACGGAGTTTGGTCATGTTTCAGATTGGAGAAAAAATTTACAACTTCCCTGTAGAGGTCTGAGCGTTGCTGACAGTCAGATTTGGAGAAAGGTTGTTAGTACCCAGGGGTGTAGCAAGTCTCATGGAGAGCAAACACAATGTAGTCTAAATGTGCTGATTAGTTCCTTCTTGCCTCTAGCTGATCTGTAGCCTGAATACTGTTTCATCCTTACGTGTCCTTTGGTCAGCCTAAATATTATTTGCTTATCTGTATGTTGTTGCTATTGTACCTACAAGCTGTCCTCATGGTGGGACCCTGTTATGCTGAGAGTTAGATAAACACAGGACACGCTTGCTTCTCCCAGGAGCTTGCATTCTTATCCAGAATATGAATTGCAACAGATAAGTAATACATAGATAAGGTGGTATTCTGGTGTAGTAGTCAGAGAGTAAATACTCTTTTGATCAGAATGCTTGTCAGCCTCTTTGTAGGAGTCACAGAAAGGGAGCATTCTTTAAGAAGAAAGAGGGATGAGTTGAAGGATGAAGTTTGACACCAAGCTGGGAATAAGTGTCGATCTGTTAGAGAGGGTAGAAGGGCTCTGCAGAGGGATCTTGGCAGACTGGGTAGGTGGGCTGAATCCAATGGCATGAGATTTAACAAATCTAAGTGTTGGGTTCTACACTTCGGTCATAACAACTCCCTGCAGTGCTACAGGCTGGGGACAGAGTGGCTGGAGAGCAGCCAGGCAGAAAGGGACCTGAGGGTACTGACTGACAGGCAGTTGAACGTGAGCCAGCAGTGTGCCCAGGTGTCCAAGAAGGCAAATGGCTTCCTGGTCTGTATCAGGAATAGTGTGGACAGCAGAACCAGGGAAGTTATTTTTCCCCTGAACTCAGCAGTGGTTAGGCCACAACTTGAGTGCTGTGTCCAGTTCTGGGCACCTCAGTTTAAGAGGGATGTTGAGATGCTCGAGCATGTCCAGAAAAGGGCAACGAGGATGGTGAAGGGGCTGGAGCACAAGCCCTATGAGGAACGGCTGAGGGAGCTGGGGTTGTTCAGCCTGGAGAAGAGGAGGCTCAGGGGTGACCTTATCACTGTCTATAACTACCTGAAAGGAGGTTGTCGTCAGGCGGGGGTCGGTCTCTTCTCTCAGGCTCCCAGCGACAGAACGAGAGGACACAGTCTTAGGCTGCGTCAGGGGAAGTTTAGGCTGGATGTTTGAAAAAATTTTTCAGAGAAAGAGTGATTGGCCATTGGAATGAGCTGCCCAGGGAGGTGGTTGGAGTTGCCCTGGAAGTGTATAAAAGGAGACTGGATGTGAAACTTAGTGCCATGGTTTAGTGGGTGAGATGATGGTGTTAGGTCATAGATTGGACTTGATGATCTCAAAATTCTTTTCCAACCTATCTAATTCTGCGATTCTGTGACATTTGTTGGGTGTTTTTCATACATGTGCAGGACATTGTAGCTAAAAGGTTACAGAACTGTGTCTGAAGATATACTAAGGTGTATGACAAAAAATATTCGGATCCCTTAATGCAGGTTTTATGCTAGATGTAATACAAGACCAAAAGGCAGAAAGAACAGGTGCCAACTAAGACATGGCCAATGTTTTAGGCCAGAAAATGGTATTTGCAGCCATGTTGTGAGTAGATATGAGTAGGAACAAGAATGTATTTCTTGAGATCAGAGAAAAATCAATTTCAAGAATGGAAATTCAGAGTCATAAGAGCCTGGAAAAGAGATTTAATTTTGCAAATGGGCAGGAAAATTTTATCTGGAAGTGGTCATTTATTCATTGTCTTTCAATTGGTATTGCCATCTTGCTCGCAGCACAGTAATGATTCCATCACCCTGCCTTTATTTTTTTCCCCTATTTTCCCAACTGTTTTGCTATCAGACAAGCATACTGTGGACAAGGCTGAAACACAAAACTGTTCTGGAAAGTTGGCAAAGCTTTCACTGTAGAAGTTTGACTCTGTCTTTTTTTATCCTTCCTTCTCTGTAGTGTGATGCTACCAACTCAAAAATTCATGTCCCCACTTCAAAGGAGAAAATACTCAAAAGTTGTTTGTACATCTTTAAAAAGTAAATAAAGATAAAATCAAAGATCTAAAATAACCTAAATGAAACTTATTCATTTTAGTTATCCTCAAAAATTCTCTATCATATCAGTATACAATACTAAAGCAGGTACTATAGCCCTGCCAGTTGGACCTACACAGCAGGTTGTTTTCTTAGCATTTTTTCCTGTTCATAACTTCAGCTTAGATTCTTTTTCTTAGGAGTTTCAGCATATATTATTTCAGTTGGGATTTTATTGGTGCAGAACTTTGGAAATTAAATATGTCATGTTTTACTACAACTTGAACTTCCTTGTAATCCATTGGGGTTTTTTACTTTCTTTTGTACCTTTTTGGTGTTATTTCTCTTTTTAATATTCCACATCACATTTTAGACTCAATAGGATGACATTTAACCTTACAGTCTGCTGCAGCCTTTGGGCTTTGTACTGGATCACCTCAGGACCTGGCACTATGCAGTTAGTTGTAGATTATTTTCTTTCATTTTGAAGTTTAGAATGTTAGAAATGAAAGCTGGATGCAACAGGATCAGAGAAAGCTTATGAGACTCAGATTACTGCCAGCAGGATGGCAGTCATCTGTAGCCTGTGAATTGCTTCCTTTCCTGTACACATATTTCCTTCTCTTTCATTCTTTTTACTTTTGTTTGGAGTGGAAATATAGTGGTAGCTTGTTGATTGTAGAGGAATGCTTGGACTGGGAATCTGTGAAAGTATCTTCTTGGATCTTGCAATAAATTTTCAGTAGGACTGAGTTGAAGTGCTGTCGATGTGTTTCATGAAACAAGGAATGACCTTCAAGTGACAGAGTGCACACAGGAGAGAGACAATACTCAAACTCAGAGTAATTTCAAATCTGATAAATATATTTCTTCCTTCTGAACAGGAACATGAGGGTCTGCTGTCAAAATGGCAAAACAAAAATTTAGAGAACCTCATTGAGTTGCACAACAAGGCTCCAGTCTGGAATGATGATACTCAATCCTATGTTTTGAACTTCCATGGGAGAGTCACTCAGGCCTCAGTGAAGAACTTCCAGATTGTCCATGACAATGACCGTAAGAGTCTGTTCGAGAGTGTGTGGGACTTACTCAAACAGAGAGAACTCCATTTATTTCATGAGGGTTGGGAGAAATAGCACACCCTTCCTAGGGAAGGGAAACTGGATGAAGGATTTTAGCTCAGGATTATTGGGGATTTCTGAGCTGTGTGTGCAGCTACTGCTCTCCATTGCTGCAGCAAAAGAGGGAGCGAATGCAAGCGTCCTGAAGGGAAGGGAAAGAATTAGAACAGCACTTTCAGCCCTGAGAGTTGTTCAAGGTTTGGATCTGAGAAGAAAACTAATTGCTAAAACAGCACACTAACTCTAGAGAACAGATTTCAAGGCCACTCTGGTGGGAAAGGATGGAAACACCTTTATAACATATATTTTGGACTGCCAGATATGTGGGGTTTTGTTTGTGGTTGTTTTGGGGGGTTTGGAGTGTGTGTGGGGGTGGATGTTGGCTGCGTTTTATCCTTTTGTTTGGTTGAGTTTGGGGTTTTTATTTTTTCTTTTCACTTTGCTGTGAAATTGTTCATCTCTGAATCTTTCTTTCCTCCCTCCCCAGCTGACTACATTGTGATGCAATTTGGTCGTGTAGCAGAAGATGTGTTCACTCTGGACTATAATTATCCCCTCTGCGCTCTTCAGGCCTTTGCTATTGGACTCTCCAGCTTTGATAGTAAATTGGTCTGTGAATGACAGACAACAGACTGGAAACATGGAACTCACTCCCATCCCTGCATCTTGTTGGAGTTCCAGGTATAGTAATGAAGAGCATATTGGAAGGGAAATGGAGGACAGACTTCAACAAGCTTATGAGAAAGCAAATTCCAGCCCTCAAGGCATTATGGATGTTGACAGTATACCATCTTGGGAGCAGTTTCTGTATGCATTGTGGAAGAACAAAAAATACAACCATTGATGTTGATTCTGCTTTCAGAGTCTTTGTTTACAGATGCTCCATGAAAGTGGGCTAAGCCCAGTATTTGGAACTCCTTGCATTTAGGATAGAAAAATAACGGCTAAGTGTTCAAATACCTTGAAACTTTCACAAAGCCTGGGAGATCACAGAATCACAACATCAGTTAGGTTGGAAAAGACCTCTGAGAATCATCAAGTCCAACCTTTGACCCAACACTACCTTGAAAACTAGACTATGGCACTGAGTGCCACATCCATTCTCCTTTTAAAGCCTCCAGAGCAGTGACTCCACCACCTCCCTGGGCAGCCCATTCCAATGCTGTCTCTCATGATGCTACTCATGAGTTCCTGATCAGATGAATTCAGATAAAAAGAGGAGAATAGCTGGAATAGGACATTGGCTCTAGTACAACACTTTCTACTCTGTGAGATGATTCTCTGTTAAGGCTGATAGTCCATTTCCCTTTCAGTATTCTAATTGTCCTCTGCCCCTTGACAGTCTTTTTACCAAATGAAGAACAGTCAAATTTCACATGCTGCCTTTTCAGATAGTGACATTGTATTCATTGCTGCTTCTGCTAAAATGAGAATGAATAGATGATAGAGTCTGACTGAATTTGACAGAAGGTAGTATTGTAACAATATACAGTACTATTCCTGAAAAGCAGTGTTGTGATTGAATTGTCCATTGTTCATAAAATTTGCTACATTTCTAGGAATATATTTGTGGCCAATTTAGTTTTTTTAATGTGAGATTATCTCAAGTCATGATATATGAAAGTAGATTTTATATAAATAATTTTAACCTGACTCCTCACTATAGGAAGGAGTTACCTCAAAAAGAGATTACAGGTATTTTCAAAGGCATCAGTAAGTTTAAAATATTTTTATCACAAGGCTTTGCAATGTGTCTTTCCAGTGTTCCATTTTTAATACTGGATGTACAATCTGGAGTCTGTAGGTTACAGCATGGAATGCTTCTTGTTTCATATGGCCTTAACTCATCAGAGTGCATTGCTGCACAGTGTGACTTGGAGGCCTTGTAGTGTACACATGTGCTGTGTACTGAAGCAGACAACAGTTCCTATCTTGCTTGTTTCATGGCCATTACACATATTCGTGATGGTCCTGGAATAGACTGTCCCTCTTTTGAGACAAGAATTAGTTGTTCTCCAGCTTTGGGTATTGTCCTTGTCAGCAGACTAACTCTATTTCAAACTGCAATGAGCAGATATATTGTTTTGGTCTCTGAAGTCTTTGCAGAGGTAGATTATCACTTGCTCCTTCAAATTAACAGAATTCTGTGAAGACATTTTCTGATATTGCCAGAAAAAAAAATATAGTAGTCATATGTAAACTGTATTTAGCTGTAAATTATGAAATAATGCTGAGAAGTCCATCTCAGGTATCTCTCAAATGACTATTCTGCATTAACTGGTGGGCCATTGTCTTAAGATGGTGCCATCAGAAGAGCAGTCAGTGAAGAGAACTTGAATCCTGATGGATCTCTTTTGTGCCTTTGTGTACTTCCTGCTCATCAGGCTGGGGATGAAACCTGGCAGTGCTTTCCAGTTGTGCTCTTCTGAGGTGTGCCGATGGTCCTGCATTCCCTCTACCATTCCAGAAAAATGAAGTCAGTTTGTGTACTTGTCTGATTTTTTTTCTGACTACAAATGTGTGAAAGAAACTGCCTTACGTTATTTAGGGATGACCTGAAGGTAGAATGCTAATTTCCAATTCAAGATGATTTTCTGTGTGCTCAGAAGGCCACAGTAGCATCCCTTTACTCAATTAGGCTTGTCAGGAGTGGCTCTTCAAGCTTCTTGTTGACATCAGATGATCCTGTCAGGGCCTCTCAGTCAAATTATACGTACAGATTCAATGCTCTTTATCAGATACTGTTTTACATTAATTGTATTTGTAACTTTTATATCTAAATGAAAATAAACTAATTTATATATTGAAAAATCGTTTACTCCAAATGAGAGTTTTTTTAAAGATTTTGCTTTCACTTGTGGGTGTTCTTTGTTCCTTCTGTATGAGATACTACCTCAGTTTCTTCTTGCATCTTCTTGCATCTCATCTCTGTTCTTACTCCCTCTTTTCCTTGTAATTTTCAGTTCTCTTTTTTTGTGTTGTTGGGTTTTTTCCCATACACTTAGAAGTCTGAGAATAAATGTTATGTTAATATCTAATTCTTTCCTCCTCTTATTATCAGGTTTTCCCTTATAGTTCTTAGTTTCCATTTGATTCTCTGTTCAAGATAGTTCCACTTCTCTGTCCCTTGTTTTTAATGTCTCTCCTAGTGTCCAGTTAGGGCATTTGACATGGTTCTTAATGCACTTTCCTACCTTCCATCTGAACCCATTCTGGTGTTGAAGTACAATAAGACTTTTTCTGAATCAAGAACTGAACTAATACGAGAGTAGGAGGAAAATCAAGTTGAAGTAGTTATTTTTTCCTGTTTCCACTGAGATATGCATAAACCTCTGTAAGAGGAGATATGGTGGATCTGATAATCAAAACTAGCACAGCTCTCATTCTTCATGCACCTCTGTTTTTCCCACAACTTTTGTCTGAGCCAAATTAGTTGGGAGCGAAACTAAGCAGGAAATACTACTGGGCATTTGTTCTTAAAACGGTAATATTAGTTGCATACAAGCAAATGCAACATGCTTGAAATCCCAGAGAGATCTTAAAATAAGGAAGCATACTAAACTGTTAAATCCTAAAGGCAGGTCTAGTGGAGACAAACAGCTAGGCTGCTGTAGGCCCTTTGGCTCAGAAACAAAAGACAGGGAATGATTGCTTGCTCTTTTAGGGGTGGTTCTCACTCTTACTGAAGTTCTGCTGCTGAATTTGGTAGCAGTAGGACAGGGGGACTTTTTACTGTTGGTGTAATTATTACATTCTACTTTGCTTAGTGTGCTCCTCTACTTACTGGTATTAACAGCTCTGTAAATCTCTCAGTTGACATTGAATTAAGTTTCCTGTTCCGGGTACAGAGATAAGCAAAGCCTTCCATGAGATTTACAAGTGGAGCTAAGAGTTTATTTGTAGTCTTGTGGAAGAGAAATGGACAGGTTCCTTCTTTGGCAGAGTCAGGAATCTCATCTTCTCTGCCACAGTGTCAAACTGTCGTACACAACTGCAATTTGGAACTAGTTCAGAACTTAGAAAGACCCTTGAGTTACCCTAGGAACAAGAGATTTGGCCCAGCATAGAGTTATGGAGAAGAGTAGAAAAGCAACACTGGTGTAAGGGATTCTTTACTGACAGGGAAAACAGCCAACTACAGCTATGAAGTGTCAAGCATTGAAACCCTAACCCTGCCAGAAAAGAAGGCAGAGACCCTATACCACTTTTAACTCTTGTAGCCCCTGAACTGTACAGTCTATAAAGTTTCTGTCTCTCATCCCATCCCTTAACATGTTCTATATGGAATGATTATTTTCTCACTGGAAACTGGAAGTCACTTCTCTTATCCCCAAATGAGATAAAAAAAAACAGAAGCAAACTAATTTCACCAGAATGCATTAAGATAAAGGCTATGGTAACTATAACCTGTTCTGGTAATTGAACATTCAATTTAGAGAATACATAAATGGGTGGATGTATTCCAGAAGCTGGAATTTGTGGTCATTTGCTTTGATTCAATTAACATTTCCACACAAGACGAACCATTGCACTGTCTGCAACAAAAGAGTTGAAAAGTATGACGAAAACAGAAGATATTTTTAAAATTGAATTGACCCCTTTATTTATTGAAGGGAAAGTAATACTAATTTACTGTGAAAAAGGCTTTATTTTTTAAGCTGCATCTCAGAATTATTCAGAGTGTAGACGGGGTTTGGGAATTAAGTCTGATAAGTTTGCCCAACTTGCTCTGCTTTCTGTTGTAAGTGGAATAGTTTGCTTCCACATTGCCTCCAATCAAGAAAAAACACTAAGCTACCACTAAAAATCTTGTATTCTCCTGAGTAAGTTTCCATTTGCAATAGATGGGAGTCCTGCAAACAATCTGTGTGATGATTCACAGGAAGGAATAGGTTTCAATTCCTTCTCTTTGAGCTACGTTGATTTGGCAAGGAAATGGGAGCAAAACAATACTTTATAGTCACATAATTATGAGACCTGGCCTAGAACTCACAGCGAATATATGTGATGAGAAGCAAACTACCTTTCATATATGTTTTTTATTAAACTATTGCTCTTAAAATAGGGCTTACTAGAAACAGTGGCTAAATTACATCATTACAGGGCTTTCTATAACAAAACAAAAAAACCCACAAAGTCATTTAATTTTATTTTATATCATATTGTATATACTCTCACTTCCTACAGCTCTATCAGGAAACCTGATTTTTATGAGTTTGATGGATGTTTTGCCATTTGGTTTCAGAGGCCTTGGGACACATTTAGGACCTGTTTACAGTCCTTTCCCTACAACTTAAAAAGAGATGCGAACTTTTTTTAGCTTTGGCTTCTTACAAAAACCTGAGATTTTTTCTTAATCTGTTGCTTCAATATACAGACGTTTTAAAGAAAGCCAACCATGTTATTACTCTTCGCACAGTTACATGCACACCAGGCATCTGTGAAAAAGTTACCTGCCAGAGCCATGAAAAAGTTTATTTTGCTGTCGTAGCTGCATTCCCAGAGCCGCTACTAGGACGTACTTACATTTACTAAACTTGCTGGATTTACTACTGCTTTTGTTCGGGGAAATGCGGCTTTCCAGCCCTAGCGCAGCTCTCAGTCTGGTATCAGTATTTTCTGGCGCAGCACCTTGGCATTCTTGCGCGAACGGAGAGGAAAAGAGCAGCCTCGACGGGAGACTGAGAAGAGCCATGGGGAAATATCTCGTTGCTGTGAGGTGAGTAGTCTGCCGCACGGGATGCTCCTGGGACAACCGCTCTACCGCGCTGGGGTTGTTTCGCAAGGGCTTAGCTTTGCTGAGCGGAAATCACGGCACGTCCCTAAGGGGCTGGGAAGCAGCGCTGTCGGCGGGACGGGACCGGCTCGCAGGGATTACGCCGGACGGGGCGGGGATGTCCTCGGGACTGGAGCCCCCCTCACCCGCCGAAGGGCCGCAGTCCCGCCCCTGGGAAAGCACAAGGCATGCGGCAGCGTTCCCAGGGATATTCCCCCGGCTGGGGTTAGCCCTTCCCGGCCGCGACTTCAACTTCTCCCGCGGCCGGGCGCCGTGCCCTGCTCTCGATTCCCGGAGATTCCGAGTCCCGCCCGCTCCCAGCGCTCCCATGCCGCCCCTTCCCCCGCTCCCGGCCGCCTGGAGTTTCCTTCCCCCGCCCCCGCGGGCCCCTCTTCCGGCCATTGCCCGCGTTCCCTCCGCCCCGGTCACACACGGCCCCCGGCCGGGGACCGCCCGGCCCCGCTGGGTTTTGTTCCCAACTCCGCCTCGGCCCTTCTCCTGCCGCCCCCC
>VXBA01001835.1:153081-328851 GCA_013399895.1 Serilophus lunatus
CCCCCGCCCCGCTCGCCGTCCCGCCGGCAGCTCCGCGCTCCCCAGGTGAGTGTGCGCTTTGTGCCTGCGCTCCGCTCCCATCCCATCCCATTCCATCTCATCCACTCCCGGCCACCCGTCCGGCCCGGCATTGTTCGCGTCTCCCCGCCGCCGCGGGACCGGGGCAGGGGGAGCCCCGAGGGCCCACCCCGGAGCCGCTCCTCGCCAACTTTTTTTTCTTTCTCTCCGACACAGCGGCGGCGATGCAGAACGGGAGGCTGACCCGCCCGCTCCCCCGTCCCAGCCCCCTCTCCCACCCCTGCGGGCTCGGGGGTGGGGATCGGGCGGGAGCGAGGGGCAGGCGCGCAGTTAACAGCGCTCAGTTTCTTTTGGCAGAAAGTCCTGGAGCTGAAGGAGGATTTGAAGCCGGTCCCCGCTGTCCCTACGGAACTGCAGCCGCTCTTGCCTCGCTCAGGTCAGGACACGCTGTTCCACGGTCGCTTTCGCGCGGGGCGAAGGGGCGCGGGTGCCTGCGGGAGACAGGCTGGAAGGGAGGGTTCGGAGCCGGTCATGTGCGACAGAGGAGGCACAGGCGTACAAAGGAAGGGATGGGAACATCCTCAATGGAGGCTTCGGCGGCTTCTCCCGTCGGGAAGTGGCTGCCAGCGCTGGCACTTTGGAAACTCGGTCTCTCGTCGCATCGGCTGAAAACTGCAACACTAAAGGAGAAAAAACCCATAACGTTCGTAGAGAAGTGCTTGGGGAGGGTAAAGAGAAGGGGCAGCAATAAATTTTAATGTAAATTATGGAAGATTTTTTATGAAAATAAAAAAATTCATTAGGAAGCCCATCCGTGAGAAGGCATGTGGGTTGTTGCAGAGTATTTACCAAAAGATGAGGGAATAATGTTTTTCCCAGTTCAGTTATTCTGAACTTAGTTCAGTTTTAGTGGCATGCCGTCGGAAAGGATTTATAAAACCGAAACAACACCAAACAGAACGGGCAAATCCAAACCAACGCTCAAGCAAAAACCAAACAAACATGAAACCTCTCCCGACTAATCTTTTATCTTGTGTAGACAATTCCGTTTAAACAATTTCTTGCATAGGATGCTAAAGATATGGGGCATTTTTTTGCATAAGGGGAAAGAATGTTAACACGTTTAAGGACGCCTGTAGAGAATTTTACAGCGAACGATCATATATAAGTTAAAAAATCTCACAAAACAAACAAAACCAAACAAGCGCGCAGAACTAACCACAACTAATTGCCAATTTTGTTTTTGTTTAACCTGAAGTTACACTCGTTACTTTGTAACCTTAAGAGTTGAATTCTGCGACTCTTCTACAATAATCAGCAAAAATATTTTCCAAACGGGGGAGGCTGGGTGGAAGAGAAGGTGATTTAGGGGCTGATTTTCTTTTTTCTCTTTTGCCATTACTGGGAACAGATTGGCTTCCCCAAGACCTGATTGAGGTGTCTGCGTGCAAAGTGAGTCTGGAGCATTCATTCACCTGTCTGTCCATCTGTCTGTGTGGATGTAAAAGGTTTTATTGTTCTCCTGCAGAAGGAAGTGGGCAGCAGGACAGGGCAGAGAGTTATAGGGAGGAGCGAGAGGAACAGAATAAGGGGGAAAGCAGAGCGCTAGGGCTGGTTTGAAGCTGCTATACTATCACCTGTGCAATTAAAGCTTTTTGGGAGTCATAGATTTTTTTTCCTCAGGACAGAGAAGAGCCTGGATCGTCCTGTAGTGAGTACAGAAGGGCTTCTTTATTAGGTCTGCTAAATGCTGAAGGACTCTGGTCTTCTCTGGAACTTGGGTTGGCAGAGAAAAGGGCAGCCAGCCAGTGGCTGCAGTCGTTCTCCTAAATCCCCCTATGAATGCCTCCCTCAAACTTGGGCATGCAACAAAGTCTATCAATCTCTAAACTGGACTATCAGCTCATTGTTTGTATCCTCTTGGAGGTGATCTTGGAAGCATAAATGTGCATGAGAACGGGTGCAAGGAATTTCTCTGTTGTTTTGGTTCCTTCTACATCTTTTGGATTTTTAAATTAATTCTACTGATGGTTTTAAAGTATTTTAGGTTATTATCGTGGTAAGTGTTTTAATGATGGTGTATTACAGAACATCGGTGGGAAAATGATATGAAAATAGTATTGCCGAGATTTAAAAAGAAAAAGGGCTCCATGACACCTAATCTTGCTCGTGGCTTACATAAAATCACAGTTGCTGTTGCCTTTCTTACTCGGATATTTGTTTCACAGAATTCAAATACAGTAAGAGTTTTGAGAGGGTTGCTAAAAAGTAGTTTCCAGGAGATGCTGCTTTCATCTCTGTTTTGGGTGACGTTATGTTCATTCACAGCTTTCCTTCCTTAGTATTATGTGTCCTTTGCTGATTGTATCTTTCCGCTCTTGGTTCTCTCTCAGCATAAGCCAGGGGTGATTCCACAAAGACTGGCACTGCTGTGGACAGAACCTGTCTACACAGCCTCAAACTGCCCATTTCCTTGCTTGTCACACCTCTATGCTTTGTTGCTGGCATGGACGCTGGCACTGCTGTTCACTGACCCGGGTCAGGGGGTTGATCCAAATGAAAAGTAACACTCTCTTTTAGCGAGTTAGTTTTCAGCTACATCTGTTCTCCAGTCAAGTTAATCGTATGGTCATGTGCTGGTGTGTCTGGAGGAGGGCGTGCAATGACTAGAGGGTGGGCACTGGAGGAAGAATGGGGATATTTTCTTAGCAACACTACCATTTCCCGCCACCTTAAGTGGTTGCTTGGGCCATGTCTACAGTAGCGCCTGTGATAGTGAAATTAATTTCTGTTTTATCTGGCCACAACTGTATCTTAAGAAAGTGAAAATTCACCATTACCTTTCTTTCAAGATGTATTATACTTTCTCTTTAGCTCAGATTTGTCTTTCGTTTATTTGTTTGGTTTGGTTTAGTTTCCACTCCCCTAAATACTACGTAAAATTTTTCTTGGGCAACTTTTTCATCACGCAGTGTAGTTTAACATCAGAAACTCTATTGGAACAGTTTTTGCCTTGCTGTCGATTTCTCTGAAGTTATTGCTCTACCTCTGCATTTGCACCGTTTAAATTCTTACAAGCTACCATGTTTTTATATCTTTCAGTGTCTATTATTCTAGTCCTATAGATTTGTTTTATACTCTTTTCACTTTCTGTAGTTTGCCTGTTCCTTTTGCAGAATGACGTCGGATATTCTGTGAGTTGGAGGTGATTCATCTCTCTTTGTTGCCTGAAGTGCTATCTGAGCCCAATCAAATTAAAGTCACATTGGTCATTTTGCAGATTGTTCAGCGTTCTCACTCTTGCATGTTTTCAGCTCCTGCTTCTGGCAGCGTTTTTTCCTTGATTTTATCTCTGGGTTTTTCGTTATTTCTTCATTTTCCTTCCATTACTTTTTCCACATAGTGAGTTGTTTCTACTCACCAATGTTTGTACACTTCACTCTGTATCATTGTAAGTTTCATTAATGTTATTTCCTTTTGGTCTTAGATCTCTAATTAAAATGTCAAAGACAACTGGACTAGCAAAAATCCCTGAAGCAACCCAGTAGATGCCCCCTGTACCTGTCTGTTCCATTTGTATATCGTTATACATCACATCTCTACTATATATCATTTTGCTTAGTTTTGAAGCAGTTAGTTAATTTTCAAAAAATATCAGAAGTACTTTCCAAAGCAATTGAAGTAATTTTCAGCTATGATTTCCTTAGAGAGTAACAAACACTATTCTAAATCTAAACTTATTACATCATGCACTGCATTCTTTTCATTCTCTACCTTCACGGCAATTCTATCCTCCTTTGAAGAGCAATCAAATTTATTAAGATTAGCAGTAATGGATGCTCTTCTCTCTCTCTCTCTCTCTCTCTCTCTCTCTCTCTCCAGCTTCTGCCAACTACCATGTTAAATAAATACCTAACATGTTCATTTGTAGAGCCTTGTAAAAAAAAGAAGTCTTGAGTTTGCATACATGGAGCTCATGACAAGACTTGAGACTAGGTGATTAGGAGTTCAGGGTTTGGAGGTGGTGTTTTGGGTTCTTGAGGGTTGGGTTTTTTATTTGGTGGAAGAGGGTTTGGGGAGGGTTTGTTTTTATTGTTCCTGCCCCTCGGTTCCTCCTTTTTCTGGAGATGATGCAGTCACTCCCCTTTGTTTTTAACACCATATGAATTAGACATTTTCCTGCTAGGGAGGGGCAGGTTTTCCAGTTCCTGGTGCCACTGGCTGAGTCACTGGCTCTGTTTTTATGTTCTGTTCTAGGTTTGTAACTACCTTGTTCTTACCTTCCTTAAAATGTGATTGCCAAAGGGTAGGTGTTTTACTTTGCTGTATTTCTGAGACATGAGGGCAAGTGGCTTTCAGACTTGGGTACAAACTTTCAAAGCATCTGCTTTGCTATTGCAAAAAAGAAAATTAATCAGTGTAGTCCTCGAAGTGCCTCCCTTCCAACAGTATGGTAACCATTAATGACAGATGTCCCGGCAAAGTCTAATCTCTTGTAACCAGGACCGCTTTGACTGAAGGAGGAAATGTCAAGACAGCACGGAGCATGTGTATGCTGAAATGGAAAGGGAGGATTTGCTGATGTGTCTTAAGTTCATTTCAGCTGATCATATGTCTCCATGTCTCCTTGAAATAAAGCTCATTAGTAGCACAGTAGCGAGACTTAGACTAGTCTTTTTGTCTGAAAATCTTGTCAGCTTAGAGGGGGGGAAAGACAGGTGTAGAATAGAGGTTTGTATAAGAAGATTATCTCCAAGCACACTCGCTGCTCTTTGAATTATCTTTATAAAAATAAATTAATAAAATCCTATTTATTTCTCTGACCCCATTTGTTCATGAAGGGTCTATGCGATCAGAAGAAAATAACTGTGCGGGGGAAACAATGTAAATATCTGTTTCTATCCACCCAGTGTGCTTACTGAAAAACAGAGTAGCAGTGTCTTTTTTCACTGCTTTTGGGCACAGGTTTTATTTGTAAGTACATGCTTTAAAAACTGGAGTAGAGTCTGTTGTTGGCTGTGTCTCTTTAAGAATCTAGTTTTGCTTGGCTAGCTGCCCTCCTCCTCCTGTAGATTAATCCAACAGAAGGTATATAACCTGTTGACCTTCCTGGCAAGAAGGGTCTGGAAGGGCAAAGAGATAAATCAGAAGATTCATGCTTTCCTGTAGTATTTGTGGACATGTTGAACTGTTTTTCAGGTTTCAACATATTTTTTTCCTTTCTATTTTTTTTACCCTTCGTGATTCTTGTTTGAGGATTGGGGTTGTAATTGCAGATTCTCATGATTTTAATTTGTTGTCTGAAATCGCTGTATGTTCACAAGACTGGAAATGACAAGTGTGTTTATGCTACAATTAGAGAGAGGAAAGAGTACTGAACTAAAAATTACAAAAGTCTGAGTTGAGGACAGCTTTACTGTCTCATGTATCAAACTAACAGAACTGAAATCTGGTTTAAATAGCTGGATTGTGTTTGTCTGCTAGGAAATTTCAGACTCTATTACAGAAAACCAAATCTGGTTGACTTTCCCCACTGTCAGCCTTAAGGAGTGACCATCTTAACTGTATGCTGTGAATGTTCACCTGCTTTATGTTCCATATGGAATGTATTCTTCAAAACTGAGCTGGAGTGGTGTCTGAATACCCCAAGAGATTGCAGCTTGATTGGTAGCCATGAGTGAGTTTCATTCGTATGACGAAGATGTTTCACCATGGTTGTTTTTTACCTATGCATTTGCTTATCACAAGTTTCAGACTCCTCTAAGCTCATGTCTGGCTACTACTAAAATCAAAGCACATATGTAATTGGTTAACTAAGGGAGGAAAAGTCAAGAGAGCACTAAGCATTACTCTTACTTTATATATCGGTTCTATACCTGTTCTGCCTGTTTATGCTTGGCATTTGTCTTGAGGTTTTAGTAGAGGGCTTAGCCCTGTCCTGACAGGTCATGCCCAAAAAACAGACCACCTGCAAGCACCACAGAGGTGGAAATCTTGACTTCATTTGTGAGTTGTTTGGTCAGTGTCTCTGTCTATTCCCTTGTAAGTCTCTTAGCCCAGGTTCAGCTATTTCTTATCTTGGAGGCTGACTAGAGTTTTGGAGCTAAACATTTTCACTGCTCTTGGTGCGATTTACAAACAACTGTCTCCTGTCTGAATTCATGAGCAATTCTGCCATTAGTGTCATGGGAAGCTAAGTATCACAGTTGTGAGGTTTTTCTGGAACATCTACCTTCGTGTCCTAGACAAGAGATTGAGAGATGTCATTAACAGGAAGCAGGATTAGGAAATAAGTGTTTGATTTGGATATCATAAAATGGGCATTATGAGTCTCAATTTAGTGTTACTTGTCAGCAAAAACTCAAAAGATTCCCTATTTCCAGACTGTGTTAAACATAAACACCTCTGAAGTTACACCACTTGCAATTGCGAATTGATTTTAAAGTTAACGTTTTCTTGTCTTGAAGTTCTTGTCTATATTTTAATCCCACTCTGATTTTCCCAGTGGGTGATTCACTTACATCTTTGTGCTGTGTTTTTTTCCATAGGTAAAATGAGGGCTTTTGAGCCTTATGGTGAGATTTTCAAAACAACTGAATTTCAGTGGAGTTAGGAGCAAGGGATTTTTTAATGTTGCTATTAAAGTTTCCCTATCCTTTAATAGTTAAGAGAATATCACTCTTTGGGAAAATGCTCACCTTCATTTATATCTAGCTTGGTTTGGTAAGAGTTGAGTAATTTTAATCACTCAATATCTACGCTTGTCTGTATTTAAAGGAGCAGTTATAATTTTAACGTGTTAACTACCAATAATTCTGTGATAGAAAAGGGATATGATTCTCTGACTTCCTCCTGGTTCTCTGCTTTCTAACCACCTCTGTGCTTAATGGGAGAATGACTCCTGCTAGCACAAGGGTGACTAACCGTTTTCACCCTGCCACAACCTTCATCTGTTTGGGAAGCTGTGAAACATATGCCACATGTCTTGGAAAGTCAGGGAGAATGGGAGCTCTGGGACCTGTTCCCACATGGGAGATAACGGTGACTCCCCAGGAATTCCACTGTTCCTTTGAGAGCTGGGGCCAGCCCACTGTGTGGCTCAATCCCAGGACAACCTGGCGGTGTCAATCTCTGCCACCCTTGCTGGCTCATTTTTCTCTCCCAGATGAGATATAAATCATGCAGTCGTCATTTTGTCAGTGTAAGTCTAGTGACCTTATGATGTGACCTGTACATACATGGGGCACGAGTTGCCTGTCACATCCCCAATCTGGCCGCCCCTAGACTAGTGAGACTAGAACCAGCCTTTGGGTTTTGTGCTGGGTTGTGGATTTTTTCCTTTCTTCCCTCTTCAGGGCAGCAAGGCTCTGTGCTCTGTTTCCTTTATCACAAATGTAACTGATTGGATGGTGTGCAAGGCCACACACAGCCTTATCACATCCTGTTTGACTGCATTATCCAGGGCTGCACTGATAGAAGTTCTCCTCTCCCCTTGCTTTTGATTTATATCACTCTGCTGGATACTACATCCTCTCTCTGTTTCAGCCAGAGCTGGCTTCTGCAACAATTTAAGTGTTGTTTTGCTTTGCTCGGGAAGTCAGGTGCCTTTTGAGCAGCAGCTGCTGCAGGCAGTTTCAGTGTAGCAAACAAACCAAGCTTGATTTTGTGCTACACAGCGTGACAAGCATTCAGCTGGAGCCCGACCTTACATTGGATATAATCTGAGGCTAATGGTGCTTGGTCCTTTGTAAACCACTCTTATTCAGTGGTGAGACAGGCACAGAAATCTCACCACGCAACCTGTAGATGTAATGGGTACATTACTTTACCTAAACTGGTTTTATTCATGGGATTATGCGGCGATACTCTGATGTCCTGGGTGGATAGGGCTATTCACAGGGAACAGCCAGCGTTGCTCAGGATTGCAGGAGGCCCAGGACAAAAAGTGAGATTATAGCCATGTTTACCACTTGGTTAAGATATTATGAAGAGCTTGAGGGAAGACCCCTCAAAGCTCAGTGAACTGCACCCATCCATCTCCACTGTCACTGAATCGTCTGCTGAATCTGAGTGTTTCCAGGCTGGTTTAATGGTGGAAGTGCAGCTCCTAAGGAGCCTTAGGAACTGATTGCCGTCTGCTGCTACAAAAGTCCTGTTACTTTCCTAAATACAGTTCAGTGCTAGTTGGTCTTGCTACAGGTGCATCTGTCTTTTTCTCTTTAAACATGTCCGTGATTTCTGTCCTCTTTTGCCTAAAAGCTTTGACAGAAATTGGTTATTGTTTAATGGCTGCTTTCCCACCTTTTCCCTTTCCAGTATGTTTTTCCTGCAGTCTTTGAGTTACTTGGAGCTACTCATCTGCTGACTGCACTCATGCTTCTTTTTCAGAGGAACTCAGCTATTATTGTAGCATCCCATAGAATTTCCCAGCCTTTTTCCTCTGGTAAATTTGAATGCTATCTTCCATCTTGTACCTTGTGCAATAGTTTTCTTGGTATTCCAAACCCTTATTTCCCCAAATCCAAATCTCCTTGTATGACTGCATTGTGTAAGTTCATTTGTTAGCTGTTCTGGATAGAAGTAATTGACTGGCTGTTCCTGTTTCCAGGTTTTCTTATTGTTATAAACTACTCTATAGTTTGAGCAGCAGGATATCATCTAGTCTGTCTGAACTAATTTATTTATTTATTTATTTATTTATTTATTTATTTATTTATTTATTTATTTATTTATTTATAAATTTTCAATTTGAATGCTGATCAGATATGAAAATGGTGGCTCAGGTCCTCTACAGCAGCAGTATTTGGCTCACTTACCGAGGTAGTGAATACCAGAATTGTTTTGTTTGCATTACAATGACTCCAAGGAATACCTATAAGGGGAAGTAGTCCCTTCCCCCACAGCTTGAAGTTCCACTGAGTGACACCAGGGATGAAGGGATCTTCTTAGTAAAGTATAGGGACTTTCTCAGAGCGCAGCCAGCTCTGGAGCAGGAGTGGAACTGCCCTGTCAGACTCCACACGGCTCTGTTGGCGAGCGTTCCTGCCTGGGAGGGGTGAGTGAATAGGGACGTCTCTGGTTAGTGTGTTGTGATCACTTCCAACAGGGAAAGGGGGTGGCCATGGAGTGGGGGAGTTGTTTGGACAGAGCAGCTCTAAGAGATCTGAACAACTGGAGACAGCTGGTTGCAATTTTTCAGATCCTCGGGAAAGTATGATTTTGTGTTAAGCAGCTGCCACAAACACTTAAGAGAGAGCTGTTACTAACAGTAATGACTGAGGGATTAATATTAGAAAGCAGATGTGTCATACTATGGAGTCTGTTAAAGATGTGCTCCCTGTCAATGAGACCTTGCTGAAGGGCTCTTGGCAGCTGTCTAGCCCTGCAGGATCTCTGAATCTCAATGAGATACCATGTGTGAAGGGAAAGAGTTAGTGTTGAAATTACCAGAATTGGAACACTTAAACCAAAACTGCTGGAGCTGAAAGACTTTTCTGCTCTCTCTGTAGTTTTGCTTTCCTCAGACTCAAAAACCTGCTCATTTGTGAGTGCCCATTAAGAGACGGGCCAGAACAGGGAACAAGAATGAATAAAACCCAGTAATTTGACAGAAGGAACCATTAAGAAGGAAATAAGAATATATTGTGGTGAGGAGGTAATACATGCTGTGAGGGGCCTTGCCTTTGATCCTGGAAGAGAACCCATGACTCGACCCCACAACAAAGATTGTTAATCATCTCTCAGTAAAATATAAGTAGGATCAGAATAGGAAAAACTGTAAGGTACACTTGCAGAAATACAAGAGACAAGGAACAGGGCATAGGTTTAAACTTAGGGACTCTGAACAAAACAAACAACAAGCCCTGTGACCTCTGTTAAAACTTGTGCTATTATGAGAATAGGACAACATCCTCTGACTCCTCTGATCCTAAGAACTGCCGCTGTCAAGTGAATTCAGGTGGAGAACAAATTATCTGAGCATGTCTGGGATGTCTGTTTAGTGCTTTCAGAATCAAATTCCCCCCACACAGAAATTTTTGTAATAACAAACTCTTCCACAGACAGAACTATTAGAACACTCAGTAATACAAATCACCATTACAGTTACCAAACTGTATACATACAGTTTCTACCGATTGGACACTATTTGAAACATTTGTATTTTGTTAAAGTAGTTATTAATGAATATTATTCGAACCTTTCTTACAAATAAGACATTTCCTTTGTCACCAAAAGCACTTAGTGCAGATGTAAACCTTGTAAAACATTAAATTATCCAGCAACAATGCCTGGGGTGTGAGTGTGGCAGGAGGAGGAGAGTTATGCATCAGATATGTTTACTTAGTTTCAACCTAGGAGTGTGCTATGATGAAATCATCTGCTAGGTATCAATCTGTGTCAGCATGGATATTAAAGAGGTGAAAATAACTGGATTCAAAGAAGGTGCTTTTTATGATCATGATGGTCCTTCATTCCCTAGATGACTTTGTCTGCTTGTATGCATTGCTAGGGGATTTGGCTTGACAGCAGAGGAGTAGCTTCCAGTGACCATGACTTTGGGGGTCATAGAGTTGAGTGTTCAGAGCATATTTTCACTTGGTGTGGAGCCTGCTGGCTGTTATGAGACTTGCAGCTCCCAGTGCAGGTTATAGGATGAATATGTTGGCTGTCACACCTTTCTGAACCCTTCAATTTCTCAGTCTGTCAGCCTGACTTAAAACTAGTCTGTGCCTTGTGTTTGTAGAGATTTTAATGTCTATTAACTACAGGTGGTCTTGATAACCTCCAGGGACTAGGGATGCTTGGAAGAATTTCAAAAGAAGAACATTTGGAACACCTAACTTCTGCTTCTCTGTCAGTCTCCCCATGAAAAGCTTACTCCTCTACACTTAACTCTCTAGCAGGACAATCTCTTGAACACCCATGTAGTTTTTTTATTAGCATCTGCCAGTGAAGGGGATGTGTTGGTGGTAGATGCTTGGCAAGGGAAGCAACTGTTATCCTGCATTTCAGGGTATCTTACAGTTACATTCTCTGCTTTGATGCCATTCACAGTGTGCTTGGGATGCCTATGCCATTGGTAAGGGCCAAGTGTGAGTTATCCTTTCTGGCCCCATCACTTCTCATTTTATTTTTTCTTCCCCTGTTCATTAGAGCTCTGAAAACGTATACCATGGATCAAGAGGATTGAAATAATCTAATATAGGGGCTGAAATAAATGGATGGATAGTGGTTTTATGTGTTCCACACATTCTAACAAAGTAAGTTGCATACTGGGTTTTCTAAATGTCTTTGTGAAGCACTTGTTAACATGCTGCACAGTACAAAGTGTCTAGAAATTATTCAAAGACCCAGTATTTTCTTGTTTTCTTATTTTTGGTGGGTTATGGAGACTTAAAATATGTATCTGCTGCTGCCTAAAGTCTTTAAGGAGCAGAAAAACTGTCTGAGAGCCAGTGTTGTCAAATCTTTTTACAACTTCAGCTCTTGAAATGTTAACATTCTTAAAAAATTTTAGTTTTTATTAAAAAAATAAATCTAGTCATTATGGTCTTTTCCCAGTTTCTCCTGGGTACCCCTTTATGTTTTCACTGTGATATTTCTGAGCTAGAGACTTGGCATGTCAGAATTCTCTCCTTATTCTCTTGTTCATACAGGCTTGATTCTGTTGCTCTTGGGAAAAGGGTCTTTATTCTGATTTTTCTTGCTACCCAGATCAATGTGGTGAGAGACAGAGAAGTTTGAACACTCTGGCTAGATTCACAAATGCTGGCATGTGAACATTCTTTGTTGCCCAGATAACGAAACTATTAAAATGGTAAACGAACAGCTTTGGGATTAAGGAAGAGGAATGATCTGTGTCTTTAGAAGCCATTTGTCTTCTGTATGGTTGACTGGAAGTGTCTGTGTGGTCTGAAGTCTTTCCCAATGAGTGTTTAATCAGCTCCACTCAACTGCCTTCAGCCTCTACCATCGGCATTTATAAGTAGACTGTAATTTATTGTAGTTTTCAAGAGCTAGCAGCTGCCTGCTTAATTTCAATGAGAAACAAATTTCTGCTCCTGCCCCGTGGCAAATCTAATAGCCTTGGACTGGTAAAGGATGAGGGGACAGAGAGGCAGAGGGAAACTGAAGGAATTTGCCCATGGTAGTTCTGAAGACGAGCAGTAGCAACAGGCTAATCACCTAGATTCTCGACCAGCAACTTAGTGCTGTTAACCCTTTACTTATGGTGCTTTCTACTCCTGCCAGGATATGGTGCTGAGGTTTGGGAGACATTGCATTAAACTGTCTGGCTGCAGGAATGGCTTTTTAAAAGTGCACATGATCCTTGAGAAGAAATGTCAGTGTTAGAAATGACACCAACTACTAACTCTGATCCAGTGAAACAGTATCTTAAGAAAATTTCAACCCCAGTGCTCAGTGATGACTAGATAATTCATCACTCCTTTATTTTGTATAGTCTTTCACACGGGCTGAATCCCTGTGTGTGTGCTTCAGAAAGTGAAATAACAGTTACATGGATAATAGCAGCAGAGGGAGAAAGAAATAAGGAGATATAGACACAGACAAGAAGAAACATCTGCAGAGAATTGGGAAGTGACAGAGTTAATGAGCCAAAGAGAGAGTGGAGAGGCTGTTTTCTCAGAACAATTTATAGAAAAGGTTTTCATCTCAATATAAATAGAAATCAAGCTCATGGTTGAGTTACTGTTTAAGGTAAACTTGAAGTAAAACCCCTCACTGAGAGTTTTTTTAACTTTTTTTTTTTCCCTTTAGTATCTCCACATTTTCTTAGAGAGGAGGATTTCTAATTGGCATGGGGTATGCTTGCCATTGCAGGTTCTGAGTCTGCTTCTCCGCGTGGCACCTTGGAGTTTCTAGCTGGCACCATTACCTCCAACGAGTGGAGTTCTCCCACCTCCCCTGAGGGGAGCAGCGACTCGGGGGGCAGCGAGGCCTTGGACAAACCCCTGGACAATGATGCTGAGGGTGTGTGGAGCCCGGACATTGAGCAGAGCTTCCAGGAAGCGCTAGCCATCTACCCACCATGTGGTCGGCGGAAGATTATCTTGTCAGACGAAGGCAAGATGTATGGTAAGGAGAAAGAAAGGGCACAGCACAACACTCCAGGCAGCCTGCCCTGTGCAAGCCATCTTGGACCGAATGATGCTCTGAGTGAATTATCTTCTCTTAAGTGTTCCCAAGCTGATGCAGTGGGTTGCTTGAAGTTGTATTTAGGAAAATTGGTGAAGATTTTAACATTCACATATCAGAAAGTGTTACAGATGTCTTTTTCGGGGGACAGTCAATAAGGTAGATCCCAGAGCTGGGCATACTTCTGAACTAATCTTTAGATACATATATAATCGCACGGGTTCGTGATGTGCCAAGTCTGTGTTTTATGGTATCTCTCACTGCTGTATCCACCATTCTTGTTGGAAGTAAAGGTCTGCCTCTCTGGTGCCACAGGGCAGAAGATCAGGGCAGGGGCTCTTGAACCCCAGAATGGCTCTGCTGGTGTGAACACCTACTGTTTGTTAAGTAGCTGCATGTTTCAGATCTTAAGAAGGGCATAAGGCAGACCTCTGTCTACTCTCTTTTGTTGTAGCTTGCCTTTTCATAGAGCTGGCACAAATACCTGTGGGTTCTCATCTAGCTAGCTAGGTACACAGCCCTGGATGCAGAGAAGCACTGGCCTGCAGCTGTAGCAGTATTCAACTTTTTAGGTGGTACACATGCTTTGGAATTGAATTTTTTTTCCCAGTTTCTGTGATTCTGTGATTCTTTCTTGATTTTGTCCACAAAAAGCTGATCTGGTCTGAACTCTCTAGCTCAGTATTGGAAGAAGTTACCTGGTACTTCTGTGACTAAAAGGCAAAACAAAGGCTGAATGCCCAGTGTTTGGTTAAAAGTCCCATGGTGGACTGTTTCTCAAAGCAGGCTTCTTCCTAATATCCGAGCTAGCTTTTTCCCTCCCCCTACATTGTATCTCCGTGTCTTTGCAGGCCCCATTACGGGATGCTCCGTGCATGCCCCGAAGCTTCCTACGAAGCACTTCACAAGTCATTCTGCAGGTTTCTCACCACCCGTCGGGCCGTTGTTCCCTGAGCGAGGGAATGGATTGCTCTGACTGTGGAGGCATGGGTGGGGTCTTGTTTACACGGCCTTATCTGCAATGAATGGTTTTACTGGGTACACACACCATTGTATCTGGAAAGAGCAATATATGTTGCATAAGGCCGATCACCCTGAGGCTTAGCAAGTGTCAGTGTTCTCAAACAGACATCAATTCCTGCTGTGTGCTGGCACAAACATTTTTGTGGTTGCGCTATGGAACCAGCTTAAAAATAGCAGAGCAAGAAAGGTAAAAAAGAGAACTTTAATTTAGATACTGGCAGTTGCTCTTGCTGTTAGAAGGGCTGGTGAGAATGGGAATGAGCAGCCATGGTTGAGAAGAGGGTAGGACTTCTTTCAGAAGCAACACTTGCTTAAAATATTACTCAAACTAAAATATTGAGAATCTATCCCATGGTTATTAAGTATAAATTAATATCCATGTTAAACATCCTTATTGCTGTATGCACTAGTTTTCATGATGGATGACTTTAAAAATTACTGATGAAAAGTTATAGTTGTGTTTTAAGACTCTTCATTTACAAATCATTCTGCACAGTTGCTGAAATACTTCAGCTTTGGAGTGAATGAGTCAGAGGAGAGAGTGAAATGGACCACAAAAGAAATGAGTGAGAGCAAAAGAGAAGTAAAATGGGCTACAGAAACCAACAAGATTTAGATGGGGCCTGACCTACCATGGGCTGGTGTTTAGTGGAACACAACTAGTTGACAGGACTGGTGAGCTGCAGAAGGTAGATAACTAACTTGCAGGTTGAAAAGTTTAGGGTAGACTCTGGGAGAAGAAATGAACAGCTTTTCTGCAAGCCCTCCCCCACAACTCCAAATGGGACAGTGTCCCTGCTTGCCTTCAGTGCACCTGTTCCTAGTATGGATGGTTGGTTCAGTGTGCTTCTGACAGGAACCGAGGCACTGATTTATGCCCTCCTTTGCTTACTAGTCGCCAGGATCGAGTCCAAGGAAGTGGGGGCAGCCTGGGATCTATAGAAAGATATGACCGGGCAGGGAGAATAAATATAGTCCCTGATTTCATCTTCACTACTTATGAGCCAGCCTGTGGGACAGAAGAAGCTCCATGTGGAGCTGGCCCTGCCTCTGAAGGGATGGTTGTTTAGCTGCCCAGGGACCAACTTGCACAGAGCTTGCTGAACGAAAGGGTGGGGTATTACAGAGAACTGTATATGCCCCTTTGTCTTGACAAAACTGGGAACATTTTACTTTTTCCCAGTAAGGAGTGGCTCATATGGTACTACTATTCTGGGCAAGATGTTTCAGGTCTCAATATCTCTTCTATATGCAATTTATATACTTCTCACCTGTTGTGAGGCAACCTATTGTCAATTTAAAGTTAGTAGCTTTTACCAGAAAATATTTTGAACAAACAAAAATGCACTGAACCTATATGAAGGACTTGCACATTTAAAATTGCACGGAAGGGTGTGTTTCAGCCTATGCACGGGCTTCATGCTCCTGTTTCCCTGACTTTTCAAAGTTGGCTTGTTTATAGACCTTTAGATGACACTGCTGATTGCTGAGTGGACATGATTCCTTCTCCATCTGAAAGTCAGCCAGGCTCTTCTCTGTACATTGAGGATCTGTGTCTTGATGCCTTTGCCTTCTTTTCTTTCATTATCTTTTTCCATCCTAGACATGTTCCATTTCTGCATGGAGGCAACATCCTAACTGAATAAGCTCATGCCACAGCACAGCTCCAGGTGCAAGCCCTCACTGTCCTCTGCAGCAGTCTTTGCTTACCACCTGCTTGAGGCACAAGCAGCTGTCTGATATGGAGTGCCGTCCTTTCTGCTCTTCATCGTGTTGACACTAGAAGCACTGAGTCTGGGGCAGTTACTAATCTCATGCCTTATGGTACCACTAAAGGCTTGCAGAATAGCTGTTTCATATGTGTTGTCTGCTAGAATAATACAGGGGTATTACAAGTCTGTTGCTTACATATTCTCAAGTATAGTTTTTCCACGGGAGAAATAATATCTGTAATATTTGTATGAAATGCCTAACACAAAATTTTGTGATAGTTTATCTCCTGGAGTCTTCAATACTGATCTAGAGAAGCGAGAGGGGAAAAGCTTAGTACCTTTGTGAGATTTGCACGGAAGGTGCCCTATGGACTGGGTCTCCCAACACTACTGAGGACAAAGAAATGAAAAATAGTAACTTACAACTTGACAAAACTGCTGGGGCCTTGATTTACCAGAGGAAAAGCAACAGCTTGAAAGAAATTAACTAGTGCCTTAGCTGTCCAGTGTTCCCTTCCACTTTACAAACACCTGGGTTGGAGCATATTTTTGCAAGAGGGCTAGAATTGGTGACTGTCATATCACTGTTCTGAAGGAGTCAGTAGTTTAGCAGCTGCTTTACAAACGGCTCAGCCATTTCTGTGCTGAGCAGGGAGGGGCAGACAGCTGGGGGCAGTCATCTATCTCCCAGGCTTCTGCCATCTGTTTGTGAATTGCCGTTGGAAATACTTAAAGATGTCCAAAGCTCAAAAGCTGAGTGATAGAAGGATAGTCGACCATGTTACTAGTTAAAACCTGGAGCAGACAGTGGACCACAAAGACTTGAACTTGCGAGCTGCCAGGTCACAGGAGGTGCCTTCCACCCCTATTCTGAAATGACTAGGTAAATCTGCAGAATAACGACTTTATCTCAAAGGGATACGTTATCATTTCATGCTTTCCCTGACCTTAAAGACTCGCTAAAAGTAGAACTGAAAAGCAAACACGTAAACCTGAAGAGGCGTAAAACGTGCACTGCCTGTCTCAATTAATAAATACTTATTGAGAGGATGGAGGAGCGTGCTGGCTATTCAAAATATGAAAACCTTCAAGGTGTCTGTCTTCAAATGCTTCTATGTTGAGAGTGTGCTCAGCTGACACTAAAATGAGTGGTCAAGGTAACTGCAAAATTTGTATTTCAGCTGTGATATCCCTCAGAAATATACTTTCTGAAGTTCGTATCCCTCTCATTATTGTGACCTAGAGAACTCTAGAATAGCTCTTTATCCCACAGTTTTTGTAGAAAAAGAACTGATCTTCTATTTTAAACACTAGAAGACTGACAAAACTTGGATTCATGGACAATTGGTCAGGATGCAGACTTTGTCCTCCTCTCTGGTGGTAGGTGTGACATTTTCAGAGTTGCTCAATAACAAGGTTTTGTTTCACGCAGTCATCTTTCAATTTTGCATTTCTATGGTTCTAGTTCTTTGTTGTTGACTAGATGGAGCCAGATTTCTGAAGACATTGGCAGTGAGTTAAACTTCTACTGGAGTTTGTTATGTTTTTCATTCTATCTCCTTTGTAAACTGAGTTTAGGATTCTTTGTGTTAAACTGTGTGTCAGTTTAACAATGTTTTCTTCATGCAAACATATAAAAAGAGATATTTTTCCATTAATTCCAAGCATTTCCTGAATATTGAGAAATTTACCACTTGAAATGCTAATCAACCAGGAATCTGCTTGCTTTTACAGTTATTAGAGTTAATAGTGCTGGCTGTGGCATCTTTCTTTAATATGGTTAGTACTAAACACAAATACAGTGACAATTTTATTGTGTACTACATGTTATCAAAATGATTGTGACTCCTTTTTTTGAAGGTCTTCATTCTGTTGTTTCTATAAAGGGCACATACTTTTTCCTGTCCCTTTTGATTTTAGCAGCTTTGTAGTCCCGTATTTATCTGTTAGGCTTAAACCAAGTGTGTTGTTTAGCATTACATTTTTCTCACTGTGTATGTCTGCAGCCACAGAGTTTTTGTCATGTTCAAGTAAGTTCCTTCATTAGCAACATTGCATTACCTTTTTGACTCTTTCTCAGACTTTTTACTTTTTAAATTTCAAATATTTTTTAATTCTCCATGGTAGAGTTGAGTGGTAGTAGTCTATTGCCAGAAAGGCATTTGGTGTGATTCTTTTGCTTTGTAGATGACACATCCATTTTAATTGATTTCTAGTTTAGTAAACCAGTTTTAGCGTTCTCTTACATTTTAAAACTCACTGCATTCTTTCACAATTGGGTTCAAACATTACCAGTTGTTAGTCTGCTCTTAAATATGCCAAATGTTTAGTAGTATTTAAAATTTGGATTGAATTAAAAGTCTGGGAACAAAATCAGACATGGAACATGAAAATTAATTAAGTCCAGTGACTTGGTTTTCTTCTTTCTTTAAAATAAGTGTGTGTAAAGCTCTCTTCTGGACAGGTTTTGGCAAACACATTATTAGAAAGATCTCAAAAACATGGAGTGAGTTCTGAGAAGAACAGCAAGCATACCAGACTTAAGACTGAGCTCTGGGAGTTGAAGGGACTGATTTAGGAGGAAAGATTAAAGTAGCTAAATATACATAGCTTGGCTAAGCGATGACTGAAAGGTGGAGGGTGGGGGACACATAATAACAGTCTAAAAATATTTGAAGGGTGTTAACATTTAGGAGGCAGAGGGATTTTATGTGGAACATGTGAGCATGACTAGGATTAATGAGGGAGAAAGAAAGAATATAGGATGAATATCAGCAAAGGCTTCATGACAGCATGGTAGTCCTTGCTGAGAGATCTCTAAGGAGATGGAATGGAAATGCTGTTGTTGGGGACTTTTAAAATTATATGAGACACAACTGTAAGGATTGTATTTGTAAAACTAGTTCAAAGGAATGGGGAGTGTGTGTGCTTGCACATCTGTGTTTTATATGAATGGGGGTGGATTCCAGGTTGGAAGTGCTATGGTTTTACACAGGAAACAAGAGAACAGTGGGCATTGGGTGGCTTTAGACTATAAATATCAGCAGTTATTTTCTAAATTGTTAGTACCGTGATTCATACTGTCTTTATTTTTATGATATGAATGTGTTTATGAAACTGAATGTATTTGACACAGAAGCTTTCTTAGGTCTGAAACAAAAGGAGCAGACTTCTTGATAAATACTAGGAATGCTTTCTCAAAATTTGTCTTCTATTGAGTGGCCAAGCATTGGGTAGAGAAGTGTTGATAGCATTTCTCAAGAAAGTGTGACAATATACAGACAGGATGCTGATAGTTGTCAATGCACAGATTGTGTGGAGACTTGGCATAGGAGTACAAGGAGGTTTCTTACTTACACTGTGCATTCAAGCAAAACCTATCATATCAGCCCTTTTAAAGTCTCTTTCAAAGGCATTCCTTAAGAAAACTGGTGTAAGACAACATAAGCTTTCCAGGATCTAGTGCCTTAAGGGGTGCCCCAAAGTGAAGGAAAGCTGCTTGTTCAGAAAAAGACAAAATTGCAGCTAAAAGAAGCAGCACACTTATTCATGTAGGATCCAGATAATGAGCACAGGAGAACTAGGACTGTCTATGGGTTTAAACAGTTGCTCATTAACTAGTACATAACAAACCCTGTATTGTCTGTGTGTGGTGAAGATCTGGGCAGCAAAACTGGGAAGGCTGTGTACAGTTTGTGTCCAGACAGATGGTCTTGTAAATCTGTTGGTCACTGGCAGAGCTGACTTAAACCTCTGGGGCCTGGATACACCTGCTGCCGAAGGGTGCATAGCCAGCAGCTGTTCCTCATTGCTGTCACCTTGAACTTGTGACCCATCGTCTGGTTACTCCTTCAAATTCTCACTCCATGCACATATACAGGCAGAGTCTCACTCTGGCTTCTTGAAGAGCAAATGACACTGTCTTCATGTAAAATGTCTTTACAATCACTCTTCTTCCCTCTTGACTGTGACTTGTACAATAATGGCAAGTGCCTTTTCAGGAACTTAGATTGGAGTCTGTGAGCTGGAGTGCAAGGAGTGTAACCAATGCTTGATGAGGTAACCCAATAGCAATGCTCCAAGTTGTTGACTGCAAGTCCTGTAGGCACAGACCCTGTTTCTAAGCCTGACAAGTATTACAGGGAAACACATGCGCATGTGTGGCATTTAGCACAACGTTGCCTACAACCTTGATTAGGAATTTTGAGCATTCCTGCATATAAATGCTGCATCATCATCTTTAGTTGTGGAATCACAGAAAATGGCCCTGGGAGGGACCTTCAAAGATGATCTCATCTGCTTCTCGGCCCAGTGGCAAAGTGAGGTCTACTTAAGGTTTTCACGCCTAGTCGATCCTTAATGGCTAACCTTGGAGGAAAGTGATTTCACAATTCTAGATACAGCAACTTTCATATAGAAGGTAGTTTAAGCACCCAGATATTTGCAAAATTCCTTCTGGATGAATAAGCTTAAATAGTTTTGTCATCCTCATTCTGCTCTCCTGTCACTGCCTGAATCATGGCTATCTATCTATCTATCTATCTATCTATCTATCTATCTATCTATCTATCTATCTATCTATCTATCTATCTATCTATCTATCTATCTATCTATCTATCTATCTATCTATCTATCTATCTATCTATCTATCTATCTATCTATCTGTCTATCCATCCATCCATCTATCCATCCATCTATCCAGCTAGCTAGCTAAGCTAGCTTACACTGTGAACTCAATCAGGGAACATGTGTTTAAAAAATGTGGAACAGAACTGCGATGATGTTAGGAGCACAAAGAAAGTGCTGCAGAAAGGAGGAACATCCCAAGCCACTGTAAGGAAGTTTCATGAGTTTGGCAGAATTCAGCTTTTGCCTAGACCAGTTCCTAGGTAGGTATTCAGTTATGAAATTTCTGTTTTTGATAGGCTTTTCTGTCCACATTCTCTTTTCACCTGTTAGAATATGACATCTTTAACAACTATTCTTGCCCATGTTGGGACAATGTAAAACTGTTCTATACTGAGACCAAGAATGTTTCCTTCAGAAATGGTGGGATGACCTAACATTTCACTGCAGAAGAAAAAAGGGAGTTATGGATTATGATGAAGCAACAGGAGCCTTGAGAATAGAAAAATACAGCTTCTCCCTCGAGGCTGAGAACAAAGGAGTTCAGCATGGGAACAGTCAAGCACGGGAACAACACACCCACCAATCAGATAGCATATGTCCTATGTCTAAGTAGCATCAGTGAGAAGAAAGGCTATGTTTGAACTGACCAACCAAGTTCAAGGACATGAATGTTTAAACAGGGTATAAAAGGGGTTTCATAAATAAACATGGACATTCTGCCTTCAGACATCTTGCACACATCCACCATCGTGTTCTCTCTCATTTTCACAATAAAATGAATTATTGTCGGCCAGTACCGACAGGGAGTTGCCACTCCTGTTTCCTTGCTACCCTGTTCTCCTTCCAATTTTGTGCTCCCTCTCTTTAGGCTAATTTCAGTTTTAGCAAATTCCTTATGGGTCCATTTTAGCCTGCCAAACTTACAGCAATCTACATTGGAAAAATGAGCTGGACAGATCTCTGCTGGATTAGAGAGTTAAACTGACCTATGGAACTGTCTGGTGAAAGAGAGAGAGGGGAAAAGGAAACCACTTTTACCAGGAGTGTCCAGCCATTTGTTTAAGCTGAAGCTGTAACTTAATGGTTTAAAGTAATCATGGACAAGGATTACATTATATACTATGATGGCAAAAACTGAAGCTGCATGGCAGCAGCCATTCCACTTTAAATATTAGTATTCATTTATTCATATAATGCAAGAACCCAAAAGTTTCTGGGTTCTTTTGCTTTCCTGGAAGCTGCTGTGATTTTTCATTCATTTGGCTGGGACTGAGTTGTGGTGTAGTTTTATGTGCTAAGGGAAGCAATCACGACTCCTCACAGGAATATGCCAGACCAAGTGCCTTGAGAACTGCATGATCTGTCCCAGTCTTGCAGCAAGTAGATGCATACATGTCACAGACCTCTTTTAGCTCCAATTTCTGTTATAACTGAAGCTTTGAGTACGTGGTCAGCCTAGCACCTGGGCACATGCAGAAAATTAGCATTTGTGGCAGAAATCGGCGAGAAACTCTGTACTATTGGTGCTGGCAGAGGCAGCTGACCACAAAATCAGGAAGAGGGGTGCTGAAGTTTTTCTGTCCTTTGAGACATTAGCGGATCGCTGTTGAGAGTTACCTTCAGATAGCGTACAGTTATTGGAAGCTACTGAAACAAGCAGACATTTACTGATATAAGGAAGAATTTAGCTGATGTCCAGGTCTGCAATGTAGAACTCGGACTGATGGGAACTGGAGAATGTTGTTACAGTTAAACATGAACCTCAGCATTAGTGAGTATCTTTGTTCCCTAAACACCTCTGAATGACACCTCAGTTGTCATTCTGAGGTCCCAAGGGACTGAAAGCTGTTAGTTTGACATGCCTTTCCATGTAGGATTGTTATTGTTTCTTTCAGGTGCTATCTGAAACCCTCTGGTATATGAAGGACTCATATTACTATATGCAGCTGCTTTGGTGTAATTGTAAGATTTCCTGGTCAAATTGAATCTAAACATTTTTTGTAAGATTCTCATCAGTCTTAACTCTGGAAAGCACCAGAACAAGTCCCAGCTCTGTTTCTTTTGCAGCCCTTAATGTGTATATGGAAGAGTACTTACTGAATGGATTAACTTGCATTTCTATGGCCTGAGGCGATAATGTGGGAAAACACAGCTGATGAGGACATTCAATTTATGCACTGAAAAGCACTATTAAAGACTGAGGTGTGGTGAAGAGCTACATAGCCTGGAGCTTTCCATTAGGCTGATGGGGAGGGATTGATGCCTGCATATATTGCTGTACCTTAGTTAAAGCTCATTTTTACAAGGAAGAAATCCACATGCCTTTGGGGCAGTAATTTGAAGGCACTTTAACGCTGTTTAGCCTTTAGACAAATGATGCAAGCACAGGAAGTGCCTTGCCCATTTTCTTACCAGCCTGTATGAGTGTGAGGGTTAGGTGGAATACAGTTCCAGGCTACGGTTTCTCTGGTGGCAAAACTGGTTTAAGAGGTTCTGCCCTGATTGTTTCTCTCTTCTGTTTTGCCAGTGGTGTGGTTAATGGGACCACAAAATTAACTACACCAATCCAATTAAAAATAGGCTGATGAGGAAAAACAAAACCAACAATAAAACCCAAATAGGGATGAGGAGGCTTATTTTTTAGTTATTGATAATTAGGCTGGTGTGTATCAGTCTTCCCCCTGCCCCTTCTCTCCTTCTTTTGTTAGTTTAGTTAGTACAGCTGCACGGAGAAATTAATGGAATATTGCAGGAGGTGGAATGAATAGCCAGTAGAGGGAAACTTCTTCAGATTCTTTTGCTTTCAGATTCTTTTGCTGATGAAAAATTTGTTGCTGTAACCGCACTCACAGTGACTGACTTTTCATTTATCTCCATTCCTTGTTGGAAATCAAAAAGATGCTTCCCCAGACCTGCAGGGTCTGCAGTTATCACCTCTTAGCCACACATCCTTGTGTGAAGCTTAAACTGACCATACAGTGGAAAAGGAGAGGAGTAAACACTAACCTTTGCAGCAAAAGGCCTTTTACAGAAGAGAGTTTCAGTGTTTAGACCGTTTGGTAAATGCAACAGCTGAGTTTTATGACCTTGAACCCGACTGACATTTCCCCATAAGAGGTGCTTGACTGGTGCATTCTGTTCAGCAAGTAAAGCCTCAGTTTTGTCATTGCAGAAGAGGAAGGAGCTCAGAACTTGCATGGTCAGATGATGAAAACAGGTGTGTTGGGGAAGAGCTGACAGTGTGACAATACTAATCACCTTAATACTGTGTTTTCAAGGATCTGACTTTTGATATTTTTCAAAAGTACTGGCTCATCTTTCTTTGATTGTTCATCTCAAAATCCCCTTATTGTAGGGACTGCATAAGATCAGACAGTCATCTTCTTGTGGAAGGTTAATCCTGAGCAAATTCAAGCATGGAATAAACGATCAGAGTGAGGATATTTTCTTCTCCCAGGCAATATAAAATTCACTGATGTGTGTAACTGTCCTATGGGAACTTGAATCTGACTAGTGAGCACTGAAGTTCTGCTTTGGTAGAGTCAGACATATCTTCCTTGGATAAATCAGTGCAGTAAAATGGTTTTCTATGGCCTCTTACTGCCTTCTGAGTACAGGAACCTAGCAAAATCTCACCAAGGCATTGTTAAAAAAAGGTGGTTTGTGATAGAGGGCAAATTTAACAAAGGTATGATTTAAACTAGATTATACCAGTAAGAGTTGAGTGTTGGTGCATCTTGAGAAAAAAGTTGAAAAAAATGGCAAAAATGACATTTCTGACACATCTTTCCTTATTTCTGGAACAGTTGATGTCCAAGAAGGCATTTAGCATAGTTGGGAAGAGGAAGCAGTGGAATGAGAGATGGGAAGTGAGGCTGTGCAGGGAGTTATGGATGGGGCAGACCTCAGTGGTAGATAGCCCCATATCCAACCACGCACTGCTTTTATCTTAAGTGTCTTTCTGGTTAGACATGGTCAGCAGTTAGTTTTGGCTTGTATGAATAAAGAAACCTTGACATCTGGTGGACAGATGAGGTGTTCTTACCTTATCTCTTTTGTCTAGATTTGTCTGATGCACACAGTTCATTATGTTTCTCCTGATTGTAACCAACAGTTAACTACCCAAGAGGTATCAGAGAGACCTGGATCGGTTCAGAGAGACCTGGATAGGTTGGATAGCTGGGCAGTATCCAATAAGATGAAATTTAATAAGTCTAAAGTGCCGAGTCTTGCATTTTGACTGCAAAAAACCCCTGCACCATTACAAGCTGGGGACAGTGTGGCTGGACAGTACCCAGGTGGAAAGGGACCTGGGGGTACTGGTTGACAGCCAACTCAACATGAGCCAGCAGTGTGCTCTGGTGGCCAAGAAGGCCAACGGCATCCTGGCCTGCATTAGGAATAGTATGGCCAGCAAGAGCAGGGAGGTTATTCTGCCTCTGTACTCAGCACTGGTAAGACCACATCTGGAGTACTGTGTCCAGTTCTGGGGCCCTCAGTTTAGGAAGGACATGGAGATGATTGAGCGTGTCCAGAGGAGAGCAACGAGGCTGGTGGGGGGCTTGGAGCACAAGCCCTACGAGGAACGATTGAGGGAGTTAGAGTTGTTTAGCCTGGAGAAAAGGAGATTCAAAGGCGGCCTGAAAGGACGTTGTAGTCAGGTGGGGGTTGGTCTCTTCCACCAGGCAGCAACTGACAGAACAAGAGGACACAGACTCAAGCTGCACCAAGGAAAGTATAGGTTAGACACTAGAAAGAAGTTTTTCACAGAAAGAATAATAAAGTATTGGAATAGTCTGCCCAAGGAGGTGGTGGAGTCACCATCCCTGGATGTGTTTAAAAAAAGGCTGGATGTGGCACTTGGTGACATGGTCTAGTCGAGGTGTTAGGGCAAGGGTTGGACTTGATGATCTTGGAGGTCTCTTCCAACCTAGTAATTCTGTGATTCTGTATCAATTGACACAAAGAGAATGAAGTGATAGTTGAGATGGTTGTCTTGACCTTCCTTCGACAGACCTTTCCCTGGATACAGCTGGACAGTTGCTTCTGCAGTTCTCTTAAAGAACTACTTACAGATAGTTGCATATGTTTGGTTTGAGTTCAGAAAAGATACAGTATCTGCCAAGAAACATACTTCCATTGTCTCCCACTGAAAGGACTTTGCAGAAATCACTGAGTTGTTTGCTCTTACCCATCACACAAGAGAGGCTTTTGCTTCTTACACTTTCCGTGGCAACATGTATGCAAGAAAGTATAAGTCTTAATACTTGATACCTAATACTGTTTACAATAGGCAGAAAAATTAATATACCTTTACTTAACAGAGAGCCAGCATGAAACTTTGAGGTAGGACTGCAAAAGTACTTTCTATGGTGAATAGGAACTCCCTTGATATTCACCTTCCTTACAGAAAGACACTTGTCTGCTGTTGTACTGAATGGTGCACAGGTGTAGAATGGAAAATCAAAAAGCTTCCCTATTCATTTCTCCTAGTAACTGCTTCCCAGATAACTACCGAATGCAAAATTTTCCAATTTAGTGCAAGACAGAATGGAATGATGGCCTTGGAAAATTTGTCTGTGAGTAGTAATAGTGAGAGGTAAAGAACACAATGGAGTATCTCTTTACTTTTTTTTTTTTTTTTTTTTTTTTTTTTTTTTTTTTTTTTTTCCTTTTCTAATGAAAGATTNGCTTCCAAGGGGAATACTACAGGGAGGATAAAGGTGCTGTGCTGCAGTTGGTATTTTGGCTAGAGCTTCATGAAACCCAATGCGAGGTTTCGACAGAGGAGTCACAACTGTTGGCAGGTTCTGGTGACCGTGGCAGACCTCAGCAGGAGTTATTCTAAGAACACAACATATGATCAGATTACTGAGGGACACTTTACATGGCTCTAAAAAATGAACCATCTGATGGTTTATGACAGCTCTGCCTGTTCCAGCCAAGAGAGGAGTGCTAGTCTTTGCTGACCCTGCAGCCAGGGTTGTGAAACAAAGAAAGTGCTTTCCAGAGGCTGTGAGCCTACAGACTTCCAGCCACACAATACCTGCTTACGTCTAACTACTGATAAGAAAAACAAAAGACATTTAGGACTTGCTTGTCTTGCAGATTTGATTCATGGTCATTTAATGCTTGCTGCAGTTTATTGGCTTTGGCAATTTGCATAGTTCTATATTTAGTAATCCCTGTGATGAATGTCTTTGTAGAGTGAGCTGTTTGTTTATTACTTTCAGCTGGAGGTTTTTTTATTTGTTTGGATTTTTTTTTTGTGTGAGGTGTGCTACCAATACCTTTATTAGCTTATTATAACCTGCTATGTTTCTGTTTTTCCTGATTGAAAGAGGAAAGGAAGGGGAAGACTGTATGAGAGGTGGTAGCAAGCAGGAAGTGAATTCTAAAACTGGAAATTTTGAGGATACACAATTAAATGCTCGCTGTGGAGAGTTTCTTTCTGGAGAATTTCTCTACTGGCATCTAATATGTGTAATGTGAACAACCTTTCCCCTCTCACTAGTCTTTTTACAGTGAAGTACATGTCCTGAGAGAACTTTGCAATTTTTGATGATGTTGTCAAACAGTTAAATGCACTTTTATGGAAACACCTCCCACTTTCCCAGGCTTGACCACAGTTTATTGTCTCTCTTCCCTGTTTCCTGCTCTGTTTCCCTTGTTTTGTTCCCTCTAACACTCAGTCCCTCTTAAATCCTTTGATGAGGTGCTGGATGACGCAGGAGGTTGGCATCACCGTATAAAAGATCTCTTTCTGCCAGTTCCTGCTTTTTCGTTTTGTTTTGTTCTGTCTCCCCTCTGGTGCTCCTTGTTTCTTGCTTCTCTTCTCTACATGGGTTTTCATTGGACTGCAGTCCTTTCAGAGCTGTCTCTGGCATGTTGGTGCAGTTGCCTCAAAGTGTACTTGTGTCATGGAGGACCACTTTCCATGAATACTTTTCCAGCCACATCCTCGGCAGTGTCTCCTACCATATGTCTCTTTTTCTCCTTTTTCTACAAATTTGTCTTTTTACTTATGTTGTATTTCTCCTTCTCTGCATTCTCATGTCTTCTTTTGTTGTTCCTTTTGTGTCTCATGTGTCTCACGTTCCTACTGGCTCTTGGTCTTTCCAAAATATGTTTGAGCAAAGGTAGCTTGTGCTTGAGGTTTTAATGGATGGTTATTTTCATGTAGTTTGGAGATGACTGGAATTGACTGTGATTGGCACAAAGCTGTGCATGGCATCCTCTCACACAGATTACTCCTTCAGCCTTCTGTTCTTGAAGCAGAATAGTGCTCTGTCAGACTGCTCAGTCTGTATGATTTTTTTTTTTACTTTCATGGAAACAAAACAAAGCTAAATATGCTCCATAACACTTATTATATTTGTTTGAGAATCCATTAGCTAGTTTTGCAAGGATGACCCATAACTGGAGAGTCTGGAGCCTCTCCAATGTCTAGAGAGTTCCCATAGATGCAAATTTTCAGTATAGCCCAGTATATTTGCCTGAAATTCTCCATGTCCACTTCTTCTCAAACCTAGTTTTCCATCTCTCTCCTATTAACTCATTCCCCTTGCCCCTCCAAGGGTCTTCTTGATGTACAAAAATTTTTCTTCTTGTTTCTTTATAGATAATAGGATAATTTGAGCACCTTGTTTTTTTCTAAACATTTCTCTTCTGATGTGTGTCAAACTGCCCTCCTGAAATTTCATATATATATGTCGGCATCTGTGTGAGAAGGAACACTTCAGTTGTTTCATACCTTTCGACTTGGATCCATGTCTGACAGATGGAGGCTTTGAAAAGCCATAAATATTATTGTTGGCACTGGACTAAGGTGGTGTGGATATGTGTTGCTACTAATTGGTCTCGGCTTTGTAAAAATGGTTACATGGGTTGGAAGAGCAGCCAGGTTGAAGGTATCGTAACAGCATCTGCTCCTATCAAACTCTCCTGGGCATGTCACCATGCTAGTGCTAAAACTTTGGAAACTGAAGAGGTCGGTGGTAACATGCTGGGCATTGTGTTTCCGGCACAGAAACAGTCCCTAACTTTTATACACAGGAGCTGGAGCCGATTTCTCAGCTACAGACGTGTTTCTTCTCCCAGGGGAATAAGGAGAGCTGCTGCAATGATGCCATTAGGAAAAGGTTAAGATCTGTAAATGTAAAATGCTTCCCCATCCCTATGTGTGCTTTGGTTATGTTTCAGGAACATGGCTTATATGCAGTCATGGACATTTGCATTCTTCTGTTTCAGAAATAGATGTAATTAAGAGCTTTGTTAGCCCTTCCCTAAAAGGTTGAGTGGTCAGTTTCAGCATAGAGTCTTTCCTTGCATCATTTTTTTAGCGTTGAGTGAAATAAGGGTTTAAAATAAAAAAACAGGTGACAACTTTTTCATGGAATATTAAACTATTGGCATAAGTATTGTGTCTGATTTTACTGCTTGTTTTTTGATGTCTGTGATGGCCTAATGTACAAGTCCTCCATTAACCTGTAAACTTGCCATAGACAACACTGGAGTTTTATAATTTTGTTATAAATGAACTTCACAAGAGCTGTGCTTTCCAGTTCATTCCTGCTTGATTCTGCAAACACTTGTAGCCCTATAAAAGTGTCTCATAGCCTTACAGTTCTCACTCCCAACTTTCTATTAAGGTACTGTATTACTCCTGGTGTGGTCATTACAAATGTACTATTTTGCAAAGCCTGCTCTTTTTGTTGTGTTTTCTGCCTTGAACCAACCTAGAGTTCAGATGTGTAGCTGCTGCCTTTCTATTTCTGCTCTTTTTCCTCTATCTCCAGAAAGAGAATAAAATCTGCGTGACTCTTTAGATTTTATACATGGGAGCCAGTGTATGCAGCCTGGATAGTCTGCCTGCAAGAGCCTGAAAGGACTTGTAATTCACTGTGTTGTGTCACACTGATAAATTCTCTGTAACTGTTTCCATGTACTCCCTCATTGCTGTTTATTTTCTTGTACTGAGATTCACAGAATAACAAGACTCCCTTTTGGTTGTAAGGGAACTGTTCAGGTGGCCTAGTCTGGCCCTACTGCTCAAGCAGTGTCAGCTACAGCAGGGTGCCCAGGATTGTGTCCAGTAGGTTGTGAGTATCCTCCTAGGATGGAGACTCTGCAACCTCTCTGGGCAGCCTGCACCAGTGTTTAACCACCCTAACAGTAAAAAAGTTTGCGTTTTCCCTTTTTACCCCTCTTTCTTTTGTTTTTAGACTGAATTTCATGTATATTAGTTTGTGTCATTTTTTTTCCTGTCCTATCACGTGAGAGGAGGGCGGCTCCCTTTTTTCCTTCCTTGCCTTCCATCACATATTCGTATGCATTGATCAAAAACTGCCCCTGAGTCTTCTCCAGGCTGAACAGATCCAGTTCTCTCAGCCTCTCCTTATATGAAAGAAAGATGTTGCAGTCTCTTAATAATTTTTAGTGTACTCACTCCAGTTATGTCCACATCTTTCTCCTGCTGAAGAGACTAGAATTGAACAGAATATTCCAGATGTTGCCTCAACAGTGCTGAGCAGAGATAAAGGATTGATTCCCTTGATCTGTTGGTAACAATCTTGCTAATGCAGACTGGGATTTGCCACAAGGATGCATTGCTGGCTCACTGTCATTGAACCGAGACCCCATCTGTTCAGCCAGTTTTCAGTCCACCACCTTGTCCAATTATCTAGCCCATACTTTGTCAGTTTTTATAAGGATGTTGTGGGAGACTGCTCCTAAAACTCAAACTTCTGCCTTGTGAACTGCTGAGGTCCTTTCTAAGAAAGAAAATAGTGTGACAGAGAATCATCCTGCTGCTGATCTCTATAGGTGCACAATGAAATTACCTATCTTTTTTACTGGGGTCATAGCTTTCTAAACTTGTATTTGCATTTTGTCCTCTGTTCCAGGCCGAAATGAGTTGATTGCCCGCTATATTAAGCTGAGAACAGGGAAAACACGCACAAGGAAACAGGTAAGTGTTCAGTTTTCCCTGTAAGCATTAGCTTTTTTAGACCACTGTAGATTATGAGGGCTAATGAGAGCAAGTCCTTTGCTGTTCACTTTTTATTAGTTTCTAGCTTTGCTGGAAATAGGTTGTTGTGCTGAACTTGTTAGTGGTGGAAAGAGTCAGCTCAGCCATTTTACAGTCGGATTGTAGTGCTCATGTCTCCCAATCACATAGTGACCTACAATTCTTTCTGCTGTTAAACAGTGTGTGACTTTATTTCCTTGGTCTACTAGTGAGTGTTTCAGTGAACATCAGTGGTTCCCTGCAAGAAGAATCTTTGTTCAGCCTAGGCAGACAGGCAGCAGTGATGACTTGAAAATGCCTGGCGAACAAGATGAAAAAGAGGAACCTGTGTGATTTGGGAATGACAGCCCAGCCTCTGCTGGATGAAGCACCGAGCAATATAGACTTCCTTTGGGTAGAGGGTTGGTTGCTGACATTCAGAAGTTCCTTCCAACTTAAATTATCATATGCTGTGTTTCAGCCCACATTAGATATGGAGAAGTTCTGAGAGTCATTAGGTAGCAGCAGAGGTTTCTCTTCTCCCAAGAGGAGGCCAAAATTGGGAAACAAAGAAATCAGAATTCCCAGTCCCTAGATTTAAGGATGAGCTCTTTATTTTTAGAGGAGGTCTCTGGCTTGATAAAGACATTTCGATTGTAATAAGCTTTAAATGGCCCATCTTTTCTGGCCCTCCACCTCATTTCATGTCACTTGAGTTATGTTCAGAAAAGCTGTTCGTTTCTACCCTCAACCTCCCTTCCCCTCAGCCCTAAATAACTCCCTATTACCCAAGATGCCTTAAGTATATTTACTTCTACAAGAAGCTACAAAGTATTCCTCTGGAATGAAAATGGATTTTGTCTTTCAATACAGGTATCTAGTCACATCCAGGTCCTGGCAAGGCGGAAAGCTAGAGAGATCCAAGCCAAGCTCAAGGTATGATGAGGTATCCTTTAGCATATCACACAAGCCCCTCAGGTCAGCCATTCCCTTAAAAAGGCATGAGATTAGTCACTGGACTGTAGTAAGCTGGAGAGGAAAAGGTACTTCCCAGGAAGTGTTGTGCAAACATTCATTATTGTTGAAGCTCTGTGACGTCTGGAGCAATTCTATTTAAAGAAGAAAGAAACAATAACTTTTAAAATTTAATGTGTCTATTTCTACCTCTGGTTTATGCTGCTGCCTTCCAAGTCTGAAAGACCCTTAGACTTAGGAGTATGCAAAGAGTGTCTACCTGAGTAGAAGGGGTTTATGGTTATAAATGCTGACCAGTAGTCAGTCCTTGGTGTTGTGGTGACCTTGAAAAAATGTAGCCTTATGGTTCCTACAGAGCCAGTTCTGCCTTTACTTGAGGTAGAGTTGTCCATTGTCCATAGTTGTGGAGTTGTCCATTGAAAGGAAGCAATAAAGCCAGCTGGCATTTTCTCAGGTAAAATGGTGCCAGCTGAATAGACTTTGCCCCTTGATTAATTTGCCTCTGATTTGAAGAGGCCTAGGCTAATGAGAAAGAAAATAGTTGACTACTTGCTGGAGAAAAATCTGTGTTTTTCTTTCTAGAGGAAAAGCTCTGAAATCACACTAATGAACTGATATCTCTTGACATTTATTTCCTCTCATACTTGATGCAGGGAGATGGTTTATGTGCTCAGATAGAATTGCTGTAAATTTTGAGAAGGTTAAGTGTGTGTTTGACAAGAGTGTGTCCTTTGTTAGAACATCAGCTATCCAAAAAGGCCTTGCTGAGCAGAATGTGGGGTCTGGCCCTTGTTATGTCTCACTAAGCCAGAGAAGGAAGGTGGTGAATGCTGACCTTTCTGTTCAGTATGGCAAAAAGTAGACTGGAAGGAAGAGTGTTTGCTTCTCTGGTTTTCCATGCTTCATATGGCAATGCTCTTGACAGTGCATTCCAGCCCTGACTCTTGAGTAGATGACTTTTAGGATATGCTTCCTGTTGGCTGTGTGGGCAATTCCTTGCTGGGCACCAGCAGAAATGAACTGTCCTGTGAGTGAACTTTTGGCACTCAGTCTGGACCAGTGCTGAAGTTCATGCAGCTCTCTTGCGAGCAGTGATTACCTCTAAGCCATGACTACACCCCCCACATCCCAGCCCCATTTTAGAAAACTGTGCTATGTCAGTTATTAGCCTGTTGTGTTTCCAGCTGCTCTGATAGAGAAGGAATCACAAATTACAGCTATCTAATTCAGTGCACCTAGGTAGGCCTGCCTAAGCTTGAGACCTGTGGTGCTGTTAAGTGGTCGATTCAGGTAAGGGCCTGCTGGAGAGGCAAGTTAGAGCGAGTAGGAAACAACAACTGCCCGGGGTGTTAAAAGCTTTACTGCTGCTTATATGTATGACCTTGATTCTGTTGCTTGCCTGTCACAGTTCTGGGATTTGGCATGATTGAAAAGCCAGTCAGCCGAGCCTGTTTCCACTTAGCACACAGGGGCTGGCGAGTTTTATTCTCAGGGAACGAAGATGTCTCAGGGAGCTCCATGGAGCCATTGGCTGTTGTCCTTTTACACCACCCAGGCCATGCTGTGAGCTCTGCCCAGCTGCCTGCGGTGAACCCTTCCCCAGTACCAGCCTGTTCCTTTCCACCTGCAGAGGCAAGTCGGTAGCACTGATTTGACTCATTTACTTTTTTGCTTTTGCTGGTCATTTCCATAGAGCAAGAAATGAAATCACGTAAGCTGCTGCCTATGTCCCGAGATCCTGCTGATAGCTGTGTGTTCTTCTATCACTGTTTGCTTTCCATAGAAAGTATAAGTTTTCATATTTATATCCTAAATGTCAGAGTAGCTACCTGATGACTTTTCAGATCAATTACTATAATACTTCTGTCTCCACTCAAATTGGGGTGTCTTTCTTAAGTGTGCACTGTGTCTCGAACAGATAGAGAAGAGAAATAGGCTAAAGCTTGAAGAAAAATCTGTTCCCAGAAGTCAGTAGTTTTTCCATGCCCTGAGTGGCTAATAGATATAACCTGTACTAAGGAAAAAGTGGCAAATTGTGGTGGTATGCATCTTCCCCATAAACTCTTGTATAAACTCAGGTTGACAAATACAATTTTTCCAGTAAGAAAGGAAGGGAAGGAAAAAAATCCTTTTCATCAGTGGCAACTGGGCAATGGTCCTTAGGTATGTTACGAAAAAACAGAAAATAATAATAATTTCTCTTAAAAAATGTAGGTAATTCTTGAATTATTCCCTAAAGCTGGGGATGTAGGAGGAAAAGCAGATTGTGGAGAAGTGCTTCTGTTTGTCTATTTACTCCTTGGAAGAAGAAATGAGGAATGCCATTTGTTTTATAAATACATCAGGCTCACTAGCTGTTGTACTGTCATTGCCTGTAAAAATGTGTGTAAATCCACAGCCCTGTAAAAATAAAAAAGGGAATGTCCTTGCTTATGTGCACTGGAGATTATTAAGGTTTCAAGTTTCTCTGGAGGTGGGAATAAAATTATCAACTCTACCTGATACTAATGCAGTCCCAAATTGAGATAGTCTTTTTTGCAGTGAGGATGACAATCTATTTTGGCAAGCTTTATCTTTAGATGGATTTTTTTTTAATAATAAAGAGTCTTTCCCATTGAATATTCTTACCAATTATTAAAACACGAGTCAACTAGGGTTTTACTTTCCACAACAAAACTTTTCATCTATGTGGCTGAAAGCCACAGCATGGATAAATGCTTAGCAGTCTTTAAAACAGCGTTTCAGAAAGGGTGATTAATCACATCTGAAGCTATAGCAATGAGTGAACAACTTACACAGTTTGAAGAGTTCTTAGGACAGTTATTGGTGAATTTGCTGTCAAGTTTTCAGAGACACTTGTTCCCTACAAAGAAGCTGATGATAATCCTGGTTATACAGCATTAGAGCAAGAAACTTGTTAATCATTATAATAATCCTGTTTTCTCTATTTCTACTCTTGCCATAGGATCAGGCAGCCAAAGATAAAGCCATGAAGAGAATGGCTACAATGTCATCTGCCCAGATTATCTCTGCAACTGCCTTCCATAGTAAAATGGCCTTGCCTGGTCTCCCACGACCACCCTATCCTGCTGTTTCTGGGGTGAGTGAATCAGTGTCTTGGTGGAGTTTGGCTGAAGACACTTGAGTATTTGAAAGGGTGTTGGGACCTGCTCAGGAAAATCCTGAGAACACCAGACAGAATGGGCCAAAGGCATTGACTTTGTAGAATAAATCTATCATACAGCTTCAACAGTTTGGGTCTGATTCTTTGCTCACACTGCTTAAAACAGTAGAGTTTCGTTATGTATCTTTCTTAATGATACAAGTGAGAGAACAATCAGTTCCTTTGGATTTTTATCTACCTGAAGTGGTTTTAGGTGTCTGTATCACTTTCTTAGTACAGCATCTTGTTGAATTAAAAACATTTAGGCCATCCTGGCCCTTTCTCAAGATTATAATTTCCAAACTCATCCCGAGTGCTTAGATCACAAATGGATGGCCCTTCAGCAGGCCTTAAACTATGAGTTGGGCGCAGTGAGCTTTTGCTGAGCATTGCTTTCTGCCAAAATACTTCCCAGGTATCCTAGGGAAAATGGTCCTTTCAAGAGATTGAGCATTGTAAAAGCTTTGTAGGTCAAGATATAAGGTACATACATATTTAACATTAAAGACCACTATCAGTTTCTTGCATGTCAGCAGTAGTAGTGCATAGAAAGAAAACAAGGATGAGCCAGTAGCTCCATAAGAATGAAACCAGGAACGTAGAAAGAGGAGCTATAACTCAGTCACATCTTTGACAGCCTGTGAGCTTGCAATTTATTTAGCCAGAAAGGAGCAAGCCTTGCTTTTCATCCCATCTCTGTCTTAAGAGTGGTGACTTTTGCCTGTATGTTCTCTTGCAGTTTTGGCAAGGACCTTTGCCAGGCCAAGCTGGATCTTCTCAAAAGTAAGTAGTCCCTTGTGTGAGCATCCAAAACAGATGCTTCTGTGGCTTTCTCTGCTCCCTGAGGAACACCACTAGCTATTACAAGACATATAAACCACTAAGATAACGTAGTAAGGCAGATGCCTTGACTATAGATTTGAGATTACAGGACCAGGGTTGAAGACAAACAGAGAGTCATGAGAGAATCTTAAATAGATAAAATCTTCATATCATACCTTCAATATGGATTACATGTTCTAATGTCCCATGACTCAAGAAGCCTAATATGGGTTATTTTAGAGAGCTGCAAAATCTTGGAGGCTGCTAGAGGTGAGGGTGCTGCAGCTCAGTACTCCCAAATTCAACCAGCAGTGAGGCTGAACATGTATTCCCAGTAGGCACACACCCCCTTGTACATGTGGTTCACCACACAGAACAGTAGGGTGTGTTAGTGGGAAATACACGTGCAATGTGGATCCATGCAATATTTGCTCTGGGATCCGTTGTCTCCCTGTGTGCTGGCACCCAGACAGGTGAGCCCTCTGATGCCACAGGCCCCCTCTGGTTGCTGGGGCAGGCGTCTCACTCACACACACAAACACACACTGTGAATCTGCCCAGTAACTGATCTTGGACACACAGTCCACCCAGGAGCTGGATCTTCACTTTCCCTCGTTTGCCTGCCACAAACATGCACACACAGACTCATCTTTCAGTTGTCCTATGGACTCCACAGTCTCTCAGTGTGAGGAGAACCTCTGGTGCCTCTGAAAGCATTCTCACCCCTGGAGACCACAGAGCTGTCTCCCAAATATCTACCTGCTGGCTAATCTGGCTTTGTTATCGCTAGTGATCATATCCTTGCTTGCTGCCATTCCAGAAACAAGCACACATAACTGAGAGCTCCTCAACAAGGAAAACAATTAGAAATAACACTCAGTGAGGAGATAGGAAAGACTGCACTGACAAGGTGAGGGGCACGTGTAGACAACTGGCACATTTTATTTCAAATTCTCCCTAAACATCCTTGTAACAACTGCTCTTGCTTTGCATTCCTAATGTGTCCCATACCATTTAGGCAGTAACTCCTCTCAGTTTGTAAGGTGACTGGTTTGTGAGACTCCCCCAGCTGGCTAACTGGGTAGGTCTCACACCCAGAGATGAACCTTCGACGTTCTGGTGATTCCTTAGTAATGGCCCTGAGTGGAGTTGTGTCAGTGTTACTCAGGTTGCTCCGGCTGCCGTTGTTTCCCTGTGCTCCTTTGGTTTTGTGGAGGGGCACTCTTTCTCACATAACCTACCAGAAGCAATTTAAGCCAAATTTAAGGATAAGCAGATGAAAAGGTGTATGTTATTCACCCAAGTCATGTGTTCCCACATTCTTGTGGTGCTATTGCTAATGTTTGTGGAGCAGATCAGGAAACAGATGCTATAAAAAATACCTTGTCGGGAAAATGTCTAGTAAAAGAATGGAAGCTCTCCTAGGAGAAATAAAAAGTAGGCTTTATACCTTTAGTTAGGAAGTGAACATGGAAGCATCCATGCGAGAGGTTTTTTTAGAGGCTGAAGTATCTACCACCCTGCTGTCGGATGATGTCTCCAAATCTTTTTACTTCAGTAGTGTAAAAAGTGGAGCTGATCTCTCTTGAAAGCTAGGTTCAGATGTTGGCATTGAATGTCTCTGAATTTGGGCCTAAAAACCTGAGAGGCCTCCAGCCCAGACCTATATCCACTTGCATAAATTTAAAAACGTTTGTAGTTAAAAGGATAAATGGGCACCGGTATATTAAGAGGCTGATAAAAGGCTTTCAGGAAAACAAATCTGAGGGGAGAGACTGCTGAAAACCTGCAGGGAAATCTAAATCAGTCTAGTCCTATTTTTTTATTGTTTTTTCAGTCTTTCCTCATGACCCCTCTTTTGCCCACACAGAAGAATAATTTCCAAAAGACATTTATGCCACTTTCTCCCTCAGGAGAAATACTTGATCTAATCTATGCAAACAGCTAGTCAAAAATATTTTTTTTGTTTGATTTGTTTGGGTTTTTATTAACCACCTTTCTTTGTGTACTTCCATAGTGTGAAACCTTTTTCTCAACAACCTTATGCTGTACAGCCTCCACTTCCATTACCAGGTAGGTAAGGAAACAGAGTACCTTTGAGATCATATTCCAACGTGAAAAACAGCCAACAATTTAAAAAGTTTGAAAATTCATTAAAAAGAATTACCTATTGAAATATTTCAATGAGCCAAAAATTAATTTTTATATAAAATTTTTTCTTATTACTTTTACTTTTTCTTATTACTCATTCCCATCCTTTTACTGAAACAGCTGAAACTTTTAAATATTGTTTTCTTTTACAAAAAATTTGTTCCTGTTTTATATTATGGGTTTTTTTTCCTTTTGTCTCAGCAGAAAATACAAGTTTATCTATCTTCACTCCTCTTTCTCCATGCTTCATATTCTAGAACACTTTTTTCCGTCATAACATGGTTGCCTTCCTAATGTCTTAAGTGAAATCATAAATGTCTTTTCCTTCTGAGCTTCCCTGTTTTGAGAGGTTAATAGCGATGCTTTATTCTGATACTAAGTAGTTTATTTCACTGCTCCTTTAGGGCTCGATCTAGATGCTCTTAAAATTGCTGAACATGTTTTCTCTGGTGTCAAAACCAGATAGATTGTCTTTTACATCGTTACCTACCCTGACAGTGCTGTCCTAGCAGAGGGTAACTGATGAGTCATTTAGAGCACAGATAGACTGAAGACTTTATGAATGATATTTTTGCATGATGAATGAAATCATAAGAAAATGTAATGAGTCAGCTTTGACAACAGGTTCTCTACTGGAAAGCTATTACGAACTTTTTTTTTTCTGAATTTTGTTATACAAATCCCATGTGCTTAGGGTTTGAGTCTCCTACCGGCCTCTCACCTTCCCCATCAGCACCAGCTTGGCAAGGACGAAGGGTTGCTAGCTCCAAACTTTGGATGTTAGAATTCTCTGCATTCTTGGAACAACAGCAAGACCAAGACACAGTAAGAAATACACCTGACTTCCACTCCTCATTAATTTTTTGTCTTCAAACAGCTCCTGTTTTTCATGGATATGTTACACTGCTCTATGAGTATGGAAATACTTGCTTTATTGCTCTTCAGAGAACAGAAAGCCATCTTTGGGAAACACCATATATCCTTCTCTGAGAGGACAGATAGCGATAGAGCCAGTTCCATGCAATGTGCATTTGGCCTCTCTTTCCAGGGTCAGGGATGTTCACAGAACAGGGCTCAAGGCACTGAGGTTATAAGCCCCTGCCAGGCTATTCTAGTTGTCCTATTCAGCCTTGTAAAATAGACTTCAATATAGAACCCAACATCAGATGTTGGTAAGATCACATAAAGCCATTTATTTCTCTGATGTGCTGGGAAATTAATTTTGGGGGCAACTGGAATGAATTTGCACCAAAGGTTTTCCATGGTGCCACCTATAAAATGGAAATACTAAGATTTGCCTGTCTCACCAAACCTTGTGATACTGCATCTTGAGATACACTTTGGTGATGGGCTGAGATAGGAAAGTTCAGAAAAGATGATATTATTTGGCTGTGGAACTTCAGGCTCTTCATAGGACAGGAGCATTCATGTTTGACTGAGTGAACTGTCACAGGTAATACTCTGTGTTTCAAGTTATTTCAGACTAGATAGCAGCAGCATGAGACACTGGTTTAGGAGTAAATATAGGAAGAAAAAAAACCCCAAATAATATTTCAGAGAAGTAAGAAAGAAGCATGGATGTACTGATAGGAAGAAAAGGAGGAGCATGAGCTGGTATTGGCAGAGCTATTTCTGTTAATTTCTTTGACGCTCTTAGAAAATGCTACAAATCTTCATTGACTTCCAGTAGTCTTCTGGGAAAAAAATGACTCTTCAGTATGTACTGAATAGTACTGAGCAACTTCCTAATTCCTCGTTTTCGCTCTTCTTGCAGTATAACAAACACCTGTTTGTGCACATTGGGCAGTCAAGCCCCAGCTACAATGACCCCTACCTCGAGGCAGTGGATATTCGGCAGATCTACGACAAGTTCCCTGAAAAAAAAGGAGGCCTGAAGGAGCTCTTTGAAAGGGGGCCCTCTAATGCCTTCTTCCTTGTCAAATTCTGGGTAAGAGAAGGATTCTTTGTAAGGTACCTATTTGCTATGGAGTTCTCACTTTAAGAGCCATGACCTCACTAGCAGTTAGAAGACTGCTGCCTCCCAACAAATTTTTCCTCATGTAGACAACCTAATACAGTCATGACTGTCACTAGAGATCTCGTCTTGACTGCACAAGGCACACTTTCTGGCCTGCAGCAAGTTGTATCTTTCACATGTAGAGTTGTTCTTGACTACTGCTTGGAGATTTTATTTGCTAATGATGACTTGGGATCTTTACAACCTTTATTTATGTATAAGTAAAGAATTCAGAGGAAATTAATCTCTACATACTCGTATGTGTCCACTTCTGTCAGTGTTGTACAACTTCTCAGTCAGAAGCAACGTTTTTCCATCTCTTCTCCTGTCTCATTAGCTGCATTTTATGTTATCCAAGTACTAATAATTTACAGATGCATGTTTACTGCTAGCACTAGGACAGACAAAAGATAAGAGAGACATATAATGAAGGTGGATTATGCTGATAATATATTACTGAAATGACTTCTGGTAAATTGGCAGAAATCAGCCTGGCAAAAGCTTACTCACTCAGTTTAGATTTCTGTGACTTAGCTGAAATTCGCAAAAACTGTGCTGTTGTGCTTCAGGGTACAAACAAAATATCTTTGGTGATAGATATTAAAAAGAATAGCATCTTGGGACAGTTGCATGCTTGGTGACTGAGGGAATGTGTAATGAGACTTGGAGCCTTTCACCTTGAGTGACTTGAGTCACTTATAACTCAACCTCGGGTCAGGAGTGAGATGATGAGAAGTGAGTGTTCATATCTCATACACTTCATATAAACTGGTGCTAGAAAGCCTCCTAATGGGTGCTTTCAGAAGGAAGAATTAACTTAAGTGCCTTGAGATGCAACTTCCCAGCTGTCCCAAGCTTCACCTTTCCAGAAACAAGTTGGAGAATGTTGGCTGGGAGTCTGCTCCTCAAGTGTCTGTGCCTAGAGCGTTGGTTCCTGGTTCCTGGCCAATGTGATGCCCATCCACAAGAAGGGTTGGAAGGAAGATCTGGGAAGGTACAGACCTGTAAACCTGACCTATGCCAGGCAAGATTATGGAACAGTTCATCTTGAGTGGAATCACATGGCACCTAGCAGCATGGATTTAGGAGGGGAATGTCATGCCTGACCAGCCTAATCTCCTTTTATGACCAGGTGACCTGCCTGGTGGATGTGGGGAAGGCTGTGGATGTAGTCTACCTGGACTTCAGCAAAGCCTTTGACACTGTCTCCCATAACAAACTCCTGGAAAAGCTGGCAGCCCATGGCTTGGATTGGTGCACTCTGCATTGGGTTAAGAACTGGCTGGATGGTTGGGCCCAGAGAGTGATGATTAATGATGTCACGTTCAGTTGGCGGCTGCTCACTAGTGGTGTCCCCCAGGGATCAGTGTTGGGTCCAGTCCTATTTAATGTCCTTATTGATAATCTGGACGAGGAGATTGAGTCTACCAATAGTAAGTTTGCAGATGATGCCAACTTGGGAGCAGGTGTTGATCTGTTGGAGAATAGGTGGCTTTGCAGAGGAGCCTGGACAGGCTGGATAAATGGGCTGAATCCAACAGTACGACATTTAACAAGTCTGCCACAACAACCCCATCCAGTGCTACAGGCTGGGGACAGAGTGAGTGGAGAGCAGCCAGGCAGAAAGAGACCCGGGGGTACTGATTGGCAGCCAGCTGAACATGAGCCATCAGTGGCCCAGGTGGCCAAGAAGGCCAATGGCATCCTGGCCTGTATCAGGAATAGTGTGGCCACAAGGACTGGTTGGGCCGCACCTTGAGTACTGTGTCCAGTTCTGGGCCCCTCAGTTTAAGAAAGATGTTGAGATCCAAAAATGCATCCAGAGAAGGGCAACAAAGCTGGTGAAGGTTCTGGAGCACAAGCCCTATGAAGAGCCAGCTGAGGGAGCTGAGGTTGTTTAGCCTGGAAAAAAGGAGGCTCAGGAGAGACCTTATCACTCTCTACAACAGCCTGAAAGGAGGTTGTGGTCAGGTGAGTTCTGATCTCTTCTCCTAGGCAACCAGTGACAGAATGAGAAGGAAGTTTAGGCTGGACATTAGAAAACATTTCTTCACAGAAAGAGTGATTTGGCATTGGAATGGGCTGCCCAGGGAGCAGTGGAGTCACTGTCCCTGGAAGTGTTTAAAAAGAGACTGGATGTAGGACTTAGTGCCATGGTTTAGTTGATGAGATGGTGTTAGGTTGGACTTGATGATCTCAAATGTCTTTTCCAAGCTAGTTAATTCTGTGATTCTGTGATTATTCTTGGAGACACATGATTTTACTATCTACAGACTGTGCTACTGAGTTGGGCCACTCATGGGATTAGCCTGCTTAGGAAGGTCAAAACAAAAGGTAAAGCATCAGCTCTGTTCTGGCTGGAAGAGACAGCAGCATTTGCTGAGAAGTGTATCCTTTGACAGGGTATCCTTTGAAGGGTAGTGATTGCCTTTTATGCTTTGGAAGTCTCAGGAACCAAAAGGAATAGCTTAGAGGAAGATGTTACATAGAGAGAATAAAACACTTTGAATTCCTTGACTTGAAGAGAGAGAAATCATAATGAAATTGTGATCTGATGCAACTGTGACTTCATTTATCAAAACTTACAGTGTGCTTCTCTGCTTCTGTGGTTTGGTCTGAGGATTGTGATAATTTAGTTTTTAATATCAGAAAGATAAATGTAGCCTATGCATCTGTCAGAGAAAACTGTATCAGGCTTTTGAAAGATTTACCTAGTGGGATGTCATTAAGTTGGACTCTTTCTAGGCACACGTGAGGTGTCTGGTGTTCAGAGGGTATCAACTCAGTGGAATTTGGCTTACAAAAAGAGATGTGACATAGGATTTGAAACACTGTTACTCCAATGTATACATGATGTTATGGGGCTCTGCAATTCTACACTTGTAAGTACAGTAATATTTTTGGGCTTGGTCTAATATCTTGACTTTCTGATTCCTTTTCTGGTACTCTTGCATTGTTGAATCTCATCTGGAGTTAACACCAGGTTTTATTGGTGGGAACATAACAGGTTTTCACTTAAAAAAAGTTTATCAGTTAAGTCATTGGTTGAATGGGAGCGTCTAAGACTTAAGAAATAAAGAAATAAAAACTTTTCACAGGCAATGTGATTTAAAAAAAAAAGTTTAACAGAAGAAAACTAGATTTCAGCAGAAAATGTTATATCCATCTGCATTTTTATAACTGTAGCAGTAAGGTGCTTTTTCATTTTGCTGCCTAACAGCTGTGGACAACTATACAAATATACCACTGAGGTTTAAAGATGTATTGGATAAAGCAACTCCTAAACTGTTGAATTTCTAGAATCACTTTAGGATAAAAGTGTTATCCAAAGGCAAATTACTGATAACCTTAAATGTGGTGAGTAGACTTAAAAACTTGAAGAGGTGTTTTAAGACATGAAGACATGATTGATTTTTCAAAGGTTCTAAATTGAAGTTGTGGTTGCAGGTGACAGAGACTTTAAGAAAAACAAGGAATGAGTAAGTTTGGTTTGTATATATGCAGTTTTAGGATTGAAGAACCTGAGGCATGAACCTTTCATTGCTACACTAAGCACTGAACATACCACATGATCAGTTGTGCACCAACAGCCTAAATCTAAACATCAGGGTTGGGGTTTCTTGACACCACTAGTAGCACTTGGGGTCTAGTATGATTTAGAAAGAGATGTTCATGTTTGTTCAGTGGTGATTTCAATTATTTATACAATAGAGCTAAAAGTTGATTAATTTGAAACATAAGCAGTGTTTTCAATTATTCCTTGACTTTGGCATTGGGAATTTGGTACAATGAACTAACTTTTGGGCTGGCAGGTTGTGTATGACATCTGTGTGACATTTCTCTGTGCTCCAAGTGTATTCTAGCACATGACAATGAATGTGAGACATCAGTCTCCCAACATATGGGCAGTGGCAGGTCTGCTCTTTTCCAGTGTAATATTATCTCTACCACCTGTTACTTGCTTCTCCCCATGAACTCCTTCTATATGAATCGTTATTAATAGTTTGGGCAAGAGGCATTTTCAGGGTTTTGCACATTGGTAGAATGGTGCACTTGCATCTTAAATCTTTCAGTAGTTGTGAGACTCTGGATGGAGGACAGAAGGAAAATGACAAACCAGAAATTCAGACAGGCAGTACTCTGCAGCCATCTGCAGAGGGGTGGATCAGGGGAATTTCCTGGGAGAACTGTCCTGCCAATGTATGCAGTAATTTCTTTCCAGTGATAGGCAAGCCAAAACAGTCAAATCACCAAGTGTTTTCTTTCAGCTAAATATATTGTACTTTTGTGGAAGATGCTGAGAGTGTGGCTTGGAGACCGCTGTCCTGCATTTGGCTTCTCTCCTGTTGCAAGCGAATCCAGTCAAAAAAGCAGCAGTGCAAATTCCACTTGGCACCCTGCCTTGCCCACTGTATGCTTTCAATTCTGGCCTTGCAGAAACTGCTTAGAGAGCAAGGAAATGACAGTTTGGTCCCCATGACCATTCTGTCCCTAGTATTCCTTCTGAGGCAGCAAACAAGTCAACAACTAGCAACAGAGATTTTTATGATCTTTGCACACATTAATTTCACCTGCCATCACCAGCACCACATCCAGTTGCTGCCTTATGTAAGGGGACTCTGTCAATGGTACTTCTTTCACCAGTTATTCTCTACAGTGTTCAACAGTATAGAGATTGTTGGCAGCAAAAAACAGGTTGAAAGACTGAATTGCTGAGGGACTCTGACTGCTGGATGTCAAAATACCACAATCCTGGTAGGCTAGCTAAGTCACAGCTCCCCATACTGTTAGCAAGACTATCTTTGGCTAACTTAGAAACTCTTGCTTTCCTTCTTTTTTTGGAGGCTGAAGCTGTGGTGGCTCAAATTTTGGTTTATTCTTAAGGAGTTGTTCAGCCTATGCCTTTCCATCGACCACGTGGAACCTGTGTCCAAGATATCAGCAAGCTATGGTTTCTCAAATCATTTCATGTCACTTGGACTCTTGTCTAATCGTTGCTTCTCAAAGCCTCAGATAAATTGAAGGCTGATTCTCAAAGGTCAGGTTTCCCTTTCTGAAGTGTTCTAAAGAACTTCTGATTCACAGGCCCATTGCAGTGGGAATGAGGTCTTTTTCAGTAATCAGTTGTGAACTCACTCCCACCAAAGAACAGACAAAAATCAGTTAGTGTCTGGTTAGCACAGTGCAATGCACAGTGCCAGCTTTTCTGTAGTTCTTTCTTGGAGTTGCAGAAGTTATGTGATACATACAAGCTTATCAGGGCTCTTTTCAGTTGCTAAGAGACTCAGACCACCAAAAATTTAGAAAAATAAAAAGTAATACTAACTTGTTGAGGGATACTATGCTTTTCCCTGAATAAATCCATTGTATTCCATCGAGAAATTTTGTCCTCTAGGTATTTAAAAGTTCTGCTTACTTCTCTGGAAAAAAAAGAATCTGAGGTGTTTCCCCCAAAGCAGGTAGATCCACATATGCATGCAATTTGTAGATCCCTGAGATCTGCTGTGTCACAGACACTTCAGTGATTATGATTTCAGTATGTTTGGAAGTCATCAGGCAAGCTATGGATAAGTATGTCACCTGTGCTGACCTTGCACAGTAAGTTGAATACATCCTAGACACATCAGATTTCTGTTATGCCAGAGCGTGCCCAGGTTTTTGTATCTAGAACTTCTTGGACAGGAGTCCTGAGTTTGTGAGATAAAGTAGTATGGTCCAGTTGGTTGTTCATAATTCAGATTTAGCTCGTAAGATGCCTCATCTGTTTGATCTGCTACTTTTGCCCTTAAAGAGATGTTGAATAGCAGTTTGAGTGCTGGATACCACCCAACAGTCAGAATGCTGCTGTTGCTCCTGCCACAGGCCCACTCTGTTGCCAGCAGTGGCTGATAGGAGCCTGGGGGGCAAGGCAGATCGGCCCCCTCAGTGAGACTTTCCTAAACCCTGCCTGTGTCTCCTTTGGCTACTTAGGTTGGGGTGAGGAATGTATTCAAGAGTTTTTCACTTGTTGTTGGACATACTAGTGCATTTGCCAGTTAGAAGCTGAGGCACCCAGGATCTAGTCACATCCAGTTACATATTAAACATGTCCATGCTTTCCCAGACTATAAAGTGAAGATTAGCCTTGATGAAGAGCCGGGAAGATGAATTTCCTTTGAATTGTAGTCACTATTCCCTTGCATCTTTGAGGGATGTAGTGTCCTGGACAGAGTAAATCAGACTTTTCTGTGTCCACTCCAGGGTTGGATGTGCTTTGACACAAGGTTTTATTTAGAGAAAGAAACTCTGGAAGTGAAAAGAAGGGAACAATCTTCTTCTCAAAACAGCAACGTGGTCTCTAGTCCTCATGGCCTGGGTGTTGTGAGGAGCTCATAGGAATCTAAGAAATTGAACCCATAGCATTTTTAGATGTTGAGTTAAATGCAGTGGTTCTTCTGGCCATTAGAGACCTCAGGATGTGCAATACGATCTTGCTCGCATGCAATCCTGAGAGGTTTAACTGCATTCATTCATGAATTACCTCAGTGTCCAGCTGACATTTACTAGGTAAGTTGGCTATGGCAGATAACAGTGTTCTTCCTCGATTTTCTGCCTTGTCTCCATTCATGAGGGAAAGCTAACAGAGTTCAACTCCTGAGCAGTCCTTTGTTTTCATATTCATGTACATAATCACCATTTACAGTTTACATGAGTAAACCAGGTTGCAGATAGGTGTGTACTAAATAATCTCTGGTACAGGGGCAGTACCTTCCTGGAGAGGATGGGAACCAGTAAGTAAATGAGTTGCAACTGTAAGGCCAGCAGTATGTGTCTGGGGTGCTGCAGCTCTGTTCTCTTCCAAGTGTGAACTTGAGCCCTCAGCAAGATGCTACCATCACTCCCAGGAGCTGCTGAAATTCCATGTATGTATGGTTATGATCTGAGATTTTCAGAGGCGACAAGAGGCGAGTATACAGCTCTTGATGACTGACCACCCCTATGTCTGACAGTCCTAGTCCATAACATGGGTCAATCTTTAGAATAAAAGAGACAGTGTAAATGTTAGGGAGTTTCAACATGATTCCATTGCTTCACTGCAACAGAGCTTCCAGGAACTTGATTGTACACAATGTCAGTGAATGGTGATGACTCCTTAATTCAAAAGCATTACCATAATTTTTCCTATTGCCAAATAGTTTAATGTTGATTGATTATATGTTAATTGGCTCTGAAATTCTAGTCTGGCTTTTTGATGGGAGACTTGTCAAATTGTGGAGGCACCTAGAACAGCTTCTTAGAACTAGTAAAGCTTTTCCCATGAAATGGAAATAGCACCTTTCTGCTTTGCCTCATATTGCCTCATATTTATTTTTAATTTCCCAAGTCTTTAGGAGAATGTAACCTTATTAGTGAGACCCTGAAAACGTTTGTTTGGTTCAGCTATGTTTATGTAGTCATGGTCTGACCAAACCTCTGTAGCCTTGATCCTTTGTTCTTTTTGTCTCAGTGAAAGAAATTCTTTAGAAAAGGGAAATTTGGTCCATAAATTGTGTTTATCACTCCCAAGGGAAATAGCTGAAAAATACTGTGAAAGACTCTTAGTCTAGGTCCTCATTAGAGAAGGGAAGGAATTAATCTTTATTCAGACAGTTGGAGTGTGGGTGAAATAAACAATACATTTAGTTGTATTGACATGTAAAAGAGTATTACAGTATTAAAGTACAGCATTACAGTAACTCAATAAAACCTAGGCCAGAATAAAGTAGCACTGCTATTCTCTAAAACATGTACATTTGTAGCATAAACAAAGTAGCTGCATAACTGCAGTTGTTTGACATCAGGGTCTTCAGTATGAACATAATAATAATTCACTTGGCATCCTGAATTATGATGAAGTCTGTAATGCCTATTCCTATGCCCTGTGTTGCCCACATATGCTACTCCAGTGTAGACAAGTCATTGGAGCGTAACACTTCATTACAGTCATTTAAGTGGTCATGACAATGTACAAACTTCCAATCTTCCTCTAGCTGTTTTTTTGACATCTTATGTTGTTTTGCTTTCCATTAATAGCACTGTGAGCAGAGTGAAAGCTATGTCCATCTCTGTGCTGCCAGTATTGATGTGAACATTGGAACATTCTGATGTCCTGTCTGGCTTGAATCTTTGTCCCACCAGAATTATCTGAATGCTACAACTGCTAGCTTATGAGTAAACTCAAGAGATGCACTGCCCACTGCACTTCACAGAAAACCTATCCTAATCTGTATTTTACTTGCTTCTGAGTTTACAATTAAAAAAAAAAAAAGCAACCCTCTTGGTAACTGGATTTTATTGGTTTGTTTGCTTGGATCTTCTGTGGCATCACTTATTTAATGCAAATGGTAGTTTTCCTTGAGGTGGAAATAAGTGTACACAATGTCACAGTGGTAGTGTTGTGCTAAGTGGAAAATAGGACTGAATTTTCTGAAATAAACGGGGGGATGGTTAATTTTATTTCTTCTACCATCTCCTCCTTCACACATCTGAATTGTCACATTAACAGCCATGGAAATCAGACTGAATGGAATTACTGCATATTATTACATGGCTAGTTTTCTTGTTAGTGCTTTTGGCATCATCACTGTTGGCAAAATGGGTCAATTCTTCTGTGAAAATCACTGAGCTGTTGGTGAGTGTTGTGATACAGGGATGGCCTGGCCTGACTATCTAGGGACAAAACTTTTAACTTGAAAGGAGGGAAAAGTGTGGCTTCTAGCAGGTTACTGATTACTTGCTGTACTTACGCAAACCGAGCATTTACTAGAAGAAGTGGTCCTGCCTTCTGCTTTCCCTGTTACTGTCCACCCTCCCAACACTCGTTCTTTGTTTTAACATATACAACTGCTTCTGAATCAGGCCAGGGAACTGATCCCACTGAAAACTAGCTGAGCAATTTCTCAGTGAGTCCTGTAATGTAGCTGTCGGTACAGAAGCAATGGGGAAGCAGAAACTGCTCCGTAACAGTGAGACTGCTCTGTCTTTGTGTCAGGACCAGCCTGGCATCATTAAACTATAACTTTAAGGTGCAGTTTCCCAAGAAGCTCAAGCCAGCCTGAGTATATGTTACTACCAAAACAGGCAATCTTCGTGCCCTCAACTTTTGTCGTGGCACAAAGTCAGCAGCAAGCTCATGTGTCTGTAGATGGGGAGAAAGCTTGATTGGCACTTTCTAGATTGCTTCTTAAGACAACTAAGCTAATAGTACTATCTCAGGGCAGAGAAGACACGGGTATTTTGCATGGCAAAGAAAGGGGAGCATTCATTACTGTGGTGGTCCAGTTCTAATGCTAGCACTGCTTGTCCCAAGTGCTGCTCTATGTCTCAAATAAAAAAAACTTCCACTGACATTAGTTAAGAAAACCATGCTAGAATGGCATCTAATGTTGTCCTATTCACACTGTATCCACTGCAGCAGGAACGCACTTCCTTCACTTTCCTCTGTCCCTCCACTCAGCTGGAAAAATAAAACAATTTAAAGTAGCTAGTGTTTCCAGAGCTTAAAGGAACCACATCCTCTTTTCATAGCTTTGGTTTGAATGACCCCTGGTGGAAGTTTCAGATAGCCAAGATTTTTAGGCGTTGGATCCCAACAAGGGGCTTTGGTTGGCCAACCTTAGGTGCCCACATTTGAAAACTGGCTGCTAATGGCCATGGGTTTGCATTCAGGTGGAACTGGGCTAGATCCATCAGCAACCTACATTCTATATGTTGCATCTTGTCTATTTACATTCTTTGTATTATAGTACGTGAGTCTAACGTATGTATGTGCATGTACTCACACATTCCTTTTCTCTGCTGTCTCTTTTCCCTTACTACATACATACCTAGAATGGAAACACTTTATTACTGTTGCTTTACCCTTATTTTCCTTCCTTAGTGAGGCAGTCCAATCTAGCCTGTCTGTTGCGCTGCTCAGTCTCTGCAGTGCCCTCCTGTCTGCCCTTCACATATTTTGTGAGTACCTCCAAGTTGTGTCATGTTTTCAATGTTAAGAGGGTATTCCAATGCATATTCAAACCTCCACCACCATTTTCTGAAGCAGGAATAGGATTTTACTGCATAGTCTTCAGATTTTTCCTCCTTGCTTGAAGTACATTGATCTGCTTAAGGAGCCTGGGACAATCCAATACTTTACTATCTTGGCTATGCAAGGTTATGGTGAAAAAGGGCCACAACCATCTGTTGATAGTCATCTATACCTTTTTTTTCTCCCTTTTTTTTGGCAGGCTGATTTGAATACCAATATTGAAGATGAATCCAGATCTTTCTATGGTGTTTCCAGCCAGTATGAGAGCCCAGAAAACATGGTCATTACCTGTTCCACCAAAGTGTGTTCCTTTGGAAAGCAGGTGGTAGAGAAAGTAGAGGTAAGTAGAAGATACTTGGGTCTGAGGCTCTCTCTGGTTCTTTTTCTTCACTTCAAGTACTTGCATCCTGCACATATCTCAAGGCAAAATATATCCCATACTTCTTGTCCAGACAACGAATGTTTAGATTATTATTTCTGAGACATGCAGGTGTAAGATCACTCCAGCCTGCAACATGGCCTTGTCTCAGGAATTCACTGAAGGTCTGGTAGTGTTTCCTACTTTTTCCTTAAATCTCATTTTCTGAAGACATGTAAATACATAAGATGCTTAGCACTGGTGACTCTCTGTTTTCTGGTGGTAAGCAAAGGAAAGCTTGAAAACATAGACCTTTGTTTTTAGTCCAGAAAGGTGAAAACAAATAGGCAATACCTCACTCTCATCAGTAGTCTTAAACAGAACATTTATAGGCTCTAGCCATTAATTAACAGACTGTAATAATTTACAGACTATAGTCTCATGTTTTTATAAGACTTTGAGCTTGTACACTTACAGGTTATACTGCAGAATTAGCCATATATCTGGCATTGAAGATATTCTTTCTGATGTCACATTCAGCTTCTAAGAGTGCTCCTTTGACATGCTTCCTGCTGTTCTCTTTCTCAAGGAGCCATTAGATGCAGGAGAAGCAGCTATGTGCAGAACACCAGGTGTTCTCATGTCACCAGTCAGTTCAAGCTGTATCCTTCCCCAAGACACATATCCAGTCACATGCCAAACATGCCTGATGTCAATAGACAGTTCAAAGGAAGGTGTCCCTGATGCACAGGAAATGACACCAAGCTTCTGGAGTGAAAGGCGGTAACAGACATTTGAGGGTCTGCTTGAAATTACAGAATCTGGCCTCAGTTTCTGCTTAAAGAAACATGAACTATACAAGAGCAAAGATGTGAATATGAACAAAAAAAAAATCCCTCTGTGTAACATTGGCCAGAGCCTCTCCTAAACAGGGAGGAGCAGAGAGACTGTGTTTTCTCTTGCAGGTACCAGGATGCTTTAGTCTTTTCCAGCTGTAAAGCATCCTGAGCATACAATCACCCTCACTACTAGAACTTCCTGGTCTTGCTAAAGCACCACTGCTTAACTTTTTCAGTTTATTCACACCTAATGTTTTTCCAGTAGAGATGGAGACCATCGCATAGATGACAATTGACAATTGGTCTGTTCACCTTAGTTATCATCACAGCTCCTTGAGAGTTTGCTGCTTATAAGCTGGAACCCTCTGCTCTAAAGAAAAATTAAATTAAGCTGAAAAAATTGGAAGTCTCAAGAGGACTGACTGTGGTGTGAAGTACTGCAGTTACTCCTAGTAAAATTAGCTGAAAGTGCCATTGTAATTTTTCTGTTCTGAATCCCATTCTGTGATTAACATTACAGACACGACTACATAACCCCATGTTGCCCCTTCTGTGTTTTGCACTGCAGACAGAGTATGCACGCTATGAAAATGGACACTACTCCTATCGCATCCACCGCTCCCCTCTCTGCGAATACATGATAAACTTCATCCATAAACTCAAGCACCTTCCTGAGAAGTATATGATGAACAGTGTGCTGGAGAACTTTACTATCTTACAGGTGTGACTTTCAATTGTTTTTGTTGCGACTTGGAAACACACAAGCCCCATGCAGCAGTTCACTGTTTGAGTCAAAGCAGATTTCTTTTTACAGCTCAGCATCTAATTGAACTTATTATCTCTCATGTGTATTGCACTTCAAGACCATTTATGGAGCTGAAGAGATAGTAACTCATGCAGAGAAGCAGAAAAGGAATCTGAGAGACCTGAGTAAGAGAGATAAAATAAAAAATAAAGGGAGAGTTCATGAGGCAGAGAGATAAAGGAAGGAACAAAATGAAAAAGTAAATGAAAGAAACACTTATTCCAATATTGGACAACTTTTGAGGTTCTTTCTATGCCCTGGCCCTTTCTGCAAGGTAAAAATACCCAGGAGCACTGTTGAGTGACTACAGAACTTTTTACAGGAAGGGTTCTTCACCCTTCACCTTGCGGGGGGGAGGGGGAAGTAATTTCTTCAGGACCATCCTGGACCTGGAAAGAATATGGGGGTATGTAAAAGAAGGGCCACATCGTGGAGAAGCTCTGTGGCACCATCATGAATCACTGCAGCTTCTAAGTAGGGCAGTAGTACAAGGCTAGAGTAACCAGATTTGCATTAGTGTTCTGTTATACCAGGAGCCTTTCCAAACTCAGATGCAGGCTAAATTTGGTAAGAGGGCAGACAGCTTAAAAGGTGGATTTTTCTAATGGACTGAATTCTGTGTTTGCCTTATAAGAGGCATCACAGATCTTTGCCCAGAGAACCTGAGGCTGGTTAAGTAGAAGAGATGCTAGTGGCTGTATGAAATCAAGTGGTCTTCATTCCATTCTCTGGAGATCTTGGAGAACTTCAGGTGACTCATTTCACTGCTCTGTGGCTCAGATATATCAGCTATATAACACAGGGTTAATAATATACCTCACAGAGCTTTAGGAAGTTTATTCTTTCATGTTTCTATAAAGATTTGAATCATCTGGGAGAAAGGAGGAGTATGAATGCTGAGAGTTCTTTCAGATGAGTAAAAGGGTGAAGGGAGCAGGGACAGAGATATAGAAGGCCTATGTGCTGTAATCAATACTGAGGAACACTGTGACTGTTTTCTGCGTGTTTTATTCCTCAGTCAGGCCAGCACTTCCTATAAATTCTATAAAAAAAAAGCTCCCATAGAGTTATACTTCCTCTGAGTCTTTATGTTTTGAGTAATCTCTGCCCCAGAGAGGCATGTCTCATGTGGGTGCTGGCACAGTCTTTTACACATTGCCTTGCAGTCCTGCTTCCTGAGCAGCCAGCTGAGCATTTTCCACTCCCCACTGGGGAGCTGATAAATGCATAACGTAGAGCATGTTGCTAGTTCTCAGTCCCCAGTGCCGACTTCTGAGGCAAGTCTAATTATATTTTTTTCTAGACCCTTTTACAGCTTAGATACAAGCATAATTTATCTTTGCACATTGTTCTGAATCTAGCACTCCCAAGATTTCAGTGTCTATTTTTCAGGAGAGGGTCTGGTGCCTTACCACACCTGAACGTGTATAACTCACCAGAGCCTGCAGAAAAAAGGAGTTCAACTGCATACCCAATCATGAAGCAAGAAAAGAAAACATAATATACCAAAATCAAACTGCTAAAATAAATAAGCAAGATTGACAACAGTTACTGGCTTTCTGTTTTCACAAGAACAACTGGGCTTTCTTACAGTTCAAGCCTCCAGCTGGAATGTTTTTCTGCTGCAGTTGAGTTGATGCTGCTGCTCATAAAAATGTACCTCCTCCAGCAGGAGAGAACTTTAGTACAAACTCTGGTGATAAGAATGTGCACAGTTGTGCAGTGACAGAGAAGGGGAGCTGAGCTAGGAGCTCTGGGTGAAATGTTTCTCTTGTCCCAGCCATGTAGTGCATGCTTCTGACACTTGGAAAACACTTCTCCTTCGCCATGCTGCTGACGCTGAGTCACACTGTAGATAAGCTACAGTTCCTGAGGGACCATAGAAAAAGAAGTGGGAAAAAAAGAGCTTCTGTAAGAATGCATGAGTGTAGCAGCTATTCTTCTCCAGACATCTACAGTGTATGAAATAGGAGGTGTAATGGAGTCAAACCTATAAGCCTCCTGTAAAATGAGTTATACTGTATAATCCTCAAGGTCTGTGTCTACCACTGACAAGCAGGAACAGATGGAGGGAAAGGATTGTTTGTGGCTGTGATATATCAACATATATGTGAGCAGGAGGGCATGTGCCACAGGAGGAGGCCTCTAACCAAGAAACAGAATAAAAAGAGGTTTTCTGTGAAACACTTTCCCTCTTCTGAAATCTGTAACACTAGAGGGTGGAGAGTAGAGGATCTAGTGCACCTGCTTCCACTGATACAGCAACTGATGGGCCACAGCCGACTTTGGACTCATCTTACCCCGTGTCTTTCATTGCTTTGTAGTTCTGATTCTGTGAAAGTGCTTTGCTTTTGTGTGTGAGCACATAGACTGGGGTTGTGATAGCCAAGGGGCTTATTAATGTTGTGCTTTTCTGTTGTCTGTTACTGTCTTTGTTCTATGTTAAATGTGTTATAATGCATAAGCAGAGAAACAGTAGTTGCCATCTCATCTTATTCTCCTTTTCTGTCTAGGTTGTGACAAACAGGGACACACAGGAGACCTTGCTGTGCATAGCATATGTTTTTGAAGTATCAACTAGTGACCATGGTGCCCAACATCACATCTACCGGCTGGTGAAGGACTAGAGACTCTCTGCCCTGAGTTGTCCATGGAATGCATGTCTAAGAAAAAAGCCTGTGCTTGAACAACCCCTGCCCCCTCATACCAAACTGAAAAATAAACTGCAGATATTGTGTATTTTCAGAAAAGTACCTCTGAGCTGGTTTGTGATTGATAAGAGTGAAGTTTCTATCTCCAGGTTTGTGCAAATGGAAAAAAGACTTGGAATCAAAGAAACGGGTAGATGACTGTTTAAGGGTCTCACCAGAAACAGCATCCTATAAAGGTATTTCCCATAGAGTTCACACAGGGCATGATCATACACATAAAAGGAGTGGCATGCATCTGGGGATACAGGTATGGCAGTGGCAATGGCAGCAGCTTCAAGTTTGATCACATATGAAAAGGTTGAAGATGTTCATGTTACATCTGGTCTGAGTGTGTGCACACATATACCTTCATTTGTAGGTCGACACTTGCACAGGCACGATTACCATACATTTATAGAGATGCCACTTAGACATCCATGGGCAAGTACATGTGTATAGAGATGGCACATTTATCCTACACAGCTGCCTGTCTAGCTGTCCACATCAGCAGTTACGCAGTCACAGGCTTATTCAACCTTCCTCTGTTAGAATCTGGACCAATGAGACCAACCTTTCTTTTGCCTCTTGAAGTTAGGCTTAGAAGATTGGGTATGTTAAATCATGTTGTGTTGCCCAGCAGATTTCTTCCATGTATCAAGTCTGCTGACTTGACTGACTAAAGTGATTCTTGCTGCTTTTGCTTCTGTTCTCCCTGCACAGCTAGCAATACTCATGGAGCTAGCTTGGGCTCTTTCGCACCAGGAAAACAATTGTTTACTGAGGTCAAATTGTTCCACCTGTTAGCTGCAGACAGTGAGATGCACAAGTATTGCAGAGAATGCCACTTGGCCAGCAAACTGCAGGAAAAGGATGAGAGAATAGTGAGAGGGGTTAGCTTTCCATGTTTCCAAGGCAATCAAACACAGCCTCTCTGCTTGACTTGTAAACCGGGTTTGTTTACTCAAGTATCACTGAGATGCAATAATCTTGGTCCTCACAGTGCTGCTGACCAGAGAGGGGGGAGATCCAGCCATTCATGCTACACTGAGGAGGGAGGTGAGCTGCATGATGCTCTCTGGCAGCCAATGAACAGGAAATTTACTGCATGGCCAGGCAGAGTCCCACGGCATAGACAATCAATTTGATGTGAAATGGGAACTAAATGACTCATTTCCTCATTAAGCCATTTGACTGGTTGTAACTATTAAGTGTAGATTTCTATTTGCATGCAGGAGGTCACTCACAGGGTTGAGTCTTCACCAGATACTACTGTGGAACAGCAGACATCATGCTGCCTCTACCATGTCCACTGTACCTCGCTGCTCCTGGCCTGTGTCTAGGTCATAACCTGTCCTGAGAAACATGGAAAAGAAAGGAGTGAGGAGGATAGCAAAGATAATGCCATCAAGCCAGAGCTAGAGATAGTTTGGTTCTTTTCATGGGAAAAGGATTCAATTTATTTTTTTATATCTAATGAAGTAACTTTTTCCCCCCAGTCCTGCAGACACTGCACTTTCAGAAGCTGCTTTTGAGGACTGTGCAGGGCTAGTGCTGTTAACCTTCTCTGTGCAGTGGATAATAGAGGACAGAAATTTTGCTCGCACCTAATTAAGCAAAATGTACAGCTTCATCCCGTGCACAAAGTTCTTGCTCTGTCTGCTCTCTCCAAGACAAAGAAATGCTTTCAAGAACTGGCTTCCAAACAGCAATACAAAACACAGATGGCAGCAGCTTCCCATAAGTCCTGCACGGCTGGTAACCAGAATCAGCCAAGTCTGGAGAAAGAAAAGCTAATTACTTTAGACACCTAAACCCCAAAACTTCTCAACATGCCTGCTATTCTATACATGGAAAATCCATGCAAGCACAGCCTGCTCTTGTCCATCCAGTGGGTGTTATTGCTAGTCACAGCCAAGTGACCAAACCAACCAGCCCGTCCAGTTGGCCACATGGGTATGAACAGCACCAACTGACTACGGTCTATTACTGATGCATGGCCCTGCCTATTTCAGCCCTACGTAATTTCCTTCCTGATCTCTGAACCACATGTGAAGCAGACAACAAATTAAATAAAGCCTCACTAATAAGAAAAAAGACTGACTCTTGGGAAAACTATTTTTGGCCAATGCAGACAACAGTGTTTTGAAATTAAGCCTGTACAGAGACAGGGCAGAGAAAGTCCCCAGTGATGAAAAATTGCTTGTGATGTGTGTTAGTTTTCTCTGCAATTATGAGCCTTGTGCCTTGCATGCATCCACTGCAGATTTACCCCACAACAGCAGACCTCATGGAGTAGTGCCTGAAGGAGATGAGCCCTAGAAGTCCACTTAGCCCATCAGCTGATCATGAATAAAACTGCGCTAGCAGAGTTCTAAGATGTTATCAAAGCAATGAATGCAAGCCAACAGACTGAGGAATAGATGAAATCTTTCTACAGTTTGTTTAGGGATATTCATGCAGGTTTGGGCTTTTTTTCACTGAATAACAGGAAAAGACTCTTACCTGGCACTATTCCTTTCTACTCTTGCTCTTGGAGTTTACAGCAACTTGGTGTCAATAACCAGGGTCAGCAAGAGACATCTACCTACTAATTGACCACAGTGGAGGAAAATTTGTGTGTCTGTGAAAGCTCATTTTTATGTAGGCTACTGATGAAGAAGATTTAATAAAGCTCTGAGGCAAAAGGAGTACTGGAAATTTGGATCCGAACTAAAGAGCTTCTGTCCCTTTACAGAATGGGTAAGATATATGTAAACATTCTTCAAAGACTGAAAGGACTGTAGACCTCTGACCTCAGGGGTTCCTTGGAATTTCACCAGAAGAAACCAGACAGTACATCAAAACTAAGCCAGCTGTAGTTTTCCTAAAAGTAAAAAAGCAAACACCAAAAAGCATCATATGTAAAACAAAAAAAAAGATAGTCTAGTTTGAAGAGGAAAGGCTGAACTGAACTCTCAAGAACTGACAGCAAATGAGGATGTTTAATTTCTACTGGGGCAGAAATACCAGAAATATTAACTTCAGCCTGTAAGGACTTGCTGTAAAATCAAAGGACAAAACAAAAGCTGATTCCCCTGGTCACTTTATGGCCTCAACACTGGGACACTAGAAGATAAAGTGACCAAAACAAGGATCTGAATATCTATGTTTTCTTTTTAAGAAAACACATTGAAAGTTTCCATTCAACTGTGACTACCTTTTTTCTAACATACATGGGTCACTTTATCAGCCCTAATTTGTGCAGCTACACCTGCTTGTGGAATCATGTAAAACTGAATTACTAAAATGATTCCACTTAAAGATGGTCTGAGATAAGACACAACAGATCATGGGTCTGAGTAACACAGAACTAAGTAAGACAGAAGCCCTCCCTTCATTTCAAAGCCAAAAGAAACACTTCAGGTAAGACAAGTTCATATGAATTCATTCATTTACCTGTGATGAGGGGGTGGGAACTTCTTTAGCTGACATTGCCAACAAAGAAAATGTGTAGGCAGACCTAGAGGCAAAGGTAGAGATTGAATTTAAATCTCTTTCTACTTCAGTATCTAGACTTAAGGATCATTATTTCCTGAAGTATTACACACGTGCTTTGGTGCAATGGTTTCCCAGTGACCTTTTCTTCCCCATTATCCAGCTCATTTTTATTTTGGTTCTTCAAAATCTTGGACCAGATGAAGGAACTGAAGAACTTGAGTGGTGACAGAAAAGAATAAGAACTAATTTAGGCAGGTGAGAACACCCTCAAATTTGCTCTAGAGCTGAACAAGAGGCAGGAAGAACACCATACTGAGCCTCTAAGAAGCTGCCAGGGAGTCCCGCTCTTTCATCAATCCTGCAAGCACAGTCTACATCAAAACCAAGCAGAGAAGCAGCAGATAACACGCATACTTGTAATGGAACAGCAAGATCAGGGCTACTCTCTACAAGGAAAGGATAGTTAGAAATTTAGATTGACAACAGCTCTGTCAGTAACCACACAGACTGTGGTATAGTCCCAATCCTCTTGGATACCAGAACCACATCTACTACACTGATAGCCATGCTTGCATTTGGGTAATTCAATCTGCTGATTCAGAAACTACTCAAGACTCCAGATTTGTAACATTTCTGGCCTCATAAATGAACCACAGGAGTACTGGTGCTCATTCTGAGGAAAACAAATAGAGCATCATTAAAGAAAAGCACCCTTCTCAACTCTTTCAAGTGGATAATATAGCAATAACAATGGGAAGAACCTTATTATGGCAAAACTAGACAGTCTAGATGAATGATCTCTTGATGTCAAAAAGCATAAACTTCAATTTTCAACCTCCCTAATTTCCCCACAGTACTTGGCACTGTTGTCTTGATATTATTTCATTAGAAATTGGTGGCTAGGGTCCAAAGCCATAGACTTGTTATTACAGTAGGGAGGGTATACCCTGTGAATCACACTGGAAAGCATGCATCCATTTCTAGATGCCTCAAACACAGCTATTCAAAGCTGTTCTCAAAAGCACTATATTTGCTTTACAAGCAAAGAAGCTTTAGGTTTGCTGGTAAGATCCCATGGATTCAAGTATACTGTTGATGAGGTGCAACTCTTTCTGTTCCTCACTGTATAGACAACATCAGAGTGTGCCCGTGTTAGATTCAGTCACATGTGGAAGACAGCTGAAACACAAGTCTACGTAGATTACTTTCCTAAACTTACTGGTATAATTGAGAAGAGGCCTGCAGACTAGTGTAGTCTCCTTGTCAGAAAGTGCAGCTGCAGTATCAGCCAGTCCAGTTCCCAGTTTCACAGTGATCCTCAAGCTGTGCCCTAAATGATCAAGTTCATACAAAGCTCCTATGTATCTTTTATCTTCTGTTAATTTTGTACCTTCTTTCCAAGGTAGACACCAAATGATATCTTGATTACACATATTTATTTTTTGCTTTGACTTTAACTACAGAAATCCCATACACCTGGGTATAAAGCTGCTAGTGCTTATGCCAACTGATGAAGAACACAATATCATGCCCTTTCTGTTAAACAAAAAACCAAACAACAATAATACCACCACCAATACTACCAAAGATATCCTCATTGTCTGCTGACTTCCTGTGCTGATTGTCTTTGAGGAAATGGTTATTTATGTTCAAAGTTTCAGTTATTTAAAGTTTGACAACAGTTCTGAAATGAAGATCCTTCAGTCCTCAGGTACACTGGGAATTGCTGCATTAGAGCCACAGCATTCTGGAGATGAACCTTTTTTTGGAGTCTAAAACCAAAGAACCATATGAAATTCTCTCTGCAGATGTCTTTATCTCCTTCTGTGTTGCAAGATATGATTCTGCTTTAAGGTAAACACGCAGCAACACTTGTGTACTTTTGTATATAAATAAATGAACAACAGAGAGCTGCTGCACGTACTTCTGGGGGGAGAGAAAAAAACATACAGCAGATGACAGTTGTGTTGCGGGCAGCTCTGCCACCAGGATGCTTAGAGTCTGCTGAACCAGGTGGTTTATAAAAATGTACTTAGGATGGAATGGAAGGTACAAGCTAATGCATTTGATGTGAATATGCTCTTGAATTGATAAGTGTGACAGCAGCAGCACCAGAGAAGGAAATGAGAATACACAGGGGACCTAGGAATGTGAAACAGATCTTCTTTCTGCAAAAATATACAGAAAAGCCTTGAGTTGCTTTTCATACACTGTACAATACAATTCCTCTCTGGAGGCCCACATCCATGACTGCACTGGTATACTTCTGTAGGCATCTCTGCCCCAGTTCTAGGCCATTTCCCCATCACACAACACTTCGCTCAGTAGTTCATGCCAGAACCTTCCCACAGTGTGTTAAGACAACCCCAGAGACTCTTCTGCTGGATACAGTGTTTGAAGTTGGCTTAGTTAAGTTTTTGTTGCACTTCCACTGACACCCAGGGGAAGGCAGGTGAGGGCTTTCTGTATGATCTCAAAGGATCTCCTTCATTGCCCTGTCTCACATAGCACCACAGGTAAGGATTGGAAAAGACCTCTAAGGTCGACTCCGACCAATAACCGAGGTTAACTGCCAGGTCCACTGCTAATACATGTCTAAGCACCGCATCTACTTGTTTTCTGAATACTTCCAGAAATGGTGACTTCACCACTTCCCTTGGCAGCCTAATTCCATGCTTGAACACCCTTCCAGTGAAGAAATATTTCCTCTCCTGGTGCAATTTGACGCTGTTTCCTCTTGTCCTATCGCTTGTTACCTGGGAGAAGAGACCGACCCCCACCTGTCTACAACTCCTGCTGCGACCGCAGAAAGCTCAGACGAGCACCGTGACATGCTTATCCCTCTGTGCTAGAAGCCATAGCGATATATTGGCCGTCGTGGTGGGCTTAGGACCGCCAACCTGGGTTTGCCGTTTGCAGCAGCGGTCCAGGCGCCAGCGAGCTGCACTCACCCCATTCGGCGGGCACAGGCACTGCCCCTGCCAGCCTGAACCCAGAGGAGACGTGCAGCCGCGGGACCATCAGGGCAGGGAGGCAGCCGAGGGGGAGGCAATAGGTGTCCCTCGCCCCGGCGCATCCCGCCAGCTCCAAGGGGGTGCGCCGGGGATGCTCCCGGCGCCCACCCGAGGTGGGTCGCGGAGGGTCCCGCGGGCGGCAGAGGCAGCGGTGCGGACCCCGGGCGAGCCGGCTCCAGTTAGAGCTCTGGGAAAGCGGCTCCGGCGGGCGTAGAACGGGGCGGATGGGATACGCTGGAGAACCGGGCCGCCAGCCTCCCCTCCTTCCCTTCCTCCGCCGGGCTGGAGCCTCCCCTGGGTTGCGCCCCCAGCTCCTCCCCGCTCGGTAGCGCCGGTCCGAGCCCCTCCTCCCGTTTCCGCTGGCAGGAGCTGGGGCCGTGTCCTGCCGTACCTCCGCCGCTCCCCCGCCACTCGGCCCCATCCGGCCCGGCCCAGGGACGCGCGGGTGAGACCCGGCGCCGCGGGGGGCGAGGGGCGGCGGGGAACTGCGGGCGCTTCCTGGCCGTGGGAGATGGGAGATGGCAGGAGCGGGGGGCAGCCCGTGGCGGGGCTGCCGGGGGGTGCCGCTGGCACGGGCCGGGGGGCGCCGGTGCGGCGGCTGGAGACGCTGAGGTCCCGGCGGGATGGGGGTGCGCGGGTGGGTCTTAGGGTGAGGAGTGTTTGGTAGAAACAATAACCCTCCACCCCCCTCCGGTGCCTGCGTGATTTTTGCGGAAACGGGAAAGTTAGTTCAGTGGGATGAGACGAGCCCAAGTGGCGTCTGCGTGCGCGGTCCTGTGCTCCGCCGGGGAGAGCCCGCGGTGCCCATCCCTCGCGGGAACGGATGCCTCCGGTTGGGGACCCGTTTCTCCCCGCCACCGGAGAGAAATCACGCCTGGAACGGCGCTGCTGGCAGGCGAGGGGCTGCCGTTCTTCTGGCCTTACGCTCCCCCCGAGGCTGCAGCGAGTTTGAGGGGGTGGGAGCGCGGAGAAGCCCCCGCGGGAGGGAGGCTGCGGTCCGGGGGGCGATGGGGAGCGAGCGCGCGGTGGGCTGACAGCTCTCCTCGCCAGCCGCCCGCGGAGGCGGTGCCAGCAGTTCCTGCCTTCCCCTTTCTTATGTAAAACTTGATTCCAGCTTTGCTTTTCCTGTTCAAGCTTTTGGAAACTTCTCTTGCTGAATCTTGGATATCCGACTGTCACCGTGCTCCTGATGGGAGGTGGGAGCTCCGTGAAAGGCTTTCAGCTCCGAAGGTTTCTGATGGGCAGAGAGGAGGAACTGTGGTATGGGGATGCTGTGTTGGGGAAAAAGCTAGACTACAAGGGTGAATAAAGCTACTTAATCTTTTTATCAACTCTTTTGCTCTGTAGTTTTACTCTGTATAGTTTTGTAGTTTGAATCAGAGAGCTAGGAATGGGGGCACCTGATTTTGCTACCTGACTGCACTGAACTTGTTTTAAGACTTAGGAGTAAGTCACCTAAGTTATGTCTGGGAAAAAGTTGAATATTTTCCAGAATAGCCATGAGAGTTGAACCACACAGTGTGCTGTAACAGTTTGTGCTGTTACTCCTCCGTAGGCCTAAACTTTGCCTGTGGATGCCAAAACTTACGTGTTACTGTAGCAAAGTTCCTAGTAACAGGTAGCACAAATAGGCTGATAGATGGAGTCTTTTGTAGCCAGGATGCATAATTGCAAGGGATGACAGCCACTGAAGAAATGCATTCATAGGAGTTGTACTGGCATAGAATATGGGGCCAAAGTTAGCACTCAATAACTTTAAAAATATCAAAAGATAAATTATCAATGTGATGTTGAGAACACCAAATTAAAAAATCAGTCCTTGCAGTTCTATGTCCTTTCCTTCCATTTTGCATTTTTGCCGAGCTTCCAGTGTGAAAACTGATGAAGCTAATATAGCTTCTGCCTCCAGATCTTTCCCTTTCATATTTTTAGACCTGTGATGATCAAATTGCAAATCCTACATACAGCGCCTTTTCTATAATGGGGTTGTAAGACTTATGGCAAACTTGGTTTTGGGTACCTGCCCTTTCTTTAAACTTGGTGCTCAGGAATAAAGCTGCATAAGACCTTGGTGTCAGTAAGCAACTAATGCAGAATCATCTGCATTATTTAGACAAAGCTCTGAGGTAAGGATGATCCTGTTCATCTCTCTTGAGCAGGGTAGAGGGTTAATTGTAAATGTCAGTGTTATCTTGGATATTGTGGTTATTTTAACAGAAAATAGCTATGAGAGATGCATATCCCACAGTCTTTGCTTTCTGTGCTATTTTAAGTTATTTTTTTCCAAAGCATGCCAAACCTCAGCCTGTCCATCAGGGTATTTCCAACACAACTGGGTATGCTTAGTGTTTAACTCCTTCCTCCTCAAATACACAAACTAAACAATTACAATAGAAAAGTGAAACATGGCAAGAGCACAGATTAAAATAGCAAAATGATACTGGAGGCAGCAGCACTGTTTGAAGGTGTTGCTTTCACATTTGTGTCACATGTGAAACTAACAAGTTTGCACTAGAGAATCCAAGACGTTGGCTCGGCATTACTCTGTGAGAGCTGGTATGGAGCTGGTTGGGCCCTGAGCAGAAGACACTGTTTGTTTGAGGAGTAGGATGTTAACAAACCCGAGGCACTTAGGTTTTACAATTCGAAAACCCATCTCAGTTTTTCACTTCCATCGTGTTTCAGAATTGTGCTGTTTGAAGTGACTGATGCCCCATTAGTTGTCGCTGGAATTATTGATGCATAAAAGAAAAAGATGACATGCTTTAAAGAAGCTGAACATGAGCCAGTGTTGTGCTCTGGAAGCGAAGGCAGCTGACAATACTCAGGGCTATTTTCATAAGAGTGCAGCCAGTATACTAAAGGAAGTGGTTATTTCCATGTACTTAGCATTTGTTGGATATTTAGCAGGCTGTGTCCAGTTTTCTGCCCCCAGAGCCTAGAAAGGTATGGATGAACTGTGGAGCTAGTCCAGTGGAGGGACAGTAGGACCATCAAGAGCCAGAGCATGTTAGAACAGCCGGCCCTGGGTAAGGGGTGAGGAGCTGGAAGCTGAGTGTGTAAACCAGCTGGCAAAGCAGGTCCCCCACCAGCCAAGGCCTCATCCCATGGTACTGAGTTTGACAGTCAGTCCCAAGCTCGAGTCTAGATCACTAGGCAGGTTTGTGGTGATAAGGCAGGTCCGAGATGGAGTTCAAACGTGAATCAGCAGGCCAGGATCAGGCCTAGTGATTATTAATTAGGGCCAGACATGGTCAGCGCTGGGCAGGTCAACAGTGATGTGACAGGTCTGAGGTCAAGTGAGGAAGTCAGACCATGGGCCAGGGTCTGGATCAACAGGGTCCATGACAATACAGAGGCATGGTTGGAGACAGGCACATCTACAAAATAGGCTGGCAGGAACTGAAGGCTGCAGGCAGAGCTTAAATTGAGTCCCTGGTGCTGTGAGCAGAGAGCAGAAGTGGATGTGAGGCTGATGAAGGCATTTAAAGGCCTTTCAGTGGTCTCAGAGCCCTGCTATAGTGTGATAATTGTATGTAGAGGGAATCAGGCTTGTTCAGCCTGGAGAAGAGAAGGCTTTGATGGGACCTGTACTGATCTTCCAGTACTTAAGAGGAGGTTCCCAAAAAGACAGAGCTAGGCTCTTCCCTTTGGTACACAGTGGCTGTATGAGGGACAACAAACATAAATTGAAACAAGAGGTTCAAGATAGATGTAATAAAAATCTTTTTTGTGTTGAGGACAGTCAGATGTTGGAACAGGATGTTCGGAGGGGTTGCACAACGTCTGTCCTCACAGGTTTTCAAGACCAAAGTGGATAAAGTCTTGCTGGGACCTCGTAGCTGGTCCTGTTTAGAGCAGAGCAGGTTGGAACCCCCTCAGACCTGCTCCAACATGAATTCTCTGATCCTAAAATCAAGTAGCCACTTGGTCTGAGAAGGAAGGAGTATGTGAAAACTATGACAATACTTGCAAGTACCACAGATGAGGAAATGAAGAAAGGTTTTAGGATGCGGATCTATTGCTAAGATACTAAAAGGAATTTTAAGAAAAGAAATTAAAAATTTTCCTCACTGGAGTAGGAGTTTATGCTGGAAAGGGTGTGTGTGCGTTGGCAGGGGGATGCTTTGTATTTGGAAACTGGCTTTCTTTTAGTGATTCTGAAAGCGCAAAGTGACTTTCTGGTGTAATGTTGCTTAAAGATGCTTTCTGGAATAGGTCAAACCATTTCTTTCAAAATTCATGTAGGAAGTGTGATGACAATCATATATGGCTCTGAGCTTGGGGAAAGACGGCATCTGATCAGGGAAGAATTCTTAGCTGAGGGTTACCTTCTTTGCCTCTGGGAAATAGAATAAACATGTCAGATCAGCAGAGCATTTCTCCACTTGTGTTGTAGTTGTTAACAGACCTTAGGATGGAGTCAATCAAGATAGGGCCAGCTTATCAATACCCAGGGAAAGTGAGTGGATTAGAAATAGATGTTTGTGTTTTCCTTTCTACATGGCAGTGAAATTGTGATAAAGTAGGGATGTGCTAATGAAGTACCTTCTTGTTACCCAGTACACCGCATGCTGGAAGTACTCATTGGGAAGATACAAACTTGTGTATATTTTACTCATGTGTAACAAGATGCTCTACTGGAGGATAAGGAGATATCACTAGTGCGCTCTGCGCTTTTATTTTGTATCTCCTGCTGTCCTAGAACTGAATTCCAGACTGCCTCTGCTGCTTGTTGTAGCCTTTCTCAGATGAAACGTGTATTGCTTAATGTCAGTGCTATGTTTCCTGGGAAAAAAACCCATCAAATCCTTCCTGTGGATGTCTTTTGCTGGTTCAGTGACATGTTTTCTTTGGTGTGTTTGTGATGAGGCAGGATGTCATTCCCCAGTGAGAGACATTGGATGTTTTCCTCCTTGCACAGGTGTTTCTAGGAAAGTCATGTGTCTCTGTTAGTTGTCTGTTACCACAGTTAGACAGCAGTTGCTTGAATGTCTTGCAAACCCTACCTCACCTTTCCTCCTTTTTTTTTTCCCCCGGATATTCCAAGCACTTACATTCATTGCTGTCAGTGCTAGCCTTGAGGGCTGGAGTTTGTAGAATAGGCCGTGATCTTTGAGCAGAACCCAGTCTCTTTTGGCTTATCTGCAAGCACAGTTGAAAAGGAGGCGTCTGACTGTGCTTCACACGGAAGAAAGGAAGAGGTAGGAAATGCAGTATCCCCAGTAAGTAATGAGCTGTATTTTGATGCCAGTGAGTTGTATTTAGCTGTTAGGCTGCCTGTTGAGGAGGGGTGAAAAAATTCTATTGTTGAGAAGCTTTTAAAATCAAGAGTATAAAACAGACAGGGAGGTTCTAGGGATAGCTCCAGGCAGATGTGGTAGACTAAATCATAAACGTATGCTCCAATAAGCCTTTAAGTGGAGGAAGGTATTAATTAAGCTTAGCATTTCTTTGCAGTGATGTGAATAAGATGTAATATTTTGCTAACACTGAAGTAGAAATATACACTTAAAATATTTGATGTTTGCCTTAATCTTTGCTTCAAAAGATGTAACAGGAAAACTTTTCTTATTAAAGTTCTTTTGAAAGCACTGTCAGAGTTCTCCTTTCTAATGCAAACGCTGTCATGCTATTCTAACGCCTGATATTTCTGAAGGTGGAAGTGACTAATAGGTTGGGTGTTTATTTCCATGATCCCTGTTACAAATGCAGAAGAGGAAATAAACTGCACTAACTTGTGAAAAGCTGATTATATTTTTTGAGGCCAAGTCGCTGCATGTCTCTAGGATGAGCTGAACTGTGTTACCTGAGCTTTAGCTTCTACACTGATATTGTTCAAGTAGAGCTGCCTTTGCTGTGGGCGGCCTTCATTGATTTACAATTGCTTGCGTTGGTCTGTGTAAACTCATAATAAGGATATGATGGAGTATATCAACCTCATGCAGGCATAGGATCACAAGAGTTGCATTATCCATATGTGGCATGTCTGGGGAGGAGGCAGGGCTGAACTGGAGAAGGAGTTCACGGTGGAGTGGGTGGGAAGGCAGGAGTCTTGAGAAGGCAGTAGGCTAAGGGAGAGGAAGTCTGCAGCCCTCCCCTGGGAGGAAGGGCTGAAAAGGAAGGATGAGGTGGTACACTGAACAGAGAGCTGAAATGTTACACCCAGTAGGTTTGAAGGAGACTTAGCTCAAAATATTGAGACTCTGTCCTAGGGAACAGGGATCCATGCAAATCCTAAAGAGCAGAGGGCTCTGTGAACTTTCCTGTATTTGGTGTTCTTCAAGTTCGCTCCTAATTAAATTCATTTGACCTGAAGTATTGAGGGAGGCAAGGCTTGAAGCTGAAGGAATCCTGGGTTTAGGACACTGGTGGAAAGCATTCACAAAAAAGAGGATGTTGTGACAAAGCCAGATGAGCAGTACTTTCTGGTTGGTAGTTTTAGCTTTAGCTGTATTCAGGGGCTGCACTGTTCTCTATAACTTCTAGGTAATCATTACTAATTTCCAAATGAATATGGCTATAGAGGGGCAAAGCCTGAGAGTCAGCACTGCATTCTCTAGTGTTACTAACCCAGGTTCCTTGTCTTGTGCAATTGGGAAATCAGTGCTGTCTCCTCAAGTGCCTTATGGCAGTATGCTGACAAACACTTTTTATGGTGATTGCAACCATACTCAAAACTCATGTTGGGCACAAACGATCTCTTTGCTATTTTGATTTGCACATTTCTAAAGGTTAAATAATTCAAGAATGCTCTTGAAAGCATATGTTCCTTTCTCTGTGTCTATTGCTGGTTTTTACCCACAACTCTGCATGCAGTTCAGCATAAGGTGGTTCTGCCTAGGATGTTCAACTAGCTTTATTTTAGACAGTTCCTTGATTTCTTAAATATATACTTGTCCCAAAATCAGCTTCACATTCCATTTTATTTTAAGACTGTAACCGCATGTGAATGAGGGTTGTTATTTGACTTCATTTGAAGAAAGTGCAGCTGAAGTTGTGAAGGACAGAAAGCAACATTCTAAGAATGTCTAGTGTGTTGTTTCCACTGGAGGACAGTCTGCACAGTATTGTTTATATGTATTTATATACATGTGGACAAAATACCATTAGGGGAATGGGATAATGGTTCTGGCAGTAGAAGAGACCTGTACTAACATGCAGATGGGAGCTTGCCTTCTTGTAAAATAAAAGCCCAAATGGCTGGCTTAAAAGCCTGTAAAGGAAACCTTCCAAATATAAATAAAGTGATTCTCTTTCATACATCAGAGCATTTGGATCTCTCCAGTGCTGCTGCGCTGTCTCACAAAGTTTTGCCAAGCAACAAAGGCTCTGAGTGTTAAAAAGGCTCTTGCTGATCTGTTTCCCAGCAATGGAGAAAGCAGCAGGACAGGCAAGACTTAGCATTCATAGCACCTGGGAACTGTGGGCAGCAGCAGAAGCAGATATGAAGAGGATATAAATAATGTAGACCCCTATGGCTGAGCTATTTGGTATCACAAAAGATGAAGAGCAAAGGGGAAGAACTGTAGCTCTGGAAAGATTTTCAATTTATTTCCCTCACACCCACTCAGGATGGAAGATGGACGAAATCCTACACTTTGAAACTTCTTGTGTTTCAGGTGGGTAACAGGGAAGACTTAGGATGGTATTTCAGGTGAATGTGGTGAGACATTAAGATAAGAAAGCCATGGTAAAAGTAATTGTTGGAACTGGTGATCCATAGAGGTATATAACTTTATGTAGAGGAAGAGACTTCATTGTGAACAGGAGCTTTTCAGATGTGTTCTCTATTTCAGTTATATAGAAGACAAAGTGAAAAGGACTGTGACACAGAGAAGGGATTTTCCAGGGAAAACCAGAAGGAGGAAATGAAAACAGGGAGTCTTAATTTCCCACACCAATGTAAATTCATCTGCATGGCTTTCAGTTTTTCAAGTTCCGTGTTGCCACACTGTTTCCTGGTGAATGGTCAGCACAAACTATCCCCCAAAACTTACACAAGGTCTCCCCTTTTCAGTCTTGTTTTTCTTAAAATAATTTCTCAAGACATCTTTTTGAAAGCAGTCAGTTTCCCTAAAATATTCACCTTTAGTTTCTTACTCTCCAGTGACCCCTAAGAAGTCCCTATTGCATCTTGCTTTCATTTACAAAAGCAAATAGTCCTGCTCGTGTCTCATTGTAGGTTGATTTTCCCAGCAATGTAATCTCTATCTTCTACTCTTCCTTCTTATTCTCTGTCAATTCCTCTTTGAAGAGCTGAGGAAGTTCATTTTATGGTAAGAGAACCACAGATTCTGTTTTACTGTCCATTTCTTCCTTGCTGTTTCTACATGAAGTCACAGCAAGGGAAACAAAACTGGTCCAAATCATTTAGATATGTAGCTGTTTTTCTGAACTGCTTTTTAAAGAGATCTTTGAAGAGAAATGTTGCTTCATGCAGGAGTCTCCACCTGTCTTCCTGCTTTAGCAAGTAGTACTTTTATCTGGTTTTAAAATTTTAAAGTAATTTCTCAAAATTTTCTTAAGGCTCTTGTATGTTTTGAAGGTGCTAATGCATCTCTCATAATTTACTCTTAAGAGACACTGAGAGGTTATGTTTTGTGCTCAGTGTTCTTAAGTCAGTAGAAGAAGATCATTATCTGACTGTTTCTGCTTGGATCACTAGACAGTGCAATTACTGTTTCAAAGATCTGAAAGTGGTTAGACATGTAGGTTTTGATTTTATTGGTAAAATCCACCCATCCCATACTTCAGGTACAAAATATCCCTGAAGCAAACTTGAAACTATCAATGACTGATGGTGATGGCATTAGTCCAGGGCATTCATTTACAAAAGCAAACAGACTTTGCTTGCCCTGAGGAACATGCTTTGAGGAACTGAAAGACAAGTATGCTTTATTTTAGAGGAGCGAGTGTGGTGATGTACCCCACAATTATCAGGAGATAATTGCCGAACGATCACTAAGCTTTCTAGAAGAAAAAGGCTCTACATTTTCTTCTCAGTTTTGCTAGCCCTCATGTTGTAGAAATTCTGCTTTGAAAGTTAGACCTGTCTTCATACTTCCTTATGCTGTGAGCTGTGGATTGGACAGGTTTCCTGGCAGCTAAATACAGCTCACGACTCATTATACAACGTGGTGAGAGGTGCAAATTTCTGAAGGATGTGCAGAGTGACTGTTCCTTACATCGTCATTCATTGCAACAACCTTGAAGCTGTCTGAGCTCTGTAGTGAGTCTCGAGGGGCATGAACTGAGCTCTTCAATTTCATCTGCCTGTGAACTTTCACCTCGTCGGTTCTGGTCTGTCAGAGGGTTCTTGTTTTTTTGGTTTGTTATCAAAGTTAACAGCAAGACCTTTTTCCTCTAACAGTTGTCTTGCAAGTGTTTAATTTTCCTTTCTTAATTTTACAGTATAGACTTGGTATTGTCAAGCCAATCTTTGTGTCTCTGATGTGTCTAGGACTCTTTACCTGTCACTGGATTACATGACTTGAAGTACTCCTCTCAGGCAAGTTCTGCCTTTGCCTCAGATCATGCTATATTCATAACAGTCTTGTATCAGTGAATGAAGATCATCTTTAAATGTAGTTGACAGCATACTCTCTGTCATATCAGTTTGACTAACCAGCCAACGTCTATGCAGTGGAACTGTGGGAAACTTGGATTATTTAATTCTTGGGGTTTTGTTTTGTGGTTGTTTTTTTTTTTTTAAATTCTAATTAATTTTTCAGCCATATTTTGCTTCAGCATGATTAGTTCAGTGGCTGAAATTATTGTCACTTGTCTTTTGCGAGCTCGCTAGGTTGGGTGGATCTCTGCATATGCTTGACATAGAGCCTGACATCAGTGATGAGCCTAGTGCTCATATAGTATTAGTTCACTTTAAGGAAGATATATAGAACTGATGTGCATGATATGTTGAGGCACCCCTGTGCTCAAGCAGGTAAGGAAATAGACTATGTGAAATCAACACAATAGTGTTTCATTATCCAACTTGATACAGTGAAGCAAGCCAAGGGAAACCATTCATTTAAAAATCAACAACAATGGAATAATGGAAACATTTCTGCTGTCAAAGTTTGGTGAATAATCGTAATTTTTGCTTTAAAAATAATTAGTCTATACTGTTTTTGCATGCAGCTGCAATAATTATGATAGGCTTTTAAACACTGGAGATGGTGCTGTTCAGTGTCTCCTCCATGTGGCTGGAGGAAGTCCTAGTGTCACTTTGGTCAGTTTGCTATTTTTGTAGCGTCCTTCTGACATTGGGGTGGTGTTGTTACAGCCTGAAAATATGAATTGGAGAAGGCGAAGTGCTTTACACTGTGTGGTTTTGTGTGCTTTTCACTCCAGCAGTGTTTTCTTGTTTTGAAGCAAAGGTGAGATCAGTCAGAAAGTGGGGATAGTGCAGGAGAGTTCATCAGGAAAGGCCTTGCTTAGTTTTCTGGTTTTGCTGTGGTAGGCAGGTCATCAATTGTCATGGTATTAATAGGGGGCCTAAATTCAAAGGGGTAGAAGCACTGAATGTTTTTGGCTAGTATTTCTAATTTAGTTGACACATAACTTTTGCTTTTCCCCGGGATCTCTATTTTCCCTTTAGTTTCTGTAAATCTCTTTCAATATTTTGCCCATTGCTATTATTTAAATTCAAGTCCAGAGGAAGTTGATGTATTGTGCCCTGAAGACCTTTTGTTGGGAAGCAGATGGACTATGGCATGCCTTTTCCTGTTTTTTGTTTGTTTGTTTGTTTTTTCTCCCTTGATCTCTCCTTTTTGTCCTCCTAAGCTAATTATGTTTGTGGTGGAAGTGGGTTGAGAAGGCAAAATAGTTCATTTTGTTTTTCTTCTTCTCTCCAGGTTTGGTCTGCAACTTTTTCATTGACATACATCCAATCAGCTCAAGTAAGTAAGATCTCCATGAAGAATACTTGGGATCAGTCAACTTAACAACTGCTCATGTTGACATTAAGGGGAGATGACTTGGTCCAACACTAAGCCCTTATGAAACCTTCTTGTAATCCATTATTGTCTTGCCACAAATGCCCTGAGAGTGCAGAGTAACATGGTTGTTGTTGAGGTTGTCTCCAAGTGCTGCTCTAAGTACAGAAGGAAACATAACAGAGGAGGACAGTAATTCTCTTCATTACATGCAAATATTTTTCTTCTGATTTTCTTACCTGTCTTTGACATTTGTAGGGAAAGAAAGCAAGGAAGAACAAAACAGGGTTCCAACTGATAGCACTTTCATTAGTCCATCCAAGTTTTATCTTTTTGTGCAAGGGTAATTCTATAAATAAGCTTGGAAAAATAGACTTATCATGGAGGAACCCTGGAGTTAGTTGTCTTAGTATAGCTGCAGGCCCATTGCTGTGTGTTTTTACATTCCCTGTGTTCTCCAGAGATTTAGCCTTGGCTAGAAGTGAGTGGAAGATATGGCACTGCCTACATTTCACTGTGTTTCTAACATTTTAGAAGAAGCAACTTTTGCTCCTTTAAGGAAAGAAAAGGTGTGAGCCACCTTTCTGCTGAATGTCATGTGTTCTGCCAAAGGCTGCAAGGAGTGCAGGTTGGTAAGTCCAAGTAGTAAGAGCAACAGAGAGAGATAAGAGTCCACTTTTGTACTTGGTTTTCCAAGAGCTATTTCATACTTCTGTGCTGCTGTGTAAAACTTGTAAAGACAACTGCAGGTAAAGAACATCCACTGTTGTACATTTTGGGATGAGTGATAAGAGATTATTATGGTCTGTGAAGGGAAAGAATGTCCTTGCATTTGGGAAAAGCTAGGAACATGTTAAGTGAGGCTAGGAAAAAGGAAACTTAAAGCTTTTCTTTACTCTTTTGTAAATCATCATTATAGCTGATGCCACACAATGGCTCAGTCCTGGGGATATGGCAAAGATGCATCAACCTTGGGATACTGTTTATGTAAGAGAGAACAGAGGACTGAGAAATATACTGAGAGGGTTTTCAATGTCAAGGCAATAGTTCTGTTGTCTAGGTGCAGTGGAAAATTTCATTTGTAGGACCTGTGTGTTTTCAAGAGAAAAATTAGTAATAATATGCATTAATAGGAGGTATACAACTAGCTTGAAATCTACACATTTGATATTGGACAGGGTTGTGGTTAAACCCCAGTCAGCAGCAAAGCCCCATGCAGCTGCTCGCTCACTCCCCAGCCTTCATGGTTGGAGAGAGAATCAGAAGGTTCAGAGCTGGAAAACTCATGGGTTGAGTTTTAATAGTTTAATAGGAAAAGCAAAAGCCACACATGCAAGAAAATCAAGGAATTAATTCACTACTTCCCATGGGCATCCGTTTCTAGGAGAGAAGGGCTCCATCACAGTTACTTGGGATGACAAAAGACATCACTCCAAACATCTCCTCCTTCTTCCCCCCACTTTATACACTGTGCATGATGTCCTACAGTTTGGAGTATCCCTTTGGTCACTTGCGGTCACCAGCTGAAGTCCCAGATGAGTCTCTCCCCTATTTTCCTCAATATCTCCAACTTCCTTGCCATTGTGGCAGTACAGAAAGCAGAAAAGGCCTTGGCTCTGTGTAAGCTCTGTTCAGCAGTAACAAAAATGTCTCTATACTACCAACCCTGTGTTCAGCACAGATCCAAAACACAGCCTCACAGCAGCCACTGTGAAGAAAACTAACTCTACCCCAAAACCAAAACTAGGACGATGTGAATACTTTCCATATATTTCTGCAGCAAGACAAAGAGTGAAGAGATAGTCAGGGGGTGTTAGGCATTGATATGGTTAACATCTGTATTTGTAGTAGATGAGACACAATGTTACAGTGTGTAAGATAAAGAACCCATGAAATTTAATGCTGTAGAATTTAAGATTGTTATAAAGAGTCTTGACTTAATCATAAAATGTGTCTGCTTAAGGTTGCTGAGTGTTTACATCTTGCAATTATTTTTTTGATTACTTTTTGCCTATGTGCCATGCTCTGAATCATACAGAATGGCGGTCTGTTGACTCCTTTCCTGGGAAAGCTGGGTGATGGAGTACACTAGGGAAAAGCTAGTTGGGGAAGATTGAAATGGTCATTATTTGTTCCAGGAATTTTCTTTCTGTTCATGCTTGTGCCACTTGAAATGATTGCTGTATTGTGAGCTCTTTTATCTTGTTTAAACACCTTTAAAATTTGATATTGCAGAAATTAATGTAACATTATCTAGAATGTTTAAACTGCCTCATGTTATGAAAGTGAGAATTCCCACAGCAGCCTTAACTCTGCCCCTAGAAGAGAAAGCAAATCAAGTGAGTGTCTTAAGTTACACTGCTGTGTAGCACTGGGCACTGCGATGTACAGTTTGATAAATATTTACATTTCAGATTCTGGTCCAAGTCCATGGCAGTAACAAAATATCATATGTTAATTATGCTAAATGATCATATTACACTGGTAAATGGGAATAGACTTGATTCTCAGAATGCTGATCTGTTATTCACATCATCAAGGAGTACAAAAGAATCCACATCCCTTAGAGAGGGAAGATAAATAGGATATTTCAAACATTTTTCTTGCAGTGATGATAGTATGCAATTTTTTCCTTTTTCCATTATGTTTCTGAAATCAGTTTCACAGCAGATTGAAAAATTAGTGTCCCATCTCTAATGATGGTTTAGAAATGACCTTACTTTATCCTGCTGATCAGTGTTAGCTACTGGATTTCAGATACTCCTTTACATTAATTCAAGGATTTGCTTTTCAAAATTGTCCTTTTCTACAAAGAAGGTGTGTCTTGGACATGCCAAGCAGATTGGGAAATGTGCTTTTCGCTCTATGAAACATACTCATATTAAAAAGATTGCCAGATTTGAATTTCTAGAATCTGATCGATAAATTGTTGTTAAAATAATTGAATGCCTTGTTATCGTGTAGTGTTGAAGTTGAGAGAAATAGTGCAACTCATTACTCGGAATTAAATTCAGTGTATAACAAAAGCTGTTGTAGGAAATTCCTCAGTGGAGAACTCAGGTCTAGATTGAGTAGTGGAGTCTTCAGTTATATCTTAAAACCACCACATACAGCAGTTTTTTAAAAATGTCTGTAAAACACTGTAAGCCTGAATTGTTTTCTCTGATCTGTAATGAAATCAAAAAGAATGGGTGAGATGCTTTGTGATGGTGTGTTTTTGGCAGGCAGCCACTCTAGATAAGATGGACGTTTTAACATACACGATGTATTAAGTAATGGGTTTTAAATGTTCAAGGTGCTGTTGTATGGGAACAAGTTGGGACTATGTCTGACCCACAGGGTGGGTTGTGAAATCTTCTATGGTGACCCTGGGTACCTCACTGGAGCAGAGCTGTTTTTTGTTTGTGGAGTTTGTTTTGGACTGTGAGCAGGGTCATTGCTCCCAAGTTCTTTATACTGTGCCCAGGAGAGCGAAGTGCAGAGAGGAGGGCCTGGGAAGTACTATGCAAATATCAACTGTAAAGTTTTATTCAAAATGAGATCAGACAAGCAAGACAAGAGAGAGAAGTATGAGAAGAAATTTCATTAACTTGTTTGATTGTCTTACAGAAATAACTTGATGACCTGGTTGTGCCAAAGGCATGTATTTGCAAAGTGTGTGATATGTGCTGGGGTGTTCCACAGGTGTTGGATCCACACCTTGTTTGTGTCTGATATTAATGACTTCTTGGCATAAATATCTGTTCTTTGTCATAAGAAGAGCTTGTCCAATTGGATAATGTTACATCCCATCTTCAGAAACATTATTAGAGGTTCTGCTTAAAGTAGCCTGAGGAAAAGAAAGTTGCTGTGGGCAGTGGCCTTGAGGTTGGCTTTGGGCCAGGTCAGGATAATTTTGTTTACATAGTCTCTGTTTAAAACAGAATTTCTGTTTTAAACTGAATTCTGAGGCCTTGAGGGAGAATTGTAAATGATCCTGTCCTGTAAGTTTCTAAGTAATATGATATAGCTAAACTTTAATGTGCCATAAACTTAAATCCCCGTGTATGAGAGCACCCCACTGGCAAAAGATAAATTAGTTATGGGGAAAGGAAAATTATTTGTCCCAGAGATACTTGCTGAATTAATTGCTGGCTCTTCTCAGGTTGCTGGAACATGGAATATTTGTCCCCATCATTAATTAACATGTTTTCTTATTACTTCTGCTCCCTTGGAATATCAGATTTATGGCCCTCTCCCATGAGTGGATTTTTATTTAAGTTTTTTAATAGAGAAAGATTTTCACTTGAGTCTTTTGTGATATGTGGAACTAAGTCTCCTTATGAATGATAAAGTGAGGCTGTTTCTTAATTGTTTGTCATGTGAGGGAAGGCATGGAGGAATGTGATGCCTGATGGAGCACAATTTTCTGTTCTTCCTTAGCTTGTTGTCCCTATTGCTTGACATCAAGCTCTCACAGCTGTGTTCCACAGCTGCCTTCCATAAGGCAGTTGTTGAGCATGGCAGCCTCTGAAAGCAACTGAGGAGTCTGATCTGAGCTCATCCAATGTACCTGTTTTGTTGCATGCATATTGTCTGCATCTCTGTGATGAAGTGAAACCCCCTCATTTTTGATAGTGAAGTATATATGTTTATGTGGTAGCCTATTGGCAACTGTGAACTTACCTAAATTTCTGAAAGCAGTAGTTTTCAGTTTTTCCGTTAACAAACCTTAAACATTTTCTACTGGAGGGTCTCTGTATACTAATTTCAAATCCTCTTTGATTTCTGATTTATTGGCTGCTGTATTTAAATTGTTGACTTAGCTATTAATTTCTGCTTGTTGAGTCACACTCATATAGCTCAGAAAGGCTATGAATGGTCAGGTGTATTTGTCTTGAGGAATCAAGAAAGTGAACTTAGCAGAGTACCAAAACTTTCATCGTCAGTGGATTCTTTCTTTTTCATCTTTTGACTAAAACTATTGCTCTTGTAATCCCTGAACAGTTTCTTTCAGTCTAGGAGAGAAATCTGTAGCTTCATGTGGATGTAGGTGGGAATTTCAGGAGCTGTATTACTTTCCTTGCTTGTAGCCCTGGTCTCCTCCATATCATTTACAAAGGGATACCTCTGACACTCAGTAGAAGCATTTGTAGTATCACAGATGTTAGAGTTGGCAGCGAGGAAAAAACATTGAACTTTGCAGCCCTCTGTGGAGCTGATACCAAATTGCTGTCTATGAATGTGTTTCTTGGCTCTTGGGTTCAGTTGCTGCAGTCAGCTGAGTGCCCCCGGGGCAGGTAGGTGTCCCCCAAGCAGAAGCACGGAAGTTTATTCCTATTAGGAAGTGATACTTTTTTGTATAGTGTATCATTCTGGACCGTAGAATTCGTGGTCAAGGCTATTGCCAAGCCCATTCAGCGCTTTTGAAAAAAACTTGAGGATATACGTAGATACCAAGAATAGCTGTTAATCCTAGTTCTTTCCCTTTCATCAAGCTAATTAATCACTCTTCCTCTTTGTGTTCCTCTGTGGCAGTACTGGGAGGCTGTTAGCTTGTGCTGGGCCCTGTGCTGTTCCTGACTAAACTATGCTACTCAGCTGCTTTGTCTTTGCCATCCTGTCAGCTCCTCCACTGGCTGCCTCTGTACTGCCCTCAGGCTGACATGGAGATTAATTGACCTAGTAATGCTTCCTGGTTTAAAGGCCTCACTCCAGGAATGTTTAAGAAGGAAAATGACGGAGTTAGGAAACAAATAGTCTGTTAGCTAGGATTTGGTGTGCACCATCTGAGGACAGATAACATAAAGCAATATTATTAGTGGGAAAAGTGTGTCATAAACGCACTGTTGCTATATAGAGCGCAGGATGTGAGAAATGGAAAGTCTATTGTAGTTCCTCTAATTTGCCCTCAGTAGTGGGTTTCAGAGGCTCATGCAGAGATTCCCTGAAGTAACTCATCAGGAAACTCCTTTTTCTAAGTGGTCTGCATCAAGCAAATCCCAGGACCTTACCTGATTCAATTATTTGATTGAATTGAGTGTTGATCAAACCTATTTAGAGTATGATAAGGTATTCAGTAACAAAGTCAGCCAGCAAAGCTGGGTGGAAATTGAAGTTACATCAACTAACAAAAGCCTATCACATGGACTGGGGGGAGGTAAAGCAGCAAACAGTTTGAGGTGACCTATTTGACGGTATGCAAGATGGGTAAAATTTGAGCCCAAGGTTGCTAGCATTTGCTTTGCATTTGTGTGTTTATTTTTTGCCTTCTGTTCCAGGGAAGCACATTAAGTCAGGCTTGACTGTGCCTTGCTAGCAGTGGTAAGAATGACGGGAGATGCTGTGGGCATGGAAAGTGAACCGTGCGTGGCTAAGAACAGAAATGGAATTTGATGCCTGTGACTCCACGCAGGACAGATAACACAGATTTGTGTGGAGCTGTTACAAAAGCACAAACTCATCCTTAAGCAAAAAAAAATTAGTTTCAATTTGGGAAGAAAGTAAGCTTAAAGCACAATCCGACTCTGAAAGGGGCTCTGTCTCTGACATGAGTGTTTACACGCAGAGTGTTGACACTGTAGTTATTTTGGATTGTTCTCAGCCTAAACAAACTAAAGGATGATGGATTTGTCACGTAACACTGCTGAAAATATGTGTGTTAATACCAGTTACTCAGCAGAACTCATATGACAATGTATGTCTTTTTGTCGTAATTTCTGTAAACCTTTTAAAGTATTCATGCAATTTATGGTTAAAACAGAAAACTCAGTAGTTTTAGATGCCATTTTTTAAAGTAGTTTTGATTTTCAAAATCTATTTGCTTTTTTATAAGCATGCTTTAAAAAATACGGAGTCTAACAATTGTTTTGTATTGTCTCTGGCGATTTATTTTTAGCTTAAGAAGTGTTTATTTATCTAATTTGTTTAAGTGTGATATGCTTCTCTAACAGCATTGACTACTTGTTTCTTACATGTCTTGTTCAAATTAAAAGAACTACAGAAACAAGAAGAAATTAGTGAAGGTTTTGTGTGTCGACATGAATGTTGTTTACACTGTTTTGACGTTAATTTTTTTAATGGTTGCTATACAACTTAAACTTACAGCACTGTGAATACCATTACTTAAAATATGTGTTATTTTACGTCTTTTGTTTTTTTTCTTTTGGCTTGTGAGTCTAAGTTCTGTTCACTTGCTAGAAAGTAAAAATGTGCTGAGAGCCGATTTTTGTATCTGACACCTCACACAGGAAAAGTGTCAAGTGTGCTCTTTGTCCAGCCACACCTGTGATACTTACTGCTATTTGGGTCATTCCAGAGACATGTAAGATGGGAGGCCTCTAGGAGTAAATTGAATATCGATATTTTGCAGTTTTTAATAAGTAAATCAGTATGCTGGTAACCTTCCTTGTAATTTATTATTATAACCCTGTCACTTAATTAAAAACAAAAAAGAATTTCTGGAAAGCCAGTGAGTATGGCTGTATAAGAGTACTAATTTTTACCTTTTGCATCTCCTGACATTTGTATATGTCTTGCTTTCAAAGCTAATGGCTGAAATAAAAATCTCGGGGACAACACTGACCTTTGTTAAGATTTTATACTTGTCACAATTGGTTACTGCTTTAGTCTTCAGTCTACTTGTTGACTTTTTTTTTTTTTTCTGGAGGAGGCAGCTATTTGGCTGGTTTGGTATTTGTTTTGTTCTTTTGTTGTTTGTTTTTGCTTTAAAGCCACTCACAGTGCACCTTCTATTTATTGGTGTGATACACTATGAAGACTTAAGCTGGCAAAGAGCTGGTGCCACAGAATGAACTTTTTTACTGTTTCCTGCTTTTGTATTTTCATGCGAGTGCTTCCTTTGATAGCAGCACAGAACAATAAATCGCCTAAACCCTATTCTTTTTTTTTTTTTAAACAATTGTTACTTGTTCAGGAACAGTGGTTTACAGTTGGCTAGTACCAGTCATCCACAACTGGTGGATGAGGGTGCAGTTGAGGGAATCCAGCCAAGCTCGGACAAATTCCTGTTTGTTAAAGCATCCTGAGCTACCCAATTTGAAAGATATTAAATGAGGCTGATGTAACCTTTGATGAATGAGAAGGTAGTAGCAGGATGTAGAAAGAAATAAAGTAGTTTGGACATGGAAATTTTCTCTTTTAAGGGAAAGTCTAATCTTAAACATTTGTATAGGTTAAAATAGTATAATGACTTCGTGCACTTTTTGTTCCACTCAATTTACAGAAAGCTGGAGACCTATTTGTGTGTTCTTGTTTCAGAATAACATCTGTTAATTCACCTTAGGCACTTCTATTTGCATTATCATAATTCCATGGATACCCAATTAGAACAAACATGAAATACTTAAAATTAAAAATACATAGTAGTATTATTATACATGCCATCCTATCTTTTAATTTGTTAGTCCCCCAAGATTTTGAAAAGAAAGGTAACGAGGTTTACTGAAACTCAAAGATGGGAAAAACAATGAAAGAAAATTGTGTGGTTCTTGTCATACTTTGTATCATCATTATAGATTGTAAAAATCATCATCAAGGTTGATGGTAGGGCTGTGAGTTTAGTGCATTTAAAATACTTTGGGGGCACTGCTAGGTAGTGAATACCAAATATAATACTTAAGAGATCCTACATGGCAAGGGATATTAAATACTTGGTTTCAGGTCTTAAGTCTCTTCTCTACTTATTAAGTTCAATTAGGGATTTTCACATGTGTACAATTTCTCTTTCTGCTGACCTCTGTGAGATTCTTGTCCCTTCCTGTTTGAGAATAGCACTTGGCATTTCAAGACTGTACATGATCTAATATTTTCTCAAGTGAGGCACTGGCAGACTGTGCATCGTGGTGTGTGTGCTCTGATGTGACCACAGTGCCCACAAACGGGAAGTTTGTGGGAACTGGTGACCTTCTGGTACTGTGAGGACATGGCACATGGCATGTGACGGGAAGGTGGTCGCATTCAGTTCGAGGCATGCTGATTATTCAGCAAAATGTGGGTATTTCCTTCCCACTTGAGTAATTTCTGTCATGAAATGAGAGTGTATTATGGGAGTGTCAGGAAAGAGAGAAAGGAAACAGGCTGTAGGCCCCTGGGGAATTAGTCTGCCCACAGCTGTGGGACGGTCTACAAAGATGATGGGAAATTGCCTTTGGATTAGATGAGTTGCTTTGTAAAAGTGGGTGGATGTCAGAATAGATGCTGTATTAACTCAGAGCTCCCCAAAGGATGGTGCATGTGCTGGTTATGGTATCTGAGCATGACCGTGCAGTACAATTGTATTATCATGCTGAGAATGTGCATAAAGCAGCAGCACTGCCATGGATGTATGTAGCTGACCAAAGTGATTTTGAAACTTCTGTACTTGATGACCTCTGGTCTCTTTAAAAGACTTTAACATTCCTATCAAATATTTATAAACATCAATCTCTGCTTTAAAACTGTCTTTGTCTTTTTTCCTAAACATTTAACTGTACTTCAGAAATCCAGTATGCTTACTGTGATGTAATGCCTTCTGCTGATACTGGTGTGAACAGCACTGAATTTTTTGACAGATTTCACCAAACTGCTGAACAAAAGTAGCTTGTAATGTTGGTGACTGTTTCTGTATGTGTAACTGAGAGTCATGGGAGCAACTCCAAGCCAAGTATTACATCAGGCTCTGCATTCCAGGCAGTGGTTTGGTTTGGGTTATCGCTGCTTTCAGAGTTTGTGTCAGCAAGTTTACTCATGATTAACAGGAAGTTTTAATTCAGATTAATGATATTAAATGTGGGCCCCATCATTGACTACCGTGGTGAGATACTTGAAACTGCTCTACAACTGCCAGCCTTCATGCTAATGATAGCTCTTATGGAGCGGATACAGAAAGGATAATGGCACTCCAGAGGTGACACACAGGCCAAGGGCTACCATCTGTGTCATGGAGGCTTTCCAAAGGCTTGCTTCCGACCTAATTGAGAGTTTGTGTCTATACGACCTTATGCATCTTCGTACCCAAATCAGTATGTTTGTTCTGAAGGAAGCATGCGGAGGTAGTGAGGACACTGTTTTAAATTTTCTTGAAAGAGATGCTGCTAACTAAGCACATAAGCTGTGGGTGAGCAGCTCAAACATTCCTCAGTGCTACAAACATATGCTAGCTCTCCTTGTGCATTGCATGTAGAACAACAAACCCTGGTATCGGCATATGTCAGATGTGAAAGCCACTTCAAATACCATTTTATATTTATAAATGCAGTTGCCTTGGCGTGGTGAGCACCCAACAATATATAAATACTGAGGGGGTTCTTCAGATTTGGTACAGGGTTGCATTTAGTTTGGACTGAGTAAAGGAAAACAATCACTTCCATTATCTACTGTCTGTGCTTTTGTGGATACAGTCCAGTAAGCTTTTAGCCTCCATTGCAATTCTGAGTCCTGTTTACCTTGGTCTCCACTGGTACCCACAAATCCTCCCACAAATCCTTTTCAGCAGAGGTCCTTCCCTGGTGGACTGTTTCTCTGGCCTGTTTAGGGCCCTCAAAATGTTAGCTCTGCCCTGGACCATATTGACTGCATCCCCTAGTTTGCTGTCAAAGTTGATGAGAGAGTACTCTGTTACCTTTTCCAGTCACTGATAAATATGTGAAACAGGGATAAGCCTCAAGATAGACTCATGCAGTACTCCACTCATTGCTGGTCCCCAACATAAAGGATGACATTTCAACCACTGTTCTTTGAGCTCAACCTTCCAAGCAGTTTTTTGCCTGTCTAGTTGTCTGCTCATTCAGACTATAATGTCTTTACTTGGATAACTTGAGAGACTGTTAAAAGACTTGCTGAGGTAAATGACATCCAGTGTTCACCCATTGTCCACAAACCCAGTTGGTCAGGCATGATTTGTCACTGATTAATGTATGTTGACTGTTCCCACTCACCAACAGCATCTGCATATGCACAGAAGTGTGTTCCAGGGATGTGTACCTGCTTCATGCACCAGTATATGCTGTGGGCTGACCCTCTGGAAAGTAGTTGATGACAAATTGACCGTGAGCCAGCAATGCACTCCTGTGGCAAAGGCTGCCAACGGCATTCAGGACTGCATTAGGAAGAACATTTCCTAAAGTGTGAGGAAGGTGGTTCTTCTGCACTCAGCACTGGTAAGTCAAGCTGGAGTACCATGCCCAGTCGTAGGCTCCTCAGCAAAAGAAAGATATGGACATATTGGAGCAAATCCAGCGAAAGTCCTCAGAAGTTATTAAGGGACTGGAGCATCTCTCATATGAGGAGTGGCAATGAGAGCTAGGCCTGTTCAGCCTGAGGACCAGAAGGATAAAGAGGGAAAAAAATCTTACCTCTGTGTATAACATCTCACGGAGCGGGGGGAATGAAGAAGAGGGAACCAGACTCAGAACAACCCACTGAAAGGACAAGAGGCAGTGGACACAAAACTTTTTGGTTTTAGCTGTGGACATGGTCAGACACTGGAATGGGTTACCCAGAGAGGTTGCAAAGTCTCCGTCTTGGGAGGTACTCAACCCATCTGGACACAATCCTGGGTGACCTGCTGTAGCTGACACTGCGTGAACAGGGGGCTGGATGAGATGATCTCAAGAGCCACCTTCCAACCCCCTTGATTCTGTGATTTTTCTAGGGATCTCAAGATCCTCCATCTTTCAAAGATAGCAGTGTACATGTAATACCACAGACTGTTTTTGGAAAATCCCCGGTTATTGCTGACTGAAGTTGTACACGCCTGTAGTACCACATGGAGATATTATCCAAGTCCTGAAGGAGGAGTAGATACGTTATTACAGTGTTACAGCTGAGCTAATTGCCCTTATCTCTCAACAGAATTAATTAGATCAGGAACAGCACTCTCCTGATGGGATTACACTGTCACTGGTTCTGCAGCAAACTTGGTCAGTACAGGCTGAGAGCAGAAGCTTTGTATTGCATAGAGCGAGTCCACTCATGAATAATGATTCTGATGGTTTCTGTTAAACTCTGTGCATTATATGCAGCTTTAGACTGAGCCCTCACTCTCTCGGTAATAGCCCTTGCTGAATTTGGTGTAGCAGTCCAAATGTGGTGAAGATTTCTTTTCCTGGTCATTAAATCCTTGATCTGTATTTTCCTGTTCAAGTCCATTGTATAACTTACCTTTTAGAACACTTCTCTTTCTTTTATCAGTACCTAATATTCTTAGGAGTCGAACTTTTTGACATATTAACTTTATTTTCTTATTGGTGCTTAAAATATCACTTAATGTGCTGGTAAAGGACCTTCTTTATGCCCTACTCTCTGAGCTTTCCTTGTTCTGCATGATAGTTAAACTCAAAATTTATATGTGAAGCCTGAGGAGGAAAAGGATAATTTTTCAGCTATGCTTATATATGAACAGTTTTTTTTAAAAAAACAAAGTGAATTGTAAAAGCCAGTTTTTCTCCTTTAGTTTTAGTATTTCCTTATCTTACACTAGGAAATAGGCGATTGATTCTTTCCTCTTTTAAAATTCTAATAATTTCATTTTTTTAGTATCAAGAAGAACTTTTCCTTGGGCCCTGTTTCCAGTTTTCACAAAAATATAGGGCTGAAGTTGAATATATAATTTCATGTGGCAAGCTGCTGTGGAGCAGAATTGCTCATGACAGAAAAGGTTTGAAAACCTTCATTTTAAGACAGAAGTGGCCCACCAGTACTTTAAAAATCTGCTTTTTAATTTTTAGTTTCACAGGGGTCAAGAAGCAACCATAGTAATTAATTTCTTAACTGAAGCATCTTTTCAGGCTTCCTCCTGGCTTGCCTGTGGTTTAATTTTTACACTAGAGGGCAGTTGAAACACTTCAGTTCTTTCAGGAAACTAAGTTGAAGAGAACAGCTTTCATTCTTCATTGTGAGAAAAAAGGAGTTTTGTTAGCTGCCTATTATGTGATGTTTATTTTTAGCAATTGATTTGGTTTAGTTCTTTCAGTCCTTTTAAAACTTAAAAATCTAAATTTTAACTTTCTAGCTTTGTGCCTTTATAGCTGTATCATGCAGTTAGACTGATCAGTAGTTGAAGGAGAATAATTTCACATTTTGTTAGCTATGAAGATGTACTGCTTGTACTTCCTGTGTGCTAGGTACTTTGAACCACCTTGTTTCAGAAACAAGGAGAAAGATGCCAGAAATGGGAATGTGTTAAAGATCTCTTCTGTTAATTTTTCTCAAGAAAGTAAAAGTTTTTGTGGTACCACTTACAATTAATTTCGTAGTTTGTTGGTATGTAATTTTAAATTAAATTCCAAAACACTTGATCTTTTCTTATTCTATGCTTTGCTTTAAAGTAATCTTTCTTCCCTTAGAAGAACTTCAAAATGGCAACTCCTGTCCTTCTAGATGTTATTCTACCCTCTCAGCAACTAGAAAGCATAATCTAATATGAAGACTTTAGAAAAGGAAGATAAAAATGGTGAAAAATTACTGTTATCACAGCTCATATGAAAAATGCTAAAGAAGCTCTACTTTACTTAAACCTAAAATTGGAAATATTACATTTTTTAATTAAGAAAGTGTGGTGAAATACATAGGGAAACATGTAAGTTGTTTCACAGGTGTATTGTGAGAGATGTGTTTTTCATCTGTCCTGGCTCTAAAGTAAGACTCCATCCTGTCTTGTGAGGTGGCTGCTTATGTATCTTTTTGGGCTTTATTTCCTTTCTTCCTGTTTTGAATCCTTATACTTACTGAAAGTGCTGAATGTTTTTCAGCAGCTGAGTAATCAAATGTTGATTTGCACTTGAACTTTGAATGGTGTTTGGAACAGTAAAAAAACAGTGTTGATAAACCTCTAAGAAAGGAACTCTGTCTCTTATGTTGCTGGGTTTCCATAAAATTCTAAAAAAAAAAAATGCAGCAATAGAGCAGTTTTCCATCTCTTACTGGTTCTGAATCACAAGAATGAACCAATTAAAATTAGCAAAACTATAGCATTTTTGTTTTGTTCCTAGCTGCCAGTCTTGCAAATTGAGAGCTTCTTAGAAGGCTTCATTTATAAACAACAGAAGTTTCTGATGGCTGAGTTTTGGGATTGTGGTTATGCCCCAAACTGTCACTCTGCAATCTCATCGTTTGTAAATGTGCAGAAATTAAACCAGTTGTAAATTACAGTCAAGGGTAAATGTCTGCTCTTTCTCTCTGAACTGCTTTGCCTTCACAGGACAAAAAGGAACGATAAACCTTCATCGGTTATTTTTGGCATTATATTTAATAGATGATACTGCAGCTGCATCTTAGGGAATAGACCTGATGTAAAGACACTGCTCTTCTGATGATATTTGAGAGCAGATTACATTTGAGCTTGACTGCTTAATAGGCCATACTTCTTCAGATGTGGCTCTGGTAAAAGAAATCACTTTGTAGTAGGCACTTTCAATATTCTAATATTAAGATTTCATATTTAAACGTCTTAGTAGATAAGTAAGTTTTGCTTTGGTGTTTTCCCCTTTCTGCTTTCCTGTTTAAAATATGAGTGATTGGAAGAGTAGCCTCTTTCTGTAGCTTACTTCATTTTATGCCTGGTTATGCAATGTCCTGGCAGCAGTTACTTAGTGCTCTCGGGAGAAAAATTCTTACAGAAGTTTAGATTTTGCTAGTCCATTACAGCTTCCTCTAGTGTGTGAGAATTTAAAGCAAACAGTCCTTTTCCAAAAATATACACCTTTGATGTTTTTGACAGGGAAAATGGTGCAACCATTCATTCGTTACCGTTTACCTCTCCTGCACCATCGGCTTTCATTTTGATTGTGTTTGAGCTGTGCTCACTGGCACACTACATGGCCTAAAGGCAGGCTAGACCCGAGCAGTCAGGAGTGAAACAAATCAAGGTGATGGAAAAATCCTGTGGCATGCCATGAGTCTGGTTCTCTTCTCCCTGCAGTGAGAGGAAGATGTTGGATATCCTCCTGTACTGCACTGCAGTCTGTCTGGTTGGCGTGAGGACAGTGGAGGAACAGCCATTTTTCCTCTGTTATGCAGTGTGGTGTGGCTGTGTATGAGAAAGTCACAGGAGGAAAATAGGAGAACTTTCCTTCATAATCCCACTATCTCTGGAAGATCAGGAGTTGAGAAACACTCTCCCAGTGGAAGAGTTGCAGCAGCCATTGGGTACTGCTTGTTTGCCCCTTTGCTTTCGTCAGTATAAAATGAATTCGATTGTTCTCTGTAACAGCATCACTGCATTGGTTTGACTGGTGATCTGAATAGCTTAAATTCTCCTTGTAGGTTAAGTTTAGTCTGTGAGGAACTAAAGTAATGGTCTCTTCCACCCTAAGGGTGTAAAGATGCTGAGAACAAACACGGGAGCATTAACAATAACAAAAGCCTCTTCTGTCTTGCTCCAGTTTCTCTTAGTTTTCTGATGAAGAAGCAGCATCTGGTACAGCCAGCCTTTAGCTGTCCCTTTACAGGCCAAAAGTCCTGATGCATTGCCAAGTGGCATAATATTACATTTCATTTTTATAGAGGACTTTGGGGGAGAGAAACGCACAATAGGTTTATTTGTTGCACAATAAGGTCATTCTTTAAGAATGAGGCAAAACTACGAGCACTTTATTTTTGATCAGCTTTGACTTGTGATTAGTTACAGCTTCCCACAACCAATGCTGTCATAGTAATTTTTATTCTGGGTCATAAACAATGACTCTAAACCCTATTAAACCAAAACCAGCAAAAAAATCCCTTAAAAAATCTCTGTTTTCAGGAAGATTTATTTCTGACATGAGTCATAGAGTGCATGAACTTCTCGGAGATGAACTTTGATATGGTTACTTAGTGTATTTCCCATATGCAACAGTGTGGGAAATCATTAGTAATTATGCTGGTATCTAAACCACTGAGGTATTACCTGCTTCTGAGAGACATAGGGTGCTGTGGATCAGCACATCTGCACTATCTGACTGTGTTCTTAAAGTAATCCTAGAACTCCTTCGTTCTGTACAAGGCTAAATCTGCTTGTAATGTATTTATTCAGTTACTCAAAATCTGGCCCATGTCTTCTTAGTCATAGGAGGTACCTTAGACTTCAAGAAATACTTTGGACAGTTTTTTAACTGGAGGTTATAAAAATGGGGGAAAATGAAGAGAAATGTTTTGAATGAGAAGAAAAGATTTCAGTTTTTTAATAAGGAAAATTGTTTTCAGTAGTTTCTAAAAAGATGGTGTTAGAAGCTTTGAATGCAGAAACATTTGAAAATTTATCACGAGATAGGTTACTGCATTTTGATAATACACTTAAATTGTGTGTTTTTAGAGGAACAGGACAGGATTGTCAGTGGCACCTCTGCTTTTCGTGGATATGTAAACTATATTTCATGTTGAAAGAGGCCATTACGTTCATATGTGTAAACCAAGAGACGCATATATGATAGGGATGAGTACTGTGTGAATTATGTCCTAACAATTCCTTTAATGATTTAATGAATTTCTGGTCAGTGCATTGGTTCAAAATGAATTTAGACATCCTTAACTGGAAGTACCTAAAGCAAAATTGGCCAGACTTTGCAAAACACATTTCCCAAAATAAAGGAACTAGAAGTGATGATTGTCAGAGAGGAATTACTCAGTGGAATCCTGTGCTCTCAGATACTTCAGTGGTCAGTTGAGATGTCCAGAATATCTGCATAGATGGAGGCATTTGTTAAAAAATTTTTTATTTGTTGGGATTTGTTTGTTTGATTTGTTCTGTTGTGCAATTAACAGCAATGTTGTGTTTATCGAAAGCCTGTAAGAACATATTTTGTGGTATAGTTCCTTGAGTTGCAAATGAAATGCAAATAAAAGGACTGTTTCTAAGTTAGTCACCCTTCATCTCCAACCCATCCTTTTGCTGGAGTTTGGGAAAGGTTGGGATGAATGAGAAAGCATGTCCCTGTATGTCCAGATGAATTTGAACTGTGCTGAACTCTCAGTGGACATGACCAAACAAATCAAGAATCTGTCTTTGAGATCTCTCCCCGCCTCTTTGGTAGTTTTGTTTATCTCAAAAGCCAAGTTGTTATGTCAGCAATTGTCATCAGGGCTCAGTTTCTCGGATAATTGTCTCTTAAGTAATCTGACTGTAATTATTAAAATCAGAACCTTGAATTTTTAAACTCACAAGTACAGATCATTGAAACATGAGCCCAATGTGCTCAAGGGGCACTAGGCCACCTCATAAATGAGCCTCAGCATTCCTTGCCAGCTCCAGGGCCTGGAGGGCATCACACCATGTAGGTCACAGCAGTTTAATTTTGAGGTGACAAGTTCATGCATCACTGTGGCAAAATGTGACTGGGGCCAGCAATGACAGGCAGTGGAGTACAATGAGATAACCATGAAAAATAGTTCTATTCACTACAGACTCTAGTTAACACATGTTCCTGACAAATTCTTACTTTGGTTTTGCTTAAGTACCCAATATATTGTTCTAATAGCATTCTCACAGAACTGGTTGATCTGAAAATTACTCTGGAGCTAACAGTTTATGAGGGGTTCTAGCTGATAGTGTGGTAAGGATCTAAAATGGCGATAGTACAGATTTACGCTATAGTAATTATAACTGGGCAGGGACATAAGATTTCAGGAGATTTGGAAGAAACTTAGAAGTCAAAAGTTAGAAAAGAAACATAGAATAGGATAGAATATTTCAGTTGAAAGGGACCTAAAACTATCACTGATCAACTGCCTGTCCACTTCAGGGCTGCCCAAAAGTTAATGCTTATTATTAAGGGCATTGCCCAAATGCCTCTTAAACACTTACAGGGATGGGGTGTGGACCACTTCCCTAAGAAGCCACTGTTCCCGTGTCTGACCACCCTCTGAGTAAAGACATGCTTCCTAACATTGAGTCTGAACCTTCCCTGGAGCAGCTTTGAACCATTTCCAGCTGTGTCACCTCCTGGATGCATTCAAGGACATTCACATCCTTCTTAAAACATGGGGCCCAGAACTGCACCCAGCACTCCTTGTGGGGTCACACCAATGTCGAGCACGGCAGGATGATCCCCCTTCTTACCAGCTGGTGATGCTGTGTTTGATGCACCCCAGGACGTGGTTTGCCCTCTGGGCTGCCCAGGGCACACATTGGTGACTCACACGGAGCTGCTGCCCACCAGCACCACCAGGGCCCTCTGCAGGGATCTCCAGCCAGATTCTCAGCAATTGGATAGGAAGGGAAAAAAAAGCAATGAGTATGGAGGGAGGTTAGGGAAGTTACCTTTTTGTAAACACAGTTAACCTTTATAAGTACAACAGATGCTGTTTTGTGTGAGCTTCACCCTCTCCCCCCTTCTTTAGAACTGACCACCTACTTTAGAATTAAGATGTGAAACATGCTGGATTGATGGGCATTTCAGCAAATCTATGCAATCTGTTATTAGTCTGTATGTCTGAGGCTATCCAAAAGAAATAAAAAAAGCTTAATTTCTGGAATTTTAAAATTATTGATTTTAATTTCTGTTAATGAGAAATTAGGCTGAATGAATGATTGACAACATTCAGTAAATACTTAGGTATTCAAACTCTCTTTGGGGTTGTGGCTAATTCAGTCATAGCTAGGAAAACTCACAGTATTTTTGAAAATTTTAAGTTGGTCCTTGCTTTTTCATCTCTTATTTAAATTTTTTAGTTCCATTCATTTGTCCCTGCTGTGTTCCATAATTGGTGTCTTTCTCTAAACATCCATAGGTCAGAAGTATTCTATTTGGCTTAAGCAGCAGTCTCATGGGTAGTTGGCCAGGAACGCAAAGGCTCCAACTAAATTGCATATTACTGAGAATAATCTCATTCTCAGCTGTTCTTATCTTTTGTTTCTTGCTTAGACCTCCATCTGGCTTTTTGCTGGGTGAAGACAAGTAGCAGTAAGTGGTGATATCTATAATTCATATAGTTTGCAGCTTCATAATGTCTTTGGAGGGAGGTACAGATAAACACTTCAGAAACACTGAAGCTAATAGGAGAAATTTCCACCCAGTTCCTATGTTCCAAAGTAGTCCCTACTGAGAGAGAGAGAGAAAGAGAGTATTGGAGATAAAGGTCGGAAGCGTTGGTCAGGAAAAAAGGTTTTGTCTGGACAATGGTTTAGACACACTTTATATTACTCTTCAACATAGATTACTCTTCAACGAAAAGATTTCCTCAGGTAAAACATGTCTTTGCTTGGAAAATGGGAAAGTTTTTTAATACTCTTGTGCTATTTATTTTTTAAAGTATAAATCAACCCTCCCTGATGTGATGGAACAGCTTAAAATTAGTTTCTTTTAGTTTCCATAGATAGATCACTGGAGGTTATTTTCTGTTAGTGTTGCAGCTCACAGAGAGGGCTTTGGAAAAATGATTTCTGGATTCTGGAACACTTGAAAAAGCAGATCTGAACCTATCCCATTGCAGGACTTCACGAGCTGAGCCTTTAGGAGAAATTGTGGTATTTCAGTGCAGTCATGAAGACTGACAATATAGAAATTCCTCAAATCCCAAATACTCTCTATTCATGGATAAATTTAATGAAAACAAAACTTCTCTCTTAACAAAAAGGCATGCTCCTGGCAGCAGGATTATTTTGACTTTTGATGAGGAAGAAACTGATTACTGAACTTCTAAGTGGGATTTTTAAAATTTTTGTGTGCCTGATTATGAAGAGTAAAGAGCACATAGAGGAATAGCTGATTCGGTGTAGAGACTTTTTCCTCTGCTTTCCACTGATCTGTACATGATTCACCTGGAAAGAATGTAAACTGAACCCAAAGTATACCTTGTGCTGCTCCTCTTCCATTTCTCTCCCTCGCCTGCTAGGCATCTTTGTCTTCAGTTGTGGCACCCTGATTTGTATAGATTTTTTAAACCCTCTACCACCCCAAAGTTAGAAGGAGAGAATCCAGAAGCCTTGTGCTTCAAATGGGGTAGCTCATTGACCAATCTAATATCCAACTAGGCAAGCCCTAAGAACCTGGGAACAATCAGAGATAGAAGGTGAACTTCAAGGGTAAAAGACAAAAGCTTTGTAGAAGTCTCGACTTTCTGTTTACTGTGCATGGAAAACTGATGAGAGCAGATTAGAGAAAATTCTGTTTGTTGTGTTCCTTTATTAGCGATTTAAGATGGACGTGTTCCCTCTTCTAAAGCCCTGCATTTAGTGACTGCTTCTGATGTCCTCCATGGGACCAGCAGTAACAAGAGACATCTGCATGAGACATGTTAAACCTGCAGCCATTATATTTTGTGAGCTTCCCAGACAATGAGATGCTCACCTTCACTATTTGTATTTGATCAATGTCTTTATTTTTCCTGGAGTGAGCCCATACATTAATTCTCGTCCTTTTATTTCTTGTCTGTTAATCTGTTAGGACCCTTTCTAATTGCATCATAATGGAGTATGCAAGAAAAGGGTAGTTGTCTATAGCTAGGGCTGTGTTAGCTTGTCTGAATAAGATAGGAAGGCTGTGAAAGCTTTTAGGTGTAACAGAAGACTGAGTAAAGTGCTAAGCTGATAAATGCAGCTCTGAGACACAGAATAAAAGTTCAGTTGGATTTGAGAACAAACATAAGCACCAGGACCAGTCTGTGGGAAGAATAGACCTCGAGAAAAGTCAATTTAATCAGCCAGCAGGTAGTGTAGGAGTTGCTACTTCTGTTCTGCCTATACGGTATTAATGGAAATGACCTTTAGTAATATAAAACAAATAAAGTTGCCCCATGAACAACCAGGTGGATTTGAAGATGGACTAGTGAGCTGCAGCTGATACTTCTGAGCTGCACCATCTGATATATGGTAAAAGCATAATGCCTGAGCACATGTTTAACCCTTTCAACAGTGGCATAAAAGTCCTCACTTTTGCTGGAGAAGTTAGTTTTCGCTCACTGGATCTGCTGATGGCCAGCTGTCATGCCCAGTGCTGGTTTATTTTGCCAGTGGTTTTATTTAGAGTAGTCTGCACCGACTGGACATCAGCTTTTTTCACAAAAAATTGAAAATCATTAACTAAGCTTCTTCTCAATACTGTCAGGTCTGAGTTGGAGAAAAGAGTGGCTGAGTGTTAGCAAGATTTTTTGTGGATGGCCCAGGTCATATTACAGATGCTACATGTCACTAATAGTAGTTTCTTTGGATTTTCTTTACAATTGCAATCTTGCCATTCTTCACCATTTGCTTCCTTGAATGCTTAAAGGTCTTATTTTTAAAGTTCACAGGGTATATAAATTAGCTTTAAAACAGGTAAGTAACACCCAAGGTTGTGTAGATGATAAAAGGAGCTGGGGATTGCTAATGATTCAACTGTATAAGGCAGCCTGAGAGAAAATGTAAAGTCAGAACTTCTAAGAAGAGGTGAGATTATAAAGAAAGGAATTTCTTTTTGATAGGAGAACTTCATGTTTCTACAAGCAAATGGGAAAAACAGGAGGCTTGTGCAGACTGGAAAATAAGTAATTTGGTGGAATGTCAGTAAGCTACTTCAGTGTAGCTGTGTCAACTAAGTGAATTATTTTTCAGGAGCTGCTGTGCAAGAAGTGGGAGCTTTCAAATTTAGTATCATGGAAAATAAATTGGAACTCTAAGTGTTTGGGGGGGAAAAAAAAGCATAATGCTGTAAATGCACTTGAGATATCCAGTAATAGCCATACAGGAGCTCAGTATTGCAAGTTATTTATTATACTCTAGGTCTTTTTATTTATAGAGGTATATCAGTAAGTTTCCTGTTGGAGCTGCAGTTTAAATCAGTTCTTTAACTGGAAAGATATACAGTGGCAAGTTGAATTTTGTCATGAAACAGTATAAATTTCCAATCTTTGTTAATTTTAGGATGGGATTGAGGCAGACAGCATTGTCTACATTGGCAAAACTGAAGTGTAGACAAATAACCCCAAGTCTTCGTTGGCCTATTGATGGCAGTACTTGCCTAAGTAGTGCTTTGTGGTCAGTGCACTCTGCCCAAGCAGTCAGTAGTGCTCATTAAGCTTTAGCCTTGCTTCCAGCTTCTAGGATTTCTTTGTTTCTGTAAGCACTGTTAAAAGGCATTGCATGCAAAGGCTGTGGCTTGAAGACTGTTGGTACGTGGGAGGCTGGGTCTGTGCTGCAGAAAACAGCTCAAAGTGGAGAACCTTGAGGTAAAAATAGAGATTGTAGCTTTGAACTCTATGACATGATGTGGCTTGGTGCAGTCAGTTGCTTTGATGTGTGTCACCTGCAGTCCAGCATTTCAATCCTGTGTCAGAATGCAGAACTTCAGGAGATTGCCCTTGCACAAACAGTTTGACACTTTTCTTATTTAACAACAAAACAAAACAAGAACTGAATTGTTGACACCAAGGGGTCCAAGTTCTATTAAAATGAAACCAGAACTGAATTCAGGCTCAGTGGAGATAAAATAACTTAAGGGGTAGCTACATAAGTGGAAAAAGTATGTAGTGAAAATAGTCTTCAGAAATCAACTGAGGATAACTGTTGAGCTCTTGATTTAAACTGTAGTATTCTCTTCCTTATGTAAATCCTGCCCTCTGGCCAAAGGAATCATTTCCATAGTTACTGTGTGGCTACTTCTCCAACATACAGTGTACATGGACATTGCTGTTTCCATTGGCTCAGAACTTCCAACTGTTTGTAAGAAACAAAGATGCTGCATCAGCTTTTTGCTCACTACAGCTGGAACAGAGAACTGCCAAAACATTCTTGAAAATAATGATTAAAAAAAAGCCAATGCGTATGTGGTGGTCAAACTGCTGAGAAGAAAAAGGTCGCTTAAACCTTTCATTTCTCCCCTTGTTCCCCCATTTTCTTTTTTTTCTTTTTTTTTTTCACTCTTCCATGTACAGTAACTGAGCTTTAATTCATAGATGCAGGAAGGACAAGAGCTTTGCTGACGTTTAGAACTGAAGATTCCAAAGTGTGTTATAAAGAAGGTAACACTAAGTGACTCAGTGTAGTCACCTGTGAAATCCTTTTTGCAACTGAGAAGCCAAAAATCTCCTGTAGCCAATATGCCATGGTTCTGACTTGGAACTATTCTAACTTGGACTTTTCTAACTTGAACTATGTGAAACCACATATCTTCATTTGAAGGTATAACTTTTAATTAAAGCTTGTTCGCTGTTCGCCCTGTTACTCTTGCCTTCCTGGTTTTTTTATAGTCTTGTTTTTAATAATAAAAGTATGTACCGAACCTAGGCTATTGCAGCTTCTCACAAGAATTTTGCTAATGCCTAAGTACTAAGCAGTATCTCCTTGATTTGAAAGATGGAGCAGCAAGGAATTATCATTTAGAGGTATTTCTTTTTAGAGAATATGCTGCACTATGTTTATATGTCTTCTGTGGAGTGTCGTCACATTCCATAACTCAATGTCGCTTGCATCGGAGAGCTACAGTGCAGGCTGGGATGCATTTTATCTGTTGGCTACAGCTCTGTAAGACTACAGACTAATTCTTCATCTCCATTTGAGGTAGGAGGGCGGCAGGAGCAAGATGAAGTGTGCAGCAGTCCTCATACTTAATCCAGTTCCCAGAAATGACAAAAGGCAATATGCCATCTGATACGTTACAAGCACAGTGGTCCCAACTACCAAGGGCCTGGCTGATTGCCAGTGAGGACCTGAGCAGGGCAGAGTTTCAGAATGTGCTTAGGGTGGTCATGAATGTCAAGTTTCTGATGCCTCTCTGAAATGAGATGTAGTAACAGCTGTGCATTCCTATCCGGCTGCAGTACAGGAGTGGGATTCATGTTCTGATTCGTATTCTTTTGCTAGGGGGAGCTTCTGATTGCCTTCCAGATGGTGGTCAACTGAGTGTCACTTGGGTGTCTTGAAAATTGCACTACATCAGGAAACTTCAGGAACTGGGAGTGAAAGCAAAGGGAGATGAATAGTCAGCAGTTCTCAGAGTCCATTTTCCTAGGAGTCTGGACTAATGAGGAGTGTGTTGGCTGTAAAAGTCAGCCGTTACTCAGTACAAAAGGATATAATCAGAGGGAGTGGGGGAATGGGGGAATTCAATTCTTAGCTCTTTAAACCTCTTGGTGGTGTTGGTGCAGTAGTTTTATCAGCCTCTGTTTCAGTATTTCCATCTGCGAGATGGGATGCTGCTCGTGAAGCATATTCAACTTGACAAAATGAAGTTCCTCTCATGCAGCCAGTTATTAGGACTTGTATTTTTCTCTTATAATGTTGTGTAGCCACTATGTATGAAAAGGGTGTTGACATGAAAAAAAAAAGTGAAGATAGTAACATCAACATTTTCTGCTTTTGTTTCATATAATACATTATCACCACTACTTGTTTAATGGCCTTTGAACAAGCTTTTGTCTCTTCAAATAAGATGCTGACATTTATGTGGGAATGACTCTATTTCCCTCACCTCTAAAACTTGTATTAACCTGCTGATTCAGAAGTAAAGAGCCTCCCTCTGCCTTGTGTTCTTTCCTGGCTCTATCTTTTCTCTTCCTTGAGTCCTCAGCCCAGTCTAATTACTGTCAGTGCAACAGCTGCTTCCTCTTTGTCTGTCCATTTCAGTGAATTCCCCTCTCATATCCAGACTCAGCTGAGAGGCACCCTTTGCCTGTGCCTCTTTTGTCTCCTGCTAACTGATGACATAAACCATTTTGTTGTATAGTTTACATTAATAAGATGAAAACAAAAATTGCCCCACAAAAAAACCAAGCAAGCACTTAAAAAACTGCATTGTGTGAGACAGTGGCTCATTTGGAGCCTTATTTTGACAACCTTAGATTGGAAAAAAAATCCCACTGTGCATCTTCATGTCTCACTGAACTCTTTCTTTAATGAGTTAAGATCAGCTCCCTTTCCCGCCAGCTCATTGTTTGATCAGGAGCATGCAAATGTCCAAGATGCAGAGCAACACAAAGAGGTGTTGTGTCTGTTCATGTAGCTTAAAGTGTATAAATAGGACAGGACTGCATAGTCTGAAAATGTAATTAAATGTAATAATAAAAAAAAGGAGTGGCGGTGAAAAACATGCATGCATTATTCTAATCCTGCTCCTTTCATAACAAAGAACAAATGTGGCTGCTACTACAGTTGCAGTCTGTTTGTCTTAGTCTATACACATGCATGAGAAGAATCAATTCAATAGAAAGTAAATGTAAAATCACAAAATAATCGCCAGCGATGTGTTTAAGGATGACCTCCTGTAAGCTTGTTTTCTTTGCTCTTTTTTTTTCCACTCTAAAGCTCGTATAATAAGCATAAAGTGAAAATAAGTGATGGTAAAAGAAACCCAAACAGTCTCTTTTTTGCTTTTGAGCCATGTGAAGAATGCCTTCAAAGGTGTTAGTTTCTTTTACATATTTTGTTTACTTGGGTTATTTGTTCCTCTACACTAGAAATTCAGATGAACTGGCAGTATGATGAAAGCAAGAATGTTGTTTCTATGAAGTGAGGGAAACAGAAATGGGAAATAACGGAATAAGGGACACATCAAAGCTTTGTCCTTTCTCTCTGCCACTCATCCTTTTAAACTATTTTGCCCTTGTTATATTTCCCATTACACTTCAGTCTTTCAAGCTAATTTTTCATGGCTCTGGAGACCAGAAACAGAATCTCTACTCCCTTCCCACCCCTCTAACTTTACTGGTACCAAGTAGAATCTAAAAAAAAATAAATTCTGCAATTTCAGAGCATACAGCACAACTGAAGTTGCCAACAGGAGGTAACACTGGATACGAGTACTAGTGCATCTAAGGAGTTGATACCTAGTTATTGCACACTTGATTGTATGGCAGTAGCCATCAAGTTGTTTCTTCCATCTCTACCCACTTCTACCATTTCATCAGTAGATGATGGTTTCCTCTGTTCCTACTTAAATATGTTGCCATATTAGAAACATGCTGGTATTTGCAGGTGACACTGGCATTTAAATTGTTTCCTTGTCAGCTGTTTTTCAGCTTTTGTTTTCATGAAGGCAAAAAAGGTAGAAAATTGCCATTTGCCTTATGTTTTCATGATGACTTGAACATACGAGTCCCCAAGGCTGCAGCCCTACTCCTTTTTCTGATGTAGACCCCCTTGCTCACAGATGTACACAGACAGCCCCTCACTCCTGCATCCCCCTGCATTGTGGATCCTCCAGCTGTTAGCCTTAGATATAGAGTCCGTCCAGTAGCAGGTCTTCCAGTTGACTTCCAGACTTGACTCTCTCCACAAGTTGGCCAGGACCACCCTTATCTCTCCAGAAGCCAATTCCACTAGTTGCCCCACTCCCAGAGACACACACGTACCTGTCTGCCAAACCACCTACCTTAACTACTTGCTTAGCCAGCAAATAGCTGCTGTCTATTGTGGCTTGATAGTTCCTAGCAATTACACACTCACTGCAGCTGCTGACACCACACATATATGGGCTCTAAAACCCAACTCCAAGCAGCAAACCTGTTTACATGACTGACTCATTTTATCCTCTTGTCCCTTTTTTTCCATGCTTGCTCCCCACTAAATCACCTGGATCCATCTCTTCTCCTGCTTTTTTTTTCTTACCCTAAACATCCTGTATTAATTCTAGTGCAATCCCAAAATTGTGTTCCTCTACATCCCATAATATGTTCCATACTCCTGGACAGTAACCCTCCTTAGCCTATAACTGCTTCTCCAGCTGACTCATCTAGTGGGTGTCATACCTGGGCAAGGGGGCTGATGGCTCTTCTGGGTCAGCTCTAGCAGGAGGCTGGAGCTCTGTCTTCCTGGCTGAGTTCTCTTAAGTACCCATGCCTTGGTGCTCATATGGATGTGTACATGTAGATAAAAGCCTTTGAAGTGGGTGATCATTCTCCTTTGATGGCCCTGGGAGTACCTGCCCAAGATGATACTGAAATTCCCCACCTATCTTGCTTATCTGTGCTCCTGTGTGCATGTTTGATTATCACATAACCAAACTATCACCACCTTCTACAGGAAGGTGAATAAGTAGGCACTAGCCTTTGGATAGCAATCATTCCCACACAGAGTAGAAAAAATTATTTTTGTCCCCCTTATTTATCTTTTTATATGATTCTTACTCAAGAATTTTTAACTATTGAGTAGCTGTAAAACCTCTTTGTGTAGGACATGACAGTGATTGATGCTTGGCTTTCTGGTCATCTTTGAGTTTATTTTTCTGTTAAGAGGTTTTCTGTAGTGCTTATCAGTGTGTTTATGTGGTTATATAAAGAAGATTCATGATGTGATGAATGATGGCCTGACAGGGATGATAATAACAATTCTAGTTATTTATGTACTATTACCTTTTTTGCTATAACTGGTAAAATATAAGAGAGATGAAAACTCCAAAGATACCTTTCTCTTAGGCTATCTTTATCCAGCTGTTAGTTTGGCTCCAGTCCTTCAGTATTCCCCCACCTCTATCCTCTTTCTCTCTCCTTTTTTTTTCCTCTCCACCTCCACCCTCCAATCTGCTGCAGCTGTTACGATTTCATCATTGTGTCCAAATACCACATTTCCCATTAGCACCACAGCTCTTTCTGTGCTAAGGGGAACGTCATCTGTATGCTTTGCATGTGTATTATTGTTAGATAATCTGCAGCTAAAGCAGGACTTACACCTTTGACTGTAGCAAAGCTGAATTCCCTAGTAAGAGGCACACGTAAGATGCATAAAAATTGAAGGATGAAATCTGCAGACTTGATAGCAGAAAGTGGTTAAGCCTTTTTGTTCCCATGCTCTGCTTTTCAGATGCCTTTGCACCATAGTTAGCCTTATCACTGTTGGATTTTAGACTAGATGCCAGCATGTTTATTCCTTTTGGCAGTTTTAGTGCCGTGTCAATCCTTGACTGTCACAGTTGTGTCATATATTAGATAGCTTATCCTAAAAAAGGATTTTGAGGTATGAAAGCACTGGTCATTTTAATATGCTTCATCAATCTGTTGGGGGTTTTTTTCAGCTGATTTTTAGGTTTCTGTGTGCTTTGAGTCAACTGCTTTTTGTGAATTTCTTTCTGCTCACTATCTTTTGATATCTATGACACCCATTTTGCACTTACTTTGGCTTTTCAACAAAACTCTGTCAATGCCCTTGCTCTTTCTTTACAGTCTCCTGTGATTACTGCAAGCCTGGCAGTGCATCTTAATTTGGACTCAGGGGTCATCTTGGAGTTCTGACTCTACTTGTACCTAGGTTCTGTCTTGCTGTCTTGTTCTTCATATCTGTGCAATTCATTTGCTTGTAGAGGAGACCTTGAGCAAGCCACTAGGCTTTTCAGATGTGCAGTATGAATTGCAGATCCCACAAAATTACCTAAAATAGATGTTAATTATAGTGTTCTTTGCCACATTTGAGATCCACATGACTAATTCCCTCTGGTTTTCTTTAAGAGAGGTCTTATTTCCTCAGACTGTAATGCCTGTAGATTTGACTTACTAGACCACTGGGAGGAGAATCTTATTCCAGGGACCAGAATAGGCCTTTCAGTCAAAATAGGTAGGAGGCATGTTGTATGTACTTGTACATGTAGCATACATATATGCATCTATGTGCCAAAATAAACTATGTGACTTTGGATGTATAAAATATGTCACGGGACATCTGTGATTACTGATGTAAAGCTTCTATTTGCACACCTGAGAACTGAAAGCATCTGTGTTCAGTGCTACATATCATTGCATCATTTCTACACTGGATGCATATTTTGAATTCTGTTGTGCAAATACAACCTTACTTTGTGCAGTCTAAGACAGTATAAAGCAAAATACTTCTGACTGGACTTGTCATCTTCTATTTTTCCCTCTCAGAAAATGGCAAGGGTATTTGCACAACACTGACAGTTCCAGATATTTTCCTTTCTTCTGTCATGTTTGTTTCATTAAGTCCTTTGCAAAGAGATAGCAGATGCAGCTCCTTTTGTAATGTTAGTTCTCTGTATAATGGACTTAGGACACTTTCCTAGTGCAAGAGTTGCAAAGCTGAAGGTTTGCCAGAGTGCCGTGTTGGATGCTGGTATTTGTCTGGGGTTCATCACAGAGTCAGTGAGGTTGGAGAGGATGTCTGTAGATCTTTAGTCCAGTCTGTTTGCTTAAAGCAGAGTCAGCTAGAGCAGATTGCCCAGGTCTGTGTCTAGTCAGGCTTTAATATCTCCAAGGTTGGACATTCCACAAGCTTTCTGGGCAGTCTGTGCTACTGTTAGGTCACCCTTAGACTAAATAAAGATTTGTATCACATTTAGTCAGAATACCTCAGCTTTTTCTCATATAGAGGATATTCCACTCCCTTAGACATCTTTGTGGTGCTTCATTGAAGGCACTTCAGTATGTTCATGTATTTCTTGTATGGAGGAGCCCAGCACTTGCCATAGGGCTCCGGGTGTGTCCTTACCAGTGCTGAGTAGAGGGGAATGGTCACCTTCCTTGTCTTGATGAGCCCAAATCTTCAGCCTGTCAAGGTCCCTGTGAAGGGTGGCACAACCATCTGGGGTATTTGCCAGTCTTTCTGATTTTGTAACATCTGCAAATTTGTCAAAGGGAGAAGATGGTAGTGGCAAATACAGCTTCACCAAATTCTTATTAACTTTGGTAGCTCAGAGTGAAAGTAGGATCTTGCTAGGTGGTCTAGGGAGAAAGAGTGTTTGCTGGATGCAGTATGACTCCATTGTGTAAAGCTTAAAAGAGTTTTCCTCCATGTTAGGTCTCTTGGATTTCTCTGCTGATGAGGACTGTATGCGACCTTTCTGTGTTTTAATTATTCAGGAAGGATGTCCTACACTACCAAGTGCCTGCTGATAAAAATTCTGAAATGAATACTTCCAATGACTACTTTTGATGCTTACTTTAGATCCTCTAAGTCAGAGATCCTGGTTGGAAATTTTTATGAGACTCTAGGGAGCCCTGAGCGCTGCAGGTGTTGTCTCCCAGTACACAAGTAATGTTCCACACATTTTGATTTAAGGGAAATAGGATTTTTTGTAAATAAATATAGATTCATGGCTGTCTTGGATAGACCTCTCTGTTTCTTACTTTTACTAGTCAGGAGCTACCTGCCCTCTTCAGCGGTCTGCGACCTGTAGGCCACCTGATTTTGATATGCTCCATTCAGGACAGAGTGCTCAGCCCTCTTCCACCTGGTGCTGAATGCTGTTGGTTGAAAATCACATCTCCTATGGCTAATGTTCACAGTAAGCAGTCCTGAAAGTGCATTTTTAGCTTGTGTTTCTTGACCTAGAGGTTATGGGGAGATCACTTTAAACAACGTGTTTAAACTCTGCAAGCCCTGGTCTGAAAACAGGTGTTGAAAACTGATTGCCAACTTGCTTTGGGGATGTGGACTTAATTGGTTCATTCTGTTAACAATGTTTTTACTGGACTTACACATTACAAGTCTCATCAAGTCCTCTCTGCTTTCTCCTGCCAAATAAATATTCCATAATAATCTCCCAATCTGTTCCTTCATTTTCATTATTTATTAGCTTGTTTAATAAATAGACTTTTTTTTTTCTCCCATAAGCCTAAACTGACTTAAACATGAGCTGCTCCTTGGCTGACCCACATAGCATCTTCTGTATAGCATGCTGTATTTGCCAGTGTTCGTTGAAGAACTGCTGGTACTCCAGAAAATCAGTACTTCATAGTGATGTTCCTGAGGCGTGAGAATGGGAGAATGGGAGACTAATATGAAATAGATCTTGCATGTCTCTGATATGCTAAAGCAGCAGGGAAACAGTTAGTTCTGGGCTTCCTGCACTGTACTGAGCTTCTCATTTCTAAAGCTGACAATTAGGTTCTTGTCTATTTGCAGGATATGAGCTTGATCTCTCAAGGAACCACACTACGAGTGCCTTCCTACTTGACAGTAAAACATTAGTAACTAGTAACTAGTTAATTCAAACTGTTACCTAAACATTCTGAATAATTGTTTCATAAACAATCTGAAAAAAACATTTTGAATAATATTATTTTAAAATTCTGTTGACCTCATTTATTTTCCGTAAGTGTATCTTTAGAACATGATAGACTATTTAAGTTGGAAATTTATTTGCGATAAACTTCTGCTCTGTCAGCATCCTAATGGAGGAATTGTGCATATGATCTGCAGTGCCATTCCCAAGGAAAGAAAAGGAAGGAAATGCAGATTTGCAGATTTTGTCCATGTCACTCACTTACAAATAGGTCCCTACAGAATAATAAAGAGCTTCAGCGTCATTGGCTTCTTTTTTTTTTTAAACTAAATAGTCATAGACTTCACAAAGTATAAGGTCCCTCTAGCTGCGTACCATTTTAGGAGAGTTCTATATTATATTACATGTTTCTAGCTGATGGTTCAAATTTCTAAAGTAGGATTTTTCTGATTACAAGCTCAAGTTTGAATTTCCAGCCTCACTGAATCCCCCTCCAAATCTGCTGACTCTGCCAGGCAGACTGATGTTTTAGTGGATTTGTTAATGTTCAAGCCACATTCTTACCATTCTTTTCTCACAGGAAAATATCTGTAAATAACTGTCTAAAATTTCTTACTCTGCTGGGTTTCCTGTCACTCTCAGGAACGTTAGTGCCTTCTTTATTTTGAGTGTTAGTATATCTCTAAGAATAACCAATAGAGGGTATGATGATGGATCAGTGCCATTTGGGTAAGGGAGAATATGCTGAAATTCCCCTTTCCTACCTTATTTTAAAGGTACATAGCATCACTTTATCCTTGGATGTGTTAAGGGAAATTCTAAGTTTTAATCTTTAAGTAGGATTATTGTAGCACTAGTTTCTTCCGTTGTTTCCTGCAAGAGTCCTTGGTTTAGTGCTTATACCTCACCCAAAAGCCTTTCCCCCCCCAGTTCTAAAGTTTTCCATCACAAAAGCTGGTGTCAAAAATGATCTTGCATTTAGTGTATTCAGAAAAAGGAGTCCAGTTTAACTAGGAAAAAAATTGCAAAACAGTTACTGAGTACAAAAGCTAGTTGTCATCTTGAAACTGAATTTAAGGCTTTCTTTCCCCTCAAGACAGTTGGACAAATCTGTTTAATCTCACTTCTACTTTTTGTTTCATCCCCAAAAGTACTTTTTATAGTTTCTTTTGAGGCAAAATAGATGAAATAATGAATTCCATCAATAGAACTATGTTTAGGCCAACATTTTCAAACTTTTGCACTTAAAAAATGCAGACTTGAGTTTGTACATATATATATATATAAATATGAAAATATTTTGTCACAAGATTGTGGATTATTGACAGTTTTACAGATTGACCTGAAATAGGAATTTCAGAACCTTGAAGCAAACAAGTTTCAAAAGTTAGTTGGTATTCTTAGTTCGGACCACTGCCAGTCCTCATTACGTGTGAGAGACGAGATTTCAACATTTATCTGAATAGTTCCTGCTTGACACTTTTACTGGTTAATTTCTCTCAACCTCTCCCCTCCCCCCCTCCCCCATCATCTATGCTCCTCATTTTCAAAAACTTGATGGAACATCTGAGAAGTGCTAGGTAATTCACATTCATCATGGATATTGTTTTGAATATCTGATTTTTTTTGGTGACTTTTCAATCCTTTTAAGGATTGCTGTGGGAGTCAGTCAGCAAGCTAGTGAGGACCTTCTACAGCATTGTGGAAGAGCAGGAACAAAACATGTTATGCCTTGGTTGGAAAGAGTTCTGTTGAGTCAGCATATGCCTGTAGTGTAGCAGCATGCTGGCTTGTGTCAAGAGTGTGGTTGGGACTCGAGTGCAGAAAGCTGCACATTATCTGTACTCCAAGAATGTGAGGATTCTCCTCTTTCTCCATAGCTGAGTGCCTGAGTTGCATGAAAACTCTTATATGCCTCAGCTGTTGAGAGTGGAACTTCCGTCATTGAAGAGATGGGATACCTGTAGCTCATGGAATTCCTGAGTATGCAAAGTCATGATTTTACAAATACTTGGATATTTCAGGATTTTTAGGTTTTCTAGTCTCAATAGTCACCTCTGAAGGTTAGACAGCTATATGTAGAGGGGAATGTGTTGTAATTGTATACTTGCCTTTAATGGATAGGCAAGTATATGCAAGAAGTATGACACAATAATAAGTATTAACTGTTCTAAGGTAACATCTTTTTACTCCAGTTAGCTGGCAGTTGGGACTTAATTGGAACTTATTATAGTAATAATTTATATTGAATTTAAATGCATTTTACTGGCTGATAGAAATATTATAAATGTAGAAAATCTTCTGCTGGTTAGCCTATAATACAAGGCATTTTCAAGAGCTGGCAGGTTTTGTACAGGCTGAATTATCATGCAAAATGTCTGGAAGCATATGATTTATGCCAAAGGTGCTGTAAGATTGCATAAATTTAAACCTTTATTCTGAACTATTGCATTAATGCACTAAAATAATTATAGGGTGCTGACGATGCAGCACCATTTGAGAAAATGAATGACTTAATTTTACTTAAGTCTATTGTTAAAGATAAAACTATGCTACTATATTAAAAGAAAGAAAAGAAAAACCCCGCACAAGAAGATGAAATGCTGTCAAGTCATAGATCATAACACTGCAATTTGGATTTGCTCTCTGTGGAGAAATTGTATTGCTTTTACCTCTTTCTTTTAAAGAGTCCTTACATGATCAAACATTTCATTCAAATATTGAAATTTGGTCAGACCTCTGTTGCTGTTGACTTTTCATATTGACTATCTAAGAGCTTGGGCAGTAGTCTGATCTGAACTGACTCACTGCTAAACCTGCTATAATTATTTATTATCATTGTCTATGATTAGGGATATCACTATTTCTGGCAACACTCGCACAGTGACGCTCGGAAGTAGAAAATTACTGGGTCTTGTATATGCACGTAGAACCACAGTGGTTCACCTGATCATTAACTCTTGGGTGTGAGCACCTACCCCATGAAGACTAACCCAAGACTGCCTGACCATGTTCTGTCTGAAAAATAGCTTCCTCTGTGGGTGTCTATGGGTCCTCTGGAGGGCCACTGCTGTAGGAATCCAGACTATCTTCTGGTTGACTATAGGAGAGCTTGTGTGTGCAGTTAGGCATGGGGTTTGTGAGGCCTTCAGGGGAAGGAAGAACTTGACAAGCTTTTTAGAAGCAGTCAGTTCTGTTGTTCTCACCCTTACAAACATGCTGGATTTACCAGTAAAGTACTTGGCTTTTATTTGACAGACCAGATGAAAAAAATATTAAACTAAAACAAGACTTAAGAAAAAAAAAAAGTCCCCATCAAGTTACATCTGCTGAGAAGAACAGCTTGAAGATGTAACTTCGAACCAAAGAGCTTGGACAGGTAGTTGACAAGACAAAGAAATGATGTCCATTTCAAGCCATATGGCCAGCCTGTGTCAAATTGAGAAGTACCACCCATCACTCAGCTGTCCTTCCTTGTGCAGTGCTGTGGTTCGTTAGGTCCTAATCCTCATTCGTTACCTATTAATAGCCTGCTATTTGGTGTCCCAGGCAGAAGCAAGGAGCCGGAGAGGAGGAAGTGTAGGGAAGGATGGATGCTATAGACATTTTATTGTACTATTCCTTGACTCCCTGTACATCTTCCTTACGTAAGGACCCTGAGTGCAAATACAGTGTTAACAAGAGAAATCTTTGATGCATCACAAGTAGCTGCCCCTTCATCTGTTTCTCACCCACCATCAACTTTGAAATGGGAAATGGAAAAAAAAAGTGCAGCGGGAGAGGAATAATAGATAAATAGCTGATGCAATTTACTAGCAGTTCTTTCCAGATCAGCATGACACTGACAAACCAAATCCCAGCCATGCTAGAAATTTTTGATAAGAGCTCAGACACTTAATATTTGAGGTGACCTTTCTAGTTTAAGTTGTGATAGATGTATCTTAAGAATTTTATATTTTTTGCTTCACATCAGCCCTCCAGTTTTATTTATCATATTTCCAATTCTGAGCATTCTAATCTCCTTTTTAAAGTAAACCTAAGGTATTTATCTGTAGCAGTATTCATCTGCCAGAAGAGCGTGGTGTTGATATAAATAGATATACTGGTGCTCTGTTTTCCCAGCCTTTCAGAAAACTGCTATTCAGCAATACCTACAGTAAAATATATGGTCTTCAGGTGAATTAAGTGAGATGTGTGAACTTAAAGGTTTTTGTAGAACTGTGCTGGATTCTTCTAAAATAAATTTCATTCCAACTTTGATAAAACAAGTGAAAGAACTGTAAAAAGCTTGACAGTTGCAAGAGAGTGACCTATAGTAGGGTGACCTCTAAAGAAGGAAGAATGAGCAGCTTCACTTTTTTTGTGTCTCATCTGTGCTGCTTAAAGAAAGCTTGGAACATTATTTCCATGTTTTGCCACTCGTAATAATAGAAACTCAGATCTGGCTAAACATCAAAAGACCTTTTCAGTAATTGGAGAGTAGTGACAGCATATCTTTCAAATTAATTTGGAAATAAATTATTAGTTAAAGATCCTTATTATTTTTCTAATGTAAAAACACTTTCTGAATTTAAGGATGGAAGAACCACAAGTCCACAGCAGAACTGTCTATTTTCAGAAAACAATGAAAACCAAACTTTACCATTCAGCTATATCAAAGACGTCCAAAAGACCAAAACACGTTAAGAACTTTTTGTTTTTGCAGTGCAGTTTTAAATATCTAATTTTGTGATAATTTAAATAAAATGCAAATTGTCTGTGGGTGTTTTGTTTTTTGTTTGGTTTTTTTTTTTTTACAGTATTAATTTAGTTTCCATCCTCTGTGGAAAAACAGATCTGGTATTAACTTCAGTGCTAGTTTTGGTGGGGAGGGTGGAAATAGGAAAATGGTTTTACTACTTCTCATCATATAATGAATATACCATTGATTAAGAATTTTAATTTCCATGTGATTTGCATTACGTTAAAACACTCCGAAATTACTTATTAGCTGTTGTAATATTTAATTTAGGATTATGTAAAAACCAATGTGCTTTGAAATCTGAAAATGAGTTAAACCTAAAAATTTGTTACATGGTTATATAAGACTACATTAATTTTGCTGGAGGCTTAAAGAATGATGTTTTTGAAAACATGCTTTGCATTTAAAATTAGCATTAGGGCAAAGTATCTATTATATGTTGAACTTTATTTGTTAGTCAAAATATTAAACTATAAAAATTGAAATTATTGTGTATCAAGGTTTAGGGTTTTTTTTTAAGTAAGGGAGAAGCTATTGTTTCCCTTTTTTGTTAGTCTGCAGCTTCATGTGAGGTTGTGTTGGGGTTTAACCCCAGCCATCAACTAAGCCCCATGCAGCTGCTCACTTGCTCACTCCCCTGCAGTGGATGGAGGAGACAAGAGTAAAAGTGAGAAAACTCATGGGTTGAGATAAAGACAGATTAATAGGGAAAGCAAAATCTGAGCACTCAAGCAAAGCAAAACAAGGAATTTATTCACCACTTCACATGGGCAAGCAGGTCTTCAGCCATCCCCAGGACAGCAGGGCTCCATCACATGTAGCAGTGACTTGGAAAGACAAACACCATCACTCTGAACATTCCTCCCTTCCTTCTTCGTTCCCAGGTTTTTATACTAAGCATGATACCATATGGTGTGGGTTATCCTGGGGAAGTTCCCTCCCAGCTTCTTGTGCACCCCAAGCCTCTTGGCTGATGGGGTGGTGTGAGGAGCAGAAAAAGCCTTAATGCTGTGCAAGCATTGATCAGCAATTAAAAAAAACTCCTCCAACAAAACCTTTGTGTTATCAGCATTGTTTCCAGCACAAATCCTTAACACAGCCCCATACCAGCTACTGTGAAGAAAATTAACCGTACCCCAGTCAAAATCAGCAGAGAGCTAGTTGTTTAAGCTGGAATGAGAAGAGTAGCTTCTCAGAAAATACTGCTGCAGTCAAAGTTGATATCACCCAGTGCTATTCTACACAGCAAAGCTTGAATACTTGAATATGACTATCTAATTAAAAATATTTTAATAGCTTGGCAATTTTTAGAAATTAGAAGGTCATAACTTGAAAATTTTAGTAATTTCATTTTAGATGAAAATATACCTTATACTTGCACAGTTATCAGCAAAGTTACTCAAAGCCATGAGAGACAAGGCAGTCAGTGGTCATAACCACTTTTTAAAAAAATTTTTTAATTTTTTTTTTTTTAGCAGAACATTTGGTACTGTGTCTCACAGTATCCTTCTGGACAAACTGTCAAGTACACAGACAGACAAGTCCATAGGACAGTGACTGAGCAACTGGCTGGCTGTCAGGTTGGGCTTAAAGGTAAATGGGGTTACATCAGGCTGGGAGTCGGTCACCAGTGGAGTTCCTCAGGGCTCAGTTTTAGGGCCAGTGTTCTTTAATGTCTTCATAAATGATCTGGACGCTGCAATCATAAGTACACTAAGCAAGTTTGCTGATGAGGAGGAGCTGTGGGCACCTTCAAGGGCAGAGAGGCCCTACAGAGAGATACAGATAGCCTGGAATATGACCAACTATATGAAATTTAGGGAGAGCAAGAGCTAGATTCTCCATCTGGAAGGGGGGAGTCCTGGTCCTCTCTCTGGCCACCAGTGACAGGACACAAGGAAATGTAATGATGCTGTTGGGGAAGGTCAGCTTGGACATTAGGAAAAGTTTCTTCCCTGAGAGGGTGGTCAGTCACTGCAATAGGCTCCCCAGGGAAATGGTCACAGCATCAGGCCTGTCAGTGTTCAAGGAGCACCTGGCCAATCCTCTTAGTCATGCAGTCTAGTTTTAGGCAGTCCAGTGAGGAGCAGGGAATTGACTTATGGGTCTCTTCCAGCTCAAAATACTCTGTGATTGTATGCTTCATTCTTTTACCTACTATGTGGAAAATGACATGGCTCTCATTTAAAATGCAGCAACCACCTGCCAAGTTATTCACAGAATTTTAATGAATTCATTTTCCTTCAGTTGCTCTGCACATCTTAGCTTTTTCAGTCTTTGTTTTTAAAAAATGGCTGTCTACATTCAGTTGCAATGATGTAGATTTTTGCTTTTGAAAGATGAACAAAGATCTTGGCTAATGTTAATTTCTGCAAGGTCTGGTGTAAAAGTGCTGAAATACATTTTTTAGCTGCTCTGCAAGACTTTAGGACAGGCTAGTTTCCCATTAGGGTTTCAATTTCAGAATGGAAAAGACACATGTAGGAAGCAGCCTCTGCATTGCCATGTTGCGGCAGAATCCCATAACGTGAGGTATCTGCCTGTAATTCAAAACTTCAAGAGGGATCCAGCTGAAGCAACAAAGGTCCCACTTTTGGCATTTGTGCAGCAGCTGCCTGGGCATTGTGCCATTCATCAGAGGCAATACACATTCCCTCTCAATCCTGCTGTGGTTCCCTTCCTCCCTCCTCTTTCAAATGCTTTCATATAGCTGAGCAATGTGAACTTTCAACAGAGGAGGTGAAAGTGATGTTGTTCATTCTGAACATGCTGGCATTGTTTTCCCAGGTTCATGTCCCACTGAAGGTTTATTCCTGTTTCTCTCCTCGCAGTTGCTCTCTTTTAGCCCTACAGTTGACTTGCTCTTTGGTGTAATTACATGAAAAAAATAAGAACCTTTTCTAGGCAAAGAAAATTAATGTCCTTTTATACTGAGCTGTACTGCATTACCAGTAATCTGGTTATGTTTGGTCCTTTGCAAATGAAGACCATAAAAGACAAGCAGCTTTGATCCATCTCAGTTACAATTGCTGTGATATCCCATCCTTGGAGTCAACGTGGAGTTTTTTCAGCAGCAGTTGGTACAGTTTCTGAATGTGGAACCTAATTTTCATTGTTACATGATGTAAGTGATGGTTGGGGAGATATTTATTACATCATTTTGTAAGAAGCTATAGCTAAAAACATAAATATCATCTATCTGTCTTCTGGGAAAGAAACCACTGAAATAAACCCAAAACTTTGTCATCATGAAATAAGCCTTAGGAACCTCTGCCCAAGAGCAGCTGTGAAAGGGAATACTGGATGGGTGGTCTTTCCATCAGGGAAATTCTCTCTCTTTTCTTCTCTCTCACAAAAGCCTTGCTGATGTGTGGAGGTTGGTGAGCATTTAGATGAGGTCCTAAGGGATAAACCAACTTTCCATTTTAATATATATTACGGTAACATTGTTGTGTTTAAAGCTTGTTCCAGCTGTTTCCCATGTGATCATGTTGGCCATGTACTGAAGTAAGAAACTGCTGTGATAAAATAGATGTGGAAGTAATTCTGATCTTGATGGTTGAAAGAGCCTCTTTGGGTCATCCCTGCCCAAGAGGAGATTTCACACACAGAACCTTGAAGATATTTTTCTGAATTGCTCTTAAACCCTGCAACTTGTAGAGCATTACAGCTCTTTTGACCTTCCCCTTAAACCCATCCTTCCAGTGTTTAGGGGAAAAAATTCCAGGGGGACAGGTGACATATCTGTAATGATCTAGAATAGTTTCTCCATATCCGTATCACTGGTTTGCATCCAGCCCAGGTGGTAAAGTCTGAAAGCTGTTGCCAGCTGATATCTTTCTGGTGGGCTGTGAGAAATGAGGTCCCATCCAGGACTTTGGTGAGTAGAGACTTCTGGAGGAGAAATGCAGTTTCTGAAACTGCTTAGTATCTATTTGCAGTGTCAGCAGAGGTGCTCATGCAGAAAGAAACCCAGGAGGCTGAATTCCTTTGGACTTATGTGGCCCAAAAATGTGTGTGTTTCAGAAGGGACTGTAATGGAGAGCTATATTACAAATAGATTTTGTACAAACATGACAATTTTGTTTTCACAAAACAAGGTTTTAAAAGCAAATGTAAAACTAGTAATAGGAATAAACTCGACTGAGTTTAAATACTAAGGAGGAAACACAGTACTGATGCTGCCAAAGTTAAGCACTGACAAGAAGTTAAAAGTGAAGGGAGTTTGTGGTGGCTGCTGTGACAGTTTTGGCACAGATTGCCTGAGAAAGGTGCAGAGCCTCCTGCCTTGAAGGCTCGTAGGAACATGCAATGTGTAAAATGCTTAGATGGAGAGCACAGCCCTGGATAGTGAGTAGGTATTTCTGCAATTACCGTGAGGTCTGGCAGACATGAAATATTTCCCACAAAACTGTGAGAGGTACTGCTTTTTTACCTCTGCTGGTCTCTTGGGAAGCAGTTACAGTCCATCTCTACTGTTTCCCAGCTGTGAGTGTGGCATGAAGCATCTGGCATAGCTGGAACTGGGATGCAGCTTCCTGCTGAGCAGATGTCTGTCTCTGTTCATACTGCTTCTGGTGAGATGGGTGTACTAAATAAGCAGTTGAGCCTTACTTGGCTGTGAATCTGATTCTGTGAAAGTTAGAGGAACAATGGGATTAAGGTACATGACTGTTGGTCAGTTGCCTTATGTGGATTAAGTGTTACGCCACTTTATGAGTTCCCTGAGATGCCATCTCAGTGTCTTCGAGGGGAATGTGTTGCACCACACAGCCAAAGAGGACCTGTTTTGCTTTTTACTCATTGTTCAATTGTAATTACTTTGTGCTGCTTAAATTCTGCTCTGAAGACAGCCTGCAATGACTTTATTGTGGAGATAATGGAGTACTTCATAAAGTTTTAGGACTTAATTTTTCAGAGCACTTGTTTGAGGCAAAATAGAGGGTTCCCGTTTCTCCCTTATAATGCATGGGAGCTGAACACAACAAGGTTCAGAACGTTTTTCTTTTCTGGCTGCCCTGTATTTTTTCAGACTGCTCTGTGTTAAATAAGAGCCTGTGCTCATGGGGCAGGTCCCACTGTAACTGTAAGTGCTTGGCCATTCAGCCTGCAGAGCAACCTTGGTCTGAAGAAAAACAACTGAAGAACAAGGAATGTGATTAGTAGGAACATGACTATGTGAGGAATTTTGCTATGCATTGCAAAAAACTCTGTGGTAAATACAAAGATCATGTTGGATTTCAAGGACAGGAGTTGACTGGCTTGACATTCAGAGCATTGTTCCTGGCCTTTTCCCTTGCAGGACCTGTATCCTCAAAGGTTACATGATTAGGTTGTACACGATACCGCTTTCTCCCTAGAACAAACTTGTCGTGTTCATGGAATGTGACACTCACTTTTATTTTCATAGAGAAAATAAATGTGCAGGAATGGACCTGCAGTGGACTGGTAGCGATGGTTCCCCGTGTCCAGTGGGTGCCTTTGCAATTGTAATGTCTTTTTAATGCGGAACTAAGCATTTTACTTCCCAGGTTTTAAAAAAAGCAAACATTAATCTCCCTCAACTCTTCCATATGTGCTGCTATCAGGGATTGCAGGCAGGCACTTCTAGATTCACAGCACTCACCTCTGCCCCTTTTGTTGATCATATCTACTCCAGCAGTATTTGCCAAATGGTTGTTTGCACTCTTAGCTGTGCAGTGGGATATTTAAAAAGGCAGCTGAGTCTCACCCTGCACTCTGGTAAGGAATGAGTGCTTTCTTGGAGGAAGTTTCCTTTCCCTCAAAGATAAGTTTGACTCTGCTATCAAGTTTCAGTGGTGACTTGCATGTCTATGGTTTTATTTTAGTCAGCTTCTTCTCCTCTGGCCATTTTAGTTCTCTGTGCTCAACAGATTTTTCATATTTGTGTTCTTGTTGCCAATTTGTGTTTTTCTGAGGCCTTTCAGCGTAAGCAGCTGTGTTTTCCACACCATTTTGGTGAACTTTAGAACACCTCTTGTATAGTACTCAACAAACCACCATCCTATGTGGAAATTAGACATGCAGGAATATGTCCCTGGTATTTAACTCTCTTTGAAGACAAAGAAACATTTCATAAATGTATTGACAAATTTATTTCTATTTTCATCACTGTAAATATGGCCTGCTCTTGGGATTCATTATGGTAGTTATGAAGTGATTGGCTTTTCTTCACTTGTCAAGTTTTCTCATTAAATCTGATCATAGATAATTTCTTTTTCCCTCCGGAAAACATTTTGCCCAAAATGTCATTGTGCATGAAGATAAAGTGATGTTTCTTTGAATGTTCCTTCCTTGTTCATGAGGCTGATTTATTTAACTCCCTGATAGTGTTATGTGTTCCTTCCTACTTTCTTTTAGAATCTAGAGTCCAACCCGTTAAGTACTTCTGCTGTCTCAGAGTAATTTCATGGTGCTTACTCTAACTGTGAATTATTTCCTTTAATACTTGCTATTTTTCATGCTGATGTTCAACTGGACTTGTGTTCTAGCACACACATGAGCAAGAGCACGGAGAGAAAGTGAAAATTATTCATTAAAGATGTAACTCTGTGTTGTGATCAGAGTTGAGCTCTATAGGCTTCAAATATGAAACATCAACTCAGCTGATGAGAACAACAGGTCCTTACTGCAGGAGCAGCTTGATTCCCATTTTCTGCAAATGGACATGGAAAGCTGCAATTCCTTTGTCAGTAGAGTGGGAGAGCTGGGATGAAGATGTATCAGTGTTCCTATAATATATGTACAGCCTGAATGTTCCTAACTCATTCAGGATGTGACCTTCAAAACAATTATGCACTGAGTATGCATGGTTTGTTTTGCTTCATTTTAATTTTGAGGGAAGGCTACATGTAGGAATAGATTTTGTAAAATGTGTTAATTCTCATGCAATCACCTCAAAATCCACAATTCCTGTCAATGTCTATTGAGATACTAAGTTTTCTGTGTGAAAGATCTGTAGAATGCTAATTGTCTTTGGATATTGAAAGGAAGACTGTTGAGCTCTCAGGTCTCTTAAGAATCTGATGCTAAGACAAGAGCTTTAAGGCTACTTCCTCTTCTGTCTTGGGGAATTAATGGACATTCTCCACTGTAGCTATTTGTTTTTAATTAGTTTCTCTGTGAATTTTATTCTGATACTTTATATGCTGTGTCTTTCAGTCTAAGGCTGTGAGGTGCTTTCCAGACTCCCTTATAAAATTTCAGGATCTGCTTTAGTGTTTCCTTTCCTCTTTTAGACTAAAGTGCTTGTTCATTCTCTCCCCCTGCTCCCTCCCCCCGCTGCCCTGATTTCCCATTGCTATCTCAGGATGCAGTGCTCCTGGTGCTTTGATATGCTTGGGCTTACACTTTCTATTTGAGCTGAGCTCCCTGTCATGGGATAGTTACAGGCCACATTCCTGTGCTGGAAATAGATACTTTTTGCATAACCTGCTTCCTTATACCCTTTAGCATCTAAAGCCTCTGGTAAAGCACTGTCTCCACTACCATAGATGGAGTAGCATGGGAATCATCAGAAGATGAGAAAGGTGACAGGGAGAATGTAAAAGCTTGCTAGGGTTCTAAGAGGTGGAAGTTCAGAGCCTCTGTTTGTTGTGAGATATCTTCACTGTACTATTATTTTTATTTAAACTAAATAACAACCCATCTTTTTCTTATTAGATATAGAAAAAATCCAAATACCTTATGAGGCATAGAATGACTTAATGCACAAGCACTTGTAGTCTCTTCATTCTCCTCTGTGCCCTTAATAGGAAATTATTCAGCATGTTCTGCTTTTGATTTTGCCAAAAGATGTCTTCTCAAGACCCAAGCAGCAAAACTGAAATATTGCTCAGAATTTGTTGTAATGCTCATCGGCTGCCTGTTTAACTGTTGTTTTTGTCCTCATAAAAAAAAAAAGGAACTTAGGATATTTTTTGTTTTGTTGATTGTGTTTGTTTGTTTTTTGTTTGTTTGTTGTGGGTGTTGGATGGGGTTTTTTGTTTGGTTGTTTTTTTGATAGAAGGTTACTCTTCATTTCAGGGTACTATAGTATTAGGCAAGGACTGTACTGTGAACACAAATTTCTGTAGCTCTAAATTACTTTTTGCCGTGATTCTGTCAACAACTACAACTGACCGGGAAAGTCGCTTTTCTCATATGGGTATCTGCTTCCAGTCTTTAAAATAGCATTTCCTTTGTCACTTAGGATTACAGCTCTTTGCTGCAGAAACAGCTTCAAGTGACAGGGTCCAGTTGTTGGAGAAGGCACTTCTTGAATCATGACAAACCTAAATTCAGCTTCCTGCTTCTGCCAAAGTTTCCTGTGTGAGCTTTGGCAGTTAACTTGACATCTCTTTGCTATCCATGACATGGGATAATAGGCAATGTCCTGCTGTACAAGAATATCCAAGAGGTACATCTTCAAGAATTGGCATATTTAGGTTGTGGTTTCACAGCTTTTGAAACTGACCTCTGTGTGCTAGTACCTTCTGGAACTGCCCTGGCCAGAGTGACGGTCCTTTTTTTTCCATAGGGATAGTCTGTGGTCAGCTCAGCTTCTTCAAGTGTTTCAATGAATAGATACAAATGCCAACACCTGAGAAAGGTGAGGTGCTGCAGGGGAGGTGAGGAGACCAGAGGAAGTCAGAAATTTGGATTTGCACTGGCTTTAGGTTGCCAAAACCCTGCAACATAGACTGCAGCATTTCTATGTGAAATAATGATGTTGAATAAATAGCTACCAGGACAGAAACACCTTGTTCTCCACAGATGTGGTCTGTGGGTCCTCCTTGCTAGGAAGCTAGTACAGAGTAGTATCTTAAAGTAATATTCTTAGAATTTTCTCCAGCCCACCCTGAGTATGTTGAGAAATACTCATGCTTCACCCACAATCTATATTCCACTCAATCCCAGTGGTTTGTATTTCTGAATGTACCTCCTTGTTCTGAGTCTCCTTCAATTACTCTGCTGTGTAGTTCATAGTATTTGCCTCTGATCTCCAAAGTATTTCTTCTTCCTTAGCCTTAGTCCCTTTCCTCTTGCGGGTCAAACCTAGTCCTCTTTCAAGTTTTTCTTAATATGCAGGAGGTTACTTTCCCTCTCCTTTTCGTTTTTGAGGTACTGTAAGAATGTAGGTTCCGATTAGATATCAGGAAGAAACTCTTTACTGTGAGGCTGATGAGGCATAGATCGGGTTGCGCGGAGAAGCTGTGAACGCCCCGCTCCTGAAAGTGTTCAAGGCCAGGTTAGATGGGGCTCTGAGCAACTTGGTCTAGTGTAATGTACCCCTGCCCATGGCAGGAAGGTTGGAACTAGATGATCTTTAAGGTCCCTTCCAACCCAAACCACTCTGTGATTCTACAAAGTTCAACCCCTATCCCTGCAAAAAAACTCCAAAAGGCAGAGAAGAATTAAAAATACTTGATTTGACTTGGTCTTTGAGACTTTATAGCAGACAAGTCCTTCTAAAAGTATGGGAAAGTGTGTCGATAATGCAGTGCTTCACTGAAGAGTACGTAATTCCAAAATTCATCTCGTAAGGAACAAATGCCTGGAAAAAGTAACTCTGGGGTTCTACATTTATTTCTTTAGTGTCCCTGCTGGCAGCAGACAAAAAAATACTTTAATTCATATCTAATGTCACTCATATATATTGTAATATATGTGTATGTACACATATATATACACATACCCCCCCCATAGCTTCAGTGTAGGGAGGGACATGCATTTTTAAGAGCAAGTTCTAAATTTTGAAGTCTATTCCTGATAATATGTACCCCCTGCCCCTGCTTCCCTCAATTAATTCTGTGGGAGAAATAAGTGCAATGCACCTTTGAATTCATTCATGTCAAATTGAAGAGGATACTGTTAGGTTATATGATTAAAGGGTTATAAACATAAAAGAGCAGAAGATGAGAGAACTGGAAAAATCTGAACTAGTGAAAAGGGAACACCCCAATCTGGCTTCTCCCCAGACTGCCACAGGAGAGGTTTAAGCTTATGGTCTGGGTGTAAAACCTTTCAAGATGAGTCAACATCGGTCACTACATTCGCAGTCATCCATAGCATGACATTTCACAGGAACAAATGACTGATTCTGCACCTGGGACAGAATAGTGTGAGACACAAGACTAAACTGGGAGAGGAGTGGCTGCAGAGAGCCCTGGGGGGGCTGGTGGGCAGCAGCTCAGTGTGAGTCAGCACTGTGTGCCCAGAGGGCAAACCACGTTGGTCAGAAGAGGGATCATCCTGCTGTGCTCAACATTGGTGTGGTCTAACATGGAGTGCTGGGTGCAGTTCTGGGCCCCGCTTTTTGAGAAGGATGTGAATGTCCTGGAGTGTGTGCAGAAGAGAGCAACAAAGCTGGTGGTAGGGCTGGAAAGCATTTGCTGTGAGGAGCAGCTGAGGACTTTAGTCTTGTCTGGTTTGGAAAAAGGGAGGCTGACAGGCAACCTCCTTGTTCTCTACAGCTTCCTGAGGAGGGGAAGAGGAGAGGGAGCAGTTAGTCTCTTTTTGGGATCCAGTGATAGGACTTGTGAGAATGGTTCAATGGCTGCCTCAGGAGACATCTAGACTTCAGCAAGCATGGGTCAATGCCCCAAGCCTCTCTGTGTTTAAGAGGCATTTGCGCAATATCCTTAATAACCTGCTTTAACTTTTGGTCAGCCCTGAAGCTGGCAGGCAGTTGGTCTACGTGATCACCATAGGTATCTTCTGACTGCAATGTTCTGTTCTGTTCCATTCTGTCCCATCCCATCCTGTTCCATTCTCTGGCCATGCCCTGAGTCTAATCGCTCTAGTTAATCTTATCTTCTCACCGATTTCTATTTATGACTGTTTCCTTGTGCAAGGTGTTCATTTTTCCCTGTGGATGCATGAAGTCTGTGTGCCAGCAAGTAGAGAAAGGACCTGTGGTGCCAGCATCTAGAGAGACTGCAGTGTGTGCATATTGTGTGTAGGTGTGTGTCAGTGTGTGTAACTGCTATTGAACATCTGACCAAAATAGCTGGATAGGAAGAGAAAAGATTTGGGATACTGGGGAGGCCATAAGTCTGGACTGGATGCTGGAGAGACCAGAAGGTTTAAAGTCATCCACTGGAGGAACTGGGAGTTTCAAGACAGCTACTGGAGAGACCAAGAGAAATCAGCTACTGGGGAAACCATAGGTCTGAACCAGTTACTGGAGACGTGTGTGTGTACATATTAGACAACTGGGACACCAGGAGACCCAGAGTCAGCTATTAGGCAGCCTGAGTAAGACCAGCTAATGGAGGGATCCATAGCATGTGCTTACATGTGTATCTGTCATGAATGGGTCTGAGCACGGTTTGGGGGGCCTCATGGGTCAGCAACCGTGGAGAACAGGGCACAGATACTAGTCAGACTAAGCCAGCAATTGGATGGATTAATGTTGTATATGTGTGCAAATAGTATAGTTTTCAGTGCAATAAGCTTTCTTCCTGATCAGCCAGTGCGTAGCACAGGATGAGGCCATTCCTACTGTCTTTGTCTATGTGAAGTTGTACCTGGGGAGGTTTAGATTGTGTATTAGGAAAAATTCTTCACTGAAAGGCCTGTCAAACATTAAAAAAGGCTGCCCAAGGAAGTGGTTGAGTCACCATCCCTGGAGGTATTTATGTGGCACTTAGGAGCATACTTTAGTGGAGGACTTGGCAGTGTCAGGTTAATGGCTGAACTTGATGATCTTAAGGACCTTTTTCAACCTAAGTGATTATATGATTCTATATTATTCTATGTATGTGTGATTGTGTATTGGGAATATATGCCTGTTCTTGCTACTGGCTGGATATGGGGACAAAAACCTGCAGCAGCTTTGCCTTTATGGGGCAATCAGATTTGGCAGCTCTTAGCAGGTTCTAGTTACCCTTTCTAACTGGATAGCTGGAAATCTGACATTTAAATACTGGCGATTGGAATGGGGGCAAAAAGGAGTGTTAGTTTGGTGTGTATAGGGTTTTTTTGTCTGTGTTCAACATTTGAGAACAAGAGAGTTCTCAAATAATTTGCTATCTTTTACACAAATGTGTCGTAATACAATATTCTTAGAGGTTTGCCTGTGCTAGCATCTGGGACTGGGCTTGCATTTACATGTCTTAGTCTCTGTACCTCATTCTGGCGCTTCCAAATGGCCTTTCTCCATCTCTGACATCTTGCTGTTGAATAACAGGTTTGGTCTGTCCCCACTAAACTTTTCCAGGACACGGGGTGCCTGAACTCTGGGGCATCCTAATAAAATGGCTTGGCTAATCTAATAATGAAGGCAGGCTGCAGAGAAGTAGCTGGTTCTGCTGACAATGCAGAATGCTGTTACAAGTGCTGAAAAATGATAAAAATGTATTTATTTTAAAGTAACTTCTAGTAGATTTTGTGTTATCCACTTACATTGTGACTCATCTGGTAATCCTGAACTGCGAAGCTGCAATATAAAACCACTAGATACCACTTTAGGTAGTTCTTGGTCTCAAAGAGCTTCCCTCTCAGTTGTCAGACCCTGTATTTCTGTTTCTCCTGGAGCCAGAACTAGCATTCTGTCTGGCTCCCCAAGACACTGTTTCAAACAGCTGACCTCTGCCAAGTGAGGGAATGTCTTTAACTTGTAATTTGTGTAGCATATGTACCTTTTTCTCATAATAACCCTCAGATGTTTGCAAAGAGGCAGTTTTTTAAGCCATTCTATTTTCTTACTGTTTGTTTTACTCAGCTTCTCTGTTAAGCCACTAGATGAATGCAATAAATGTCCTAAGAGCAAAATTAGTCTGTGTTACTCCTAAACTATAACTGAACTATGCTGCATTCATCAGGCTGTTGTTATTAAATAAGAATGGAAAGCAGTAGCTGATAGATACATCTTAACACAGATCCTTGAACTTAAATTGAAACCCAAAACATTTGTACATTTGTACCCTGATCTGGCCAGCATTGCCCCTTTATTTAATATTTTCTGTTGCCACTGGAGCCAGTGGTTTGTGCCGTGTACGAGGAAAGCATTTACCTTGTTATTTCTTTTTTTGTGACAGAGTGTACATGTGAAAAAAAGCAGACCACCTTCACTCGTCTTTCCACCTTCCATGTTCTCTCTGATAATGCCCAATATTGAGAAATCTCTTTCCCAATCTAGTATGAACAGCAGCACAGAAAGTGTTTAAAAGTGTAGCCAAGGTAAAGCTTTATCTTGCTGGGCTTTAAGGATACGTACAGGAAGGTGTTCAGTTTGGTGTGTACTTACTGTTTCCTGACTTATTTCTGAACTGACTGTATTGCCACAGCCGTGTGCAGCTGTCTGCCCTGCCCTTTTCTCCCTCTTGTGCTGCTTTTCCTCAGGCATAACAACAGTGCTTACACCTTACACCATTGCTTTTTGTTCTGTTGTAAATATTTGCACTTCTAGGCAATTCTAGGTCTGAGTTCCCATCTGTTTTCTCTTACCTCACCTCTTTGTCGCAGATCTTCTCTCTGTCACTCTGTGTGGCAGCTGTTTCTATCTTTGAGACTTGCATGTCAGGTTTTCCTCACTGGATGCTGATGAACCTGTCTGATACTCCCCTGTCTCCATTACTCTAACATTAGGGTCCAAATAGGAGACTTTGGTCAAATGTTTTCTCCTCCATGTCTAGCCACTTCAGTAAGCTGCTTTTCGCTCTGATCAATTGTTGCTCAGCTGATCGTAGAAACCTGGTTAAAAGCATATACAAGCTTGTAGAGATCAAGTGCAACTTTTATAATTTGGTTTATTAGACACCAGCTTCACTGAATGCATCAGTTCAAAGATTGAATTTATACTGTGATTAGTTTTGCAGAGAGTGCAAGAACAGTCAATATTAAAATTTACCACTATGAGAAAACCTGTAAAATTGAGATTGAGAAACTGCAATCAGATACCCTGTAATAGCAATGGGGAAGGGATTATCTCTGTTTCCTGCTGCTCAGTACTTGTGAGTCCGCATTGTGAATGCTGTGCCCGGTGCTTGGCCTCCCAGTACCAGGGAGATGCTGCCATGCAACTCCAGGGGAGGGCCACAAGGAGATTCTTAAGGGTCTAGAGCATGTGCTCTTTACAAAGTGTAGGTAGTAGGACTCATTTAGCCTGAAGAACAGGCTGGTTTACATAGTTTTACTTTACTTAGAGAGGGTCGTAGAGAAGACAGGTTTTCAGGGTCTCCTCAGAGAAGCCCAGGACAGACATGAGACAGTGGTCACAGTTGGTGCTGAAGGCTCAAATGGAGTTGAGAAAAAAATTTTTTCCAGAGGGTGCTGCTGTGGGAAGAGGTTACTCTAAGAAGCTGTGGAATCAGCAGCCTTGGAAGATTTCCAAATGCAGCTGGACAAGCTTTTAAGTAATATGATATAGCTTTGAAGTTTGTCCTGCTTTGGCCATGAGGTTGGACTAGGTGATCTCAAGAGGTCCCTTCCATTCTGCATTATTCTGAGTCCAAACAGTATCACTGCTTTCTTGTGGCAGAAGGCTGAATGTTAAGTTTCTTTTAATGTTAAAGAGTGATGAAGGGAGTGTGTGAAAAAACATTGATTTTTCTCTTTCTTGCCCCTGAGTTTAAATAGTTTTGTGTTCAGTGAGCCTTCTTGCAATGCCACTCTTGTGTGATTATTGTTTCTGTGAGGTGGTAGCTAAAATGAAGTGTCAGTGTGAATGAAGCCTGGCAACTACAGTGCTGACCTTCAAAAGAGAGCTGAGGTTTTTCTTAGCAATTACTGTCCTGAAAGTATAACCCCTGGTAAAATAATGGGCCTGATATTAAAAGAGGAGGCAAACTTACACTGCAGGGTGACAGAATTCTGAGCAATAACAACACTAGTTCATAAAGAATAAATCTTGTCAGACAATGTAATTGCTTTTTTTGATAGAATTGCAAAATTAATGATTTTAGGGAATCGAGAGGGAAGTAGGTATATGTTTACTTTCTAACATGAAGATTAATTGAAATTCACTTGGGTAGGAAGAGAAAGTTGGGTGAAAGATAGTAAAAAGGAGCTGATTATCAGCAGCAGTGTAACGGTTATGTAGGTTGGGAGTTAGACTGGTGTTGTGTAACATTTCTGCTAATGATATGACAGAAGGAGAGAGAAAATACTCTTAATGAGCTTCGAAAACAAACTGGGAATTGTGAGCCTCAGAGCAGAAAAATAAGGGGGCGAAGGGTTTAGATACATAAAGAGAAAATAAAATGAGATTAAACTTGGAAAGCTGTTAAATCAGGAGCATGTATGCTATCTGGAGCATATATCCTAAACAGAAGTGGGAGGAGAGTTATTCAAAAGAGATGCCAGTCTGTGCTGCTGAAAATGGCAGCTAGGATCCTAGAGCCCCTTTTTGAGCAGGGGGCTTGGTTTTGCTCCTGCCACTGAGCAGGGACACCTTAAACCCCTTTCCCAGGCCACTGGGCTTGAACAAGAGTACACTGTTTGCAGAAATTCTGCTGCTGTTGTGATCTGTGCTCGAGGCTACTCCATACACTGTTAGAGGTGAAGGTGTGACTGCCCAGCTCCACTTCTGTCTGTTACTGTTTAAAATTCTGCCAAAAAGCAGAATGAATGAGTTCTGATTTTCTTTTGAGGTCTGATGGCTGACCTCATTACAGACTTCTCTCTTCCTTCCCCACCTTCCACCCTGCTCAGAGACTCCAAGACCTCTCCTATGCCCCCCTGATAGGGCTGTGCAGGGGGTAAAAGCACAGTGCACAGAATGCGAGCCCATGTGTGTGCCCATTCTTCACACAGGCTCCAGGTCAGCCTTGCACACTATTCTGCCTTGCTGCTGTTGATGCTCCAAGCACATGCTGCTGTGTGTTGGGCTGGGCTTCTGGGATTTCTACAGCACTGTGCCTGCTCCCTTCCCTCAGGTTTCACTGAAGACAGTCTGGATACATAAATCTTTCTTCTTTAGATATATCCACAGTGAAAATAAGTTATGTGAATTTGGGGAAGGAAGAGTGGCCAGGATCTGTTACTGTTGCCATGTTGCAACTTCATTTGTAGAAAAGGGGGAGAATTTTTCTTTTTTAAATAAGTATGCAGATAGAGAGGCTGCCAGGATAAACTAGAATTGACCACTGAATGACTTAGATTTATCAGTGGTCGTATTTCTTTTAGAGCTTAAAAATGAAGTTCAGCTAATTTTATAAATGTTCATCCCCTTCTTTGACTCTTGTAACAACTTTATGTGTGCACTTACCTGTACTGACATGCCGAAATGAGACTTCTAATAATCTCAAGGAGACCTGATACTGTTAGGACCAGAAAAATTGCTTTTTACTTCTTAAATCCAAATGAATTATACCATGAGTTTTTATTTTGGACTATAGTGAGTTTTTAACTCTGAGTTACAGCAGGCAATGCTACTTGAACATACAATATGGTCATGGGAAGAAACTCTGTTGTCAATCTGCCTGTTTACCCAAATTAGCCTCAAAAAAGATAAATCATGTCAGGGTATGAAAATCCATTAGATTCTGTAAGAATGAAAGGAATTTACAACACTTTGAAGGTATGTGCTTAGGATTCTTTAACTTCATCATCAAAATTAATTGTGCTTTATAGTCACATGAGTACTGGAAATTGGGAAGTTAAAAATATTTCAGTTCTTTCACAGTTCCATCAAAATAGCTCTTTAGCATTATTAACACCCAATGATCAAAACCATGTTTGTTTGCTGTCTTCATATTTTATGGTCCTTGTGATATAGCACAGTAAAGACAGGAAAACACTGCAGAGGAGATGTTTCCATATGCTAATACTTGCCATTAGAACAGCTCATTACAAAGAGGTTAGCGACAATGTGACTACTAATCCTTCAAAATCCCAAGGAAAATAATGCACCTTGTATGTCTGATGTGAAATGAAACATCTAGGTGGGCTCAGCACCATGACAAAAGTCTCCATAACTGCTAAAGGCTCCAACAATAAAGCAATTTTCTGGAAATGTGGCCAGATGTAGCACCTTTTTCCTTTGAAACACTAGTCCTTTACTCAGTATTTTGATGAAAAGCTTTAGTACTCAGACTAATGTACATTATTCACATACACAATCTACTATCTCTTTCAGTGCTTAAAGAATCAACAGCTGGAAAAGTTAGGCTCCTGTCCAGCAAGTTTTATTCACTTTTATTACATTAGCATCTGAGATGCCCTGAACTAAGGTGTTTGAGTGAGCAAAAGGATTTTTCTCCATTCTTCTCCCATCCCTTATTCTCCACTGATTGTTTTTGTGCAGAGTTTCACAGACTCTCCTTTCTTCTTCAGTGGGGTTATAAGAAGAAAATAGTATGATAGGAGAAGGAGAGATTTGGAACACAAGATGTATCTGAAACAACTTTCTAGACCGTATAGACTGACATTATAGACGGATCAAAGTCCTTAAATAGCTTTCCACTGTCAGGACATAGTGGCAACACCAGAAGAACTTCCAGTGTCTTCACGCTCAAGAATCAAGCTTTCTTGTCCTATATAAATAACTTTAATTTGGGATCTTTCAGAAATTTACTCTCGAGGAGACTAACCCTGCCCTTCATCTGTGCAGCCAATACATGTCTACAGGCAGATGGATTGCCTTTAAATAATTACTAATCCCTGGTTTTTTTTCAAATAAATTACATCCTTTTCCTTGAGGAAGATTCTTTATTCTGCCAAATACACTCCTGTATGGAATTTGCACTCCAGTAGGAAAACCACCCCAAAACCAGAGCATAATGATGGGAAAGACTGGAATTTGTTATGCCATTTTTCTGTTAAAGAAAAAATTTTTTCCATTAAAAGAAGATAGTTAATAGATTAATTAGAAAGGATAAGTATCAAATTAAGTCACACAGATCAGACAGGCTTTATGATCTACAGATACTCAATTGATAGATGAGGAGCATTTGTAAAATTTAGCTACAATAACAAACAGACCTATTTTTCTCTCCTCATCGGTGTGATAGCAATTTCATTTTGCCAGCTATTCAGCGCATGCAATTGTACTAGTAGTAATCACTACTACTCCAAGGAGTTCAGTGCCAGTCTTTTGCAGTCTGAGGAGGCGTTATGCCATGATAGGGAATTGCACAGCCCATCTTTGGAATCAGTGGCTGACTCGAGTTTTGGATATCAGAACAAAATGTTAGAATCACAGCAAAGTCTATTTTGGAAGGAGATGCTGGAGAGCTTGTAGTCCAACCTTCTATTGAAAGCAGGGCCTCAGTTAAGGTTATCCAGGCCCCTGTGAAGCTGAGTCTTGAATATTTCCAGCAAGGGAGATTGTACCATCTCTCTAAGCAATGTATTCCAATGTTTAATTGTTCTCCCACTGATTTTTTTTTTTTCATTCATATGCATTCATATCCAGGTCAACTTTTCCCCTGAGCAACTTATTTCTGTTGCTTGTCCTGCCAACATGCTTGTGAACAGAGTAGCACCATCTTCTGTAACTGCATTTTAGTTATTGAAAGACATTTGTTGGCCTTCTGGAAAGTGAGAGTCTTTTACATGTTAAGGCGACACATCTGTCCTGAGCTTCATGTCTGCCTAAAGCCCCAATATTAACATTTTATGAGGTGAAAGTTTTGTTTCAATACGGCGTATAGCCTCTCTTGAGAGTATCTTAATTTGGAATTTTGTCCCTAGGCACGTATCTTTTCTCTTCTATAATATAAGTCAGTGCTTTAAGTTTTCCCAGTATTGAGAAATGCGGGTCAATAATGTGTATCTGGCTTTTCATTTTGAAGAGTCCCTAGTTGCTTTATAAACGTGGTTTACAGATTATGTGTAACAGCTACTGGTGACCAGCCTGTGAAATGTGAGAAGGAATCTGGTTGACAGAACTTTGTAGCAGTGTACCATATCAGGCCTTCAGTAGTCTGAGGGATTTTTTTTTCCTTTTTCCACTGCTTGAGAATGCAGGACACTGTGTAGAAATCTGTTTTGGATTATATGGATTTTGAACATTTGTTCTTTATAATAAAATAAAAACTGGATCTTAAATATGAAGGATGTTTAAAATGCATGAAGATAGTTCTGTGCTAGAAATTTTGAAGGCTCTGGTGCCTGGGAACAGTTTGTTAGGGAACAGTTCATAGGCAAGAATTCATTATTTCCCCCACTCCTCCCTTCTCCCTGCCTACGGCTTGTTATTGATGTAGTCGTTTAGACTCAGTTAGATATCATCAATAAGTGATAGAGACTATATAAACACAGCAGTTGTATTAGGTAGGGACAAAAGTGAGACATGCTTATAAATGGACCTAAAAGTGCAATGGAACAGCGATAGGCACTCTTTGGGTGGCACTGAAGTGGAATAAGGTTTCTTTGAAATGATCAAGATATTTTCTTAGGGGTTTTTTTGCAGCATAATACATAAATCTGTCATCTAATTACAGGACAGGTGCAAATAATCATCCTGTTTGGAAAAATAATCCGTGTAAAAAGAGAAACTACACCTTGCAATTCATCACCTTGGTTTCCTTTGTATGTTCAGAGATCTGTAACTCCTGATTCTGTTGATTAAGCTATTATTAATTTTCATCTCCTTTAAATCTGGAATTCCAGTGGTACACCTGTCAGGGAGGGTGAAGAGGGTTTTTTTTCTTCTATTTTCAGTCTCAGGCCCAATTACTTACCATATTGCAGTTCTCCAACCTTTGTTTTCTATGTATAGAGCATTCAAGTTGATTTGAAAGAAAAAAATGCAGGGAACTGACCTCGCTTAATTTAGCAATCCTTGGAACATAAGAACTACAGGATTTCAGAGTGCAGTTCATGCAGTCAGTTTTGGTTGGAATTGTGTGTATTTGCATACTGTATTTCTTCAAGAAGAGACAAACATACAGAATCTTGTCATGATTGTATCTGCCAAATTACCTTGCTTCAGCTTGTGGTAGAAGGGAGTAACTCCATTTCTGATAAATTAATATAACAGTTTCCATGCTATTGGAATAGAAACACTTAAGTACTATGCAAGACAGTCCTATGTTAAAACCATTGGCACAGAAGGAGGTGGGAGAGAAGAAGACCGAGATGTGGTCAGTCTAGAAAAGTTGAGTTTCAGATGTGGGATAAGATGATGAGTTTACAAAACCCTTCTGAAAAATGTCAGGTTAGCTTGAGAGAATTTTCTATGACTTCTGGGCAGATGTTTGGCAGCAAAGGGACAAGTACAACATAAGAAATGAGTATGTGAGAAAAATTACACAAAAGGAGAGCCCATCAGCTGGGTAAAATCCAGGAAACAAAGTATCTTTTGTTGATGTCCAAACCTACATGGATCTGTTTTATAGACACTGGGATTTTAGAGTTAAAACGAAAAAGCAAACAGAACATTATCAATGGATTATATTATCATCGCAGATTTACTATTAACTCGTTCTCTAGGAGGGGAAAATTCTGGAATGCCTTTTCGGTAAATTAGGTTTAAGTTTCAGTTTAGGGTTAAAATTGGTCCAGACTTGGACACTTAGGAGAGAATAAAGCATGACCATATACGTATTGTTGCTATGGGCATAACATTTAACTCCTACAAGGCATATTTGGACCAAAACTACCACTGTCTACCTTTATGTGATATTGCATTTTATAAGCCTTTAGTTTAATTCATGTTGTTTAAAAACCTGTCTAGATACACACCATTGACTAAGCATTTATGGCCATGTATTTGATTGATTCCTGTGAAGCCGTCTGCAGAGCACAGCATGAAACATCATGTTGGTTGCTTCTGAAATAAAATGCCAGCATCCCAATTAATTTGTAAATGGAAAATATCTGCCTGTGATGAATTAACAAAGTGCTGCTTCTAAAGGCCAACTGATATTTCAAACTATAACTACCTCATACTTGTGACATACCTAAATAGATCAGAGCAGATTGAATGACACAGATAGTTGGTTTTTTTCTGTCTTTCAGATGCCTCTATCAGGAATTTCTGCAAAGTTCTTAGTTTCTGACTACTCATCAAGGGTGGTATCTATCATGGTTTTCTCATCTCAGAGACACTGATGGTACAATTCAACTTTTCCAAAACTGAACTGAATGTGGGCTTGGCTTCTGGGAAAGAGTCAAACATGCTTGCATCCATTCTTTACATCTCATATTAGGCTCTGAATGTCTGGTATTGCAGCAAGCACACAGCATTCTCTCCAAGTGTAAATGAGTCCTCCATAATGCAGATAAGGTTTTAAAAATTGTGTTTTGCTGTTATACTTCTGCCTGTACAAAACCTTGTTAATTAATATACTGTAAAAAGTTAAGTACTTCCTACTGTAAGTCAGAGAATTGAACTGCTGCTTGGTTTTCTGTGACTTGACAGGCAGGGTCACATCAAGCTGTACTCTGATTTTTTTTTTGCCCTTTACTTTCCTCCTTTGTCATTTTATATCTCTTATGCCCTTGTAATAACAGCTCACACCAATCACAAAGCTCATGAATAGCATCACCATTACATAAACCTGCTGGATTATAGTAAGAGGTTTACCTTGTTTTCATTATTACACCCTTTCTTGTATCTCATGTAGAATAGATGAGAACCATTTAGCCTCATTCTTGTGAGCTGAGTAAGGTGGCTAAAATATCTGCCTCCTCTTGGGATTTAAATCTGACTCTGTTGTTGGCAAAGCAAAAAGCATTAATTGCATGACTGTTGCGTTACGGGCACATCCTATTTTAAATGTTGAAGTTTACTGCATTCCACCAGTCACCACTCAACATGGAAGAGGCTTTATTGTGAAGTTAGAGAAGCTTTATTGCAAGGGCAGATGCAGATGCTCAGATAGGATTGTTTTTGTAAATCTAAAGAGATTTGAGACAGGAAGGAGTCTGTGGACTTTGCTCTGGGTAGAAATTGTGGAAGTTTGTTGCCCACATGAGCAGGATGGAATGTGGCTGTCCTGCAGTGGTTTGATCAGAACTTGAGAAGTGCTGTTAATGTCAGTTAAGGTATGTTCCATTTACCTTGAATTACTCAAAAATTACTGGTTCTCATTAATGTAGGAATATCTACCTTCAGAGATAAAAGGAGATCTGTGCAGGGAATTGTTAGGCAATGTAGCTTGTTGTCACAGTTGGTAGACCTCAGGGAGGGCTAGGAGTGGGCTGGCAACCGAATGTCTGCAGAGACTAGGTCCCACCCTTTTTTCCAGACATTTCTGCCCTGGATCACCTTATGGGCCAAGCAAGGGGGAAACTTGGTACTGTGAACTGAGCTATCTCTGCTGACAACTTACATCTGTGAGGCTGCTGGCTCTGCAGAGGTACTTAATTCATGTGGCAGTTTGACTCCTTCATGAAAGCTGTGTCTCTCTTACCAGAAGGTGAGACCTCAAACAGGTTTTGCTTGGAAATGCTGCTGGTAAACAGCCTTTTGATAACTCACACACATCTGAGGTGATGACTCCCAAGTCAGGCATTCAGTCTGGCACTTTCAGTTAGTCTTAAATTGGAGGCTGGGGCTGGCGATGAGTTAGTGGAGAAGGACCCTGAAATAATGATGCAAGTTTGCTACCCATTGAAGACATCTGGGTCTCTGCCATCCATGACACAATGGTTTTAAATGTCCCCATTCATGGAATGACACCTGTTTATGCTTAAGTGCCAAAAAATGAATATTTTAGTAATGAAGGAATTCACTCAATTGTGAAAGGAATGTGCTTAGAAATGTGTCTTCATGGCATAACTGAGCAGGTTTCAGAGATGTGTGCTGCCTTTTAAAAAATGAATGCTTACATCATTCTCTCTCTTTCTTCATATAGACCTAGTTGCATGAAGGTTTCTTAATTTTTTGGATTTTAAATTTAATAGTTTTGCTAATACATAGACACCAGCTGTCAGTTAATTCAAAACAGCAGACTGCTAGTGAAAGACAGCCTCTTTGCAACAGATGTTGGAGAAAATCCACCTGATTTTGTTCAAGGGACATGGACACATTGGACACAATCGGAAGAATTATTGCATTAATGAAGTCCAGCTGCACCATCCAAGAGGAAGAAGGGACGCCATCTCTCATGATAAAAGGCAAAAACCTTAGGCTATGTGTTAGCTTTCTTTAATCTGTAGTCAGTATAGAAGACGTAAAAATCTAAACTGTCGTTTAAAGTTGGAGTGGAAGAGACGCACTCAGATTTTTACCTCTGCAAAAAATGGATGTTAAATAAGAAGAACCCTTCTAACTTCCTCACCCCTGTGTTCTTTTTTTGTCCTTAATTTTTGAAACATGGTTTTGGAGATCTGATTTGTGATGTTTCACAGATCTGTGCCACTGGTTGACAGCTTTCTGGCCCCTTGATCTTGTTTTTTCTGTTTGTGAAGTAAAAAGCACTTCCTTACATGTTTTTTTTTTTTATGTGTGTGTGTATTGGAGGACAGCAGTTGTAGTGCACATTCAATTACACAATTGATGGCCCAGACTTGATTTGGCTTATCTTAGTGTCTTCTTGAGGAACCCCTGACTTGAAGATGGTCTTATTGATGTCTTTACAAGGAACTGGTGTTAAACTAATGTTGTTGTAGTGAGAAAACTCCCTTTCCTCCTGCAGGTAAGATACAGATTTAAAATACAAGAGTTTTCCTGTTAGGTTCTGAAAAGTTCAACATTTCAGAGCCACATTTTGAATCTGAAATAGAAAAGCAGAATAAGGATGATTAAAAAAACAACAAAAAAAGGTCTGTTGACTCTGAGTAACTTCACTTTCATAAAGATGAGGTGTTGATAGAAACAGAATTGATTAAATTAATTTTGAATTTGAGTATTTATTTTTGTAGTTTAAAAAGAAGATATTTTCATCAGCAGATTGGGAAAGATTATGGAATGAATATAGTTCAGTTAAGAAAGAAGCCCTAAGATGGTTAAATGAAATTATTAAGGAATTGGAGAGTTTTTTAATAACAGGAGATGCTGAAAAGATAAGTGCTTAGTTTAATGAAGGACAAATGACATGGGATGTAATAGAGGATTACAAAATAATGAATTGTGGTATGACAGTGAATACCAGGACAGAGGACAGAGCTGAAAGGCTTAATAATGGTAGCGAATAACAGGAAGATGCTGATTTTTTAACCTAATGACTACATATGGAGCTCACTGCCCTAAGATATTGAGGCTAAATTCTTAGCAGAATTTATGAAGGATAAGCTGTTGATGGAAATGAAACATTGTATGAATTGTTACAGAAGATGAGATAAACACCCTGTAATTAAAAGGGATACAGATTATTTTGCTAAAAATCATAAACAGACTGTTCCAAAGCATCTGGTATGCTCTGCTGCCCACCAGATAGAGGCCTATCTCATTGAGTGTGTACTGTTCTCTTTCCCCTCATATTTTGTGTTCTTTTCTCACCTGCTAGTGGGAGAATTGGTAGAGAAGTTTTGGAACCTAGGAAAGAAAAATGCCCAATATCATTAGTGTTTTCAGAGCCAGATATTAATACCTGTTTTTGTGCCTGGATTGTATTTTCTGTCGTGTGGCTTGACCTGCTCTACATATGTACACTCCCAAGCCCCAGAGGACTCTGATTTCCAGGAATTCTCAGAAACAAACAATAAGTAGACTTTCTGGATTTTAATTCTTAAAGATAAAACTAACAATGATGATTTGTATTCTAATGCAGTATTTAGAGTACTTCTTTCAGATTAGTATATTTCATGATGTTGTTTGTGAAGTGGAAAGATCCCTGTGTTAGTACAAATGTTTTGATTTAAAAGTTTTAATGTTGGTAGAAGGATTTCTATTTTCAATTTTTCTGTCACTTTGGAAACTCAAACATTCTGCTCAGTCTGAGAGCCCCTGATGGACAACTGGTGTGAAGGTGTGACATAATCACAATTTCTTAGCTTTCAGACCTCATATTGCACGTTAATCCTCTTGTCCCTTATCTTCTGTGCATTAGCATATCAAGTCATCACCTGTCTGATCACAGTGGGTTAAAGTTCCTGACATGATTTACAGCTAATTCCTTTGCACAATTTTGAGACAAAATCTCATTCTGTCTCTAGTGTGAAATCCTAAATGAGAAGTCTCAGCCACATATGTATTTTCAGCAGTAAATTATTTTTAATGGAAATCCCAGAGACCAAATAACTTAGAATATTTGGCACAGTAGATAGTCTTACAACAGGATCTTATGTTCTTGGTCATCCATCCAGTAAGGACTCCATGTAGGAAGGATAAACTCTTCTTGTATATATGTTCATATAAACTACCAAGTATTAATTTAAGACATTCAAAGAGATCTTCCCCCTTTTTTTACCTTTTTGCCTCAGGCAAACATTACTCATGAGAGGCAACTGTGAGCTGTTATGCTAGTGTCATCGTGTCAGTGGAAACAGATTATTTCCTTTCTAGTAGCAATTTCAAGAAATATAATTTCTCTGGGTGAAGTCAGGACTGATGGAGGTGGGTGTTGGAAAGAGGTGGCTAGATACTCAATTCCTGTTTCTGTAATAACAGATTGATTTCCCTATAGATCACAAACTCAGTGTCTCCTCAGGCACGCTCCTTCACACAGTTCCTGCATCCTAGAGTGCTGTCCTACTCTCTCTGTGCCAGGCCTCCTTCAGCCATGCCAATGCTAAGTGGAGACCCAAAACATGGAGCCCAGACTCTAAGAACCCTTCTGAGTGTCTGTGTTTTCTTTCCAGCTTACGTTCTATACACATTTACCTGTCCCAGATCCTTCTACCTGGCCTCTGGAGGTTGCTTTCTCCTGCAGGTGGAATTGAGGATCAGGTGATGCCTGTTGGACACTCTTGATCCTGCTACAGAGTGAGGAGAGAAGGGCATGAGCTTGCTGTCTCTGTCATCTCTCACCAAACATTAGAAGATAATTGTTTACCGGTCAGATCACAGGCACCAGCTGTGAGTAAGCCTGTTTCTCAGTGAATCCTGTCTCTCCTTGCATCAGCTGTCTGTCCATCAAGCACCCAAGGAAATGGTGCTGAAGTTATGAAAAATGTCTGTTCTTCACACCAGTAGGGAAACTCAGAGTACCTTTCACTCTTGTCTGAACACGTGGTAGTGATTCTTTTTCAGCATTTATAAAAAAACAAGCTGTTCGTGTATGCTCTAAATAATGTAGGAATTATGATCGGGGATTAGAGACTCCAAACCTGAAGTTACAGCAGTTTCATCTGTTTCTAATGGAATGCTTTTCTTCTTGGAAAATGATTGTGTGTCAAAGGTTAAATATTGGTTGGGATATTTCATTCTGAAAAACACAGGCAAGTTTCAAAACTTGTCTGCCATACAGAGTTGTCCTTGAAACCTACCTTGTATCTGTCCAATCCCATAATGGGCAGAATACTTTGGATTTACTGGATGCAAGCTGTGAGCTTGGAAGGCCCTAGGATGTGCATTATAGGTCTCAGAGCATCCAGGTTTTTGGTTATAAAAACCTGAAGCCTTTGGAGACCTGGGAACTCCAGGTATTTTGACTTGCTGTAAATTCTTTGTTGTGGAACCAGGAGCATGGAAGTCCTGAGAACCACATCGTTTTGTTTCTCATGTGATTCTAATTTCTGTTCCATTTTTTAGACATTCTTTTCCCTTTAATCTTATTCCAAAATTAGTGTTGATTTTTTTTTTTAATCTGAGCTTTCATCTGTATACAACTGTGTGCCAGAGCCATAAGCTATTCTTTCCAATTTGTGTTCTATATCTCCTTTTCATGGCCCTCCAGGATTCATAACAGTGACTGGAAAGCTGTAGTCACTGAGTTTATGCTCAGCAATCTTAGTTCTTTTTCTGCCTAGTGTACTCTGAGGCAGGCTTGTATAATTGAGTTCTGGTCAATATAATTCCAAAGAAAATAATGAATTTAAGAACCATATCCTTTGAGCACATGGTAGTGTGTATGCAACTGTATGTCTCTCTGCAGGGCTCAGTATTGTTCTGAAGTCATGTGGCAGGGTTACTAAAACTCATGATTTCTAAAAATAATTAATTTGAGAGTGGTGCACTGGTTAGTGTACTAGCCGAGGACATGTGAGGCAGAGATTCAGTTTGCTTCTCTGCCAGCACTTTCCTACTCATGCTCAGCAAATGTCTTGGTCCTCAAGTTCCCCCTAATTAAAATAGTGACAGTAGCATTATCCTGCCTAATGGAAATTGCAAGGTAAAATATATAGTAAGTTGTAAAATGCCTTGTGTATCATGGTGTCTGGAGTTTTTATTTTTCCTTTTCAAAAACTCCTGAAGTTTCATATTTTATATTCAAGGATCATGGGAGACATAACAAAAGCTTAAGATATTGTTGCTCAGTCTTCAATGTTTGTTCTATTCTTGCCTCTTGTAGTCAGCAAGATTACTTAAGGGAAATATCTTGTAAGATGGATTCGAAACTTCTAAAAGGGGAAAAATAAGCGTAATTTTTATATATTACTGATATACTTTTTGTTATCTGTATGACATCTTTATAAATACATGGTTGTAAATACATATATAAACTTGGTCAGCTTTTGCTCTCTTTTGCAGCATGTTTCCACAAGCCAGTTGTGCAAAAACAGTTCAAGAGGACAGAAAAAAGCAGAGGGGTTCAGGAGTACTGTAGCTGGGCATAATTGGCACTGAAGTTCTGATGAGATTAAACTGAGGGCTAAAAAGAAGATTAAACATTTTGTGACTTCCACTAAAAAGTGAAGTTGTTGGGATCTGTACTTTGAGGACTATGGTAAACTGTTCCCAGGAGGGAACAAAATAAATCAGTTTCATCAGGCCATATTACTTATACTTTTCCTTTCCATTTTTTGTCTACACCCATTTTGACATCCACTTTAATACCTGTTATCTGAAAGTGGCCTGAATTTTTACCCTGAATCCTTGACAGAGCCATTTAGATGCAATGCACTGATGTTTATTGCCTTGTCCCAAACATGTACATGTAGGACTCAAATTATTTTCTTGATGTGGAGGCATCACTCAGCAACAAAATTCTGTGATTCAGTAATCAAACATTAATGAAGTACAGAATGAGCTTTTGAATGTTTTTCATGCCCTGATTGCTAAACAGAGGTAAGATCTGTAGTGAAGCAAAACGTGTTTGTCCTCGTGCTGAGGTTATCCTGTGGAGTGGGACTGCTCTAAGGTGCTGTTGAATGGCCTGCAGCAACACCTACCGCTGCATTCTCAATCTGAGGAAGAGTTAAGTGCAGTGGCTGGTCAAAACACAGCTGGATGGACTGGTTACAGCTTTTTCACTATGTATTTTTTCAGCAAATAAGCAGTTCTGTGTGATTTATTAACTGAGCTACCTAAACACAGAGTTAGAATTCCAGCAGGAGGAAGTGGCGTCTAATCTGTAAAGCTGCTCCATGGCCACAAATTCAAGTGGCGGAAAGTTACTGAAGCTTGTAAGGTCTCCCTGGTGGCAACAGCACAACCATGAGAGAGTCGTACGTTTCCTTGCTGCACTGCGGGAGGGGAGGCGGATCTGGAAACGTGTTTTCCCTAGTGCTTGTTGCTCAGGCCTGGGTTTTGAACCTGGCCATTGATTTTATGTGTATCTTTGGAAGTTTGTTCTGAAGTCTGTAGACCAGTCATGGAGATGTCCTAATGGAAGATGCGTTACAGATAATGATAAAGTAAACCCATATTTTGTAGTATTTGAAGGTTAAAAACAGAAAACTGGAAAACTTCAGTAAGGTCTAGTAGTGAAAACTTAAAAAAAACCATTAATGTTGGAGGTATAGTTGGTTTGCTTTTTCTTTGTCTTTTTTTTTTTAAACCAACATTAGAAAGTCTTCACTATTTACAAATTAGTATTGGCTTTGTGAAGATTTTTTGCTTATCATAAAGCATTCTTTTAAATTTTAAACTCAAGGAAGGTGGATTAATTATTATTATTATCATGTAGCTTCAATGGGAAGGCAAATATTTATATTGCATTAGTTTTCACAAGTGTACAGCAATTTTTTTTTCTCTGTAGCTAGTATATGTCAGTATAAATTTTATGGCAAACTGAAGGGTGCAATAGGAAAAAATGGTTTAAAATACTTGTGCACTCTCATAATTTTTTGGCTGAGGGCTTGGTTTTGTGTGACAGGTGAAAACCATTGGAAGCATCTAGGTGAGGCATAGGTTTACAGTGATGCAACTTTACACTTTTAGTAAGTGAATTTCAAACAGAAGAGTTTTTTCAGACTTCCAAACTCATACTCAGACATTTGCCTTGTGTTTGAATGCAAGTTATGCTGCAGGCTCCCATGTCTGAGGCAGGTACCTGGCCATGACCTACAAGTCACTTCCGTGTTTTTTATTGAGAAAGTTGGTTCTTGATGACGGATCACGTTGAAGTGATGTGTACCATAGACATGTGTACCATACGTACCATACCATGTGTACCATAGGCATGTATAGATATCCCCCTTTCTACTCTAGTCACTGCTAATTTATCTTTTCTTACTTGGGTGTTTTGTGTGTAACCTTTTCTGCTATCATACCCAATACTGGGCAGTCATCTTGCAGCTGTCTTTCTGATGGACGTGTTTGCTGCAGGTAGTTCTGAAATTACCTTTGACAAGCAAAGTGGATATATACTGCTGATATAGGTTTGGGCCTGTGTGTTGTTAAAATGTTTTTCTCTAGCAGAAGAGGTGAGAGGAAGATATTGCACATACAAATGCTGGGTATTTCATGGGCGTGAAGTACTTTATGGTGGAGGGATATTTTCACAGACAAAGTCTGTCAGGAAGGGTACAGCACTGCTATAAGGTATTGACGCTGATGTTACACAAAAAGTGCAGAATTTTAAGAGGCTTTTGGACACAGATATATTGTCTTTTCTCGAAGATACCTGATATAATAATTAACAGTGCATTTTAAAGTGCATGCAAAATAGAGAGTTGAAAATTGTGGAGAATTTTGATTTTCCTGGTAGCCAGATTTCTTTTGTAGTGTCCTCCTAATGTGGTTTCTTTAGTTAAAAAAAGAAAATAACAACCCGGATTTTAAATCTGCTACAGCGCTTTGCACCATCAGTGCACTGCTTTTACACTTATGACAAAATGACAAATTTGGAAGCACCAGGCATGACCTGAAGTATTTGTCTTCCTTCCCCCCAGGCACTTACATGCATATGCACAGACACACGTGCCCTCTGTGTTTCAGAGTCCTAGCAGGCATGTTGTGCTACTATGTGGAAAAGAAATGTGGCATTTGGGTCAGTGTTTCTAGTTCACAGACTACTTGTGATGTAAGATGGCTTATTGTCACACGCAAGAATAATCTCTGATATACTTTTTAAATAGAGTGTAAATAGCTGCAGGTTCAGATACCTTTACATTTCAGGAATTTTAAGAATTGATTGATGAGTCTGTAGGAGGCAGCAGCTCTGCTTTTCTGGTTGTGGTTAATTATGTCACAGGTGATGGTGTCACATTATGTGCATGTATAACTGAAACATGTGCCTCCTATTCAGTGTGTTCCAGTTCCTTGTCCCATGGTATTTGTTTAAGCCAAAAACAAACAAACAAAAAAGTAAGTTACTATTAATTTAATGAGCAGGGAGAGGCTAGAACCTGTCTAGCTAATCCATATTTTTCCTGTATTTTATTATATTGAAGGAATATCACTGCCTTACAGTTCTAGTGCATAAACAGCTAAACAGTACTTGACATTTAAAGAGATTTTCTGTTGTGCACTTGTATAGTCAAGAGTAATTCTAATCCTATTAAAGATACTATGTCATGGAGGCGTGCCCTGGCGGAGAAGGCTTTTGCTAACTGGCCCGATGGAAAGCAGAGGGGAGGGGCGAGCAGGAGGGCGGATTTATTACTCGATAGTTAGGTCAGGGATTTCTGTGGGAAATGCCCAGTGGTTGCAGTTGCCGATGATTTCACGGCAACAGCAGTGAAACACAGAGCGCGCTCCGGTAGCTGGTTACTGAATGAGACACTGCAAATGGGTGGAAAGAAAAAAGACAGCGTGTGAGAGAGAGTCAGAGAGACACAGAGGGGAAGCTGAGAGCAAGGAAAGTGCTCCGGCTCGAGGAGAGTCTCCCAGGTGTACTGCAGAAGCTTTTTGGAAACGGATGCAAGGACCATCTGCTGCCTATAGATTAGAGGGCTATAGACTAGGAGTGCAGAGAACGCTTATGGCTCTTTTGAATAAAAATCAAAGTTCTGCATAACTGATTTATCAAGATAAATCATGAGACTTCTCTTGCATGGGTTATTAATGTATAAATCCGTGCTTCAGATAGACATAGTACAGCTTACATTGCTATAAAAAATAAAACCAGCAACAATGCAGTGAATAAATTCTGCAGTGATTATCTGATTTATGTACGAAGAAAAAGAGAAGCAAAACACAGACAGCTCTTATCGCACTGTGGCATTTGCAAGGCACTGCATTTAATGCTGAGAGATGCTATACATTAAATCTGACAACTGTGAAAAGAGAGATCATGGAGAAGTCAAGTAGTGAGGATTCTTCAATTCACCGGAGTCCATCTTTGGATAGCAAAGACTCAGATTTTGCTAAACCTTCTACCTCAGGGAGGCAATTTGGTCGAGGTTTTACTGCAGGAGCTTTCTATGGTACAACTGGATCACGCACACAGAGCCACACTGGGGTCGGAACCGGGACCGGCGTTGGGACTGGAACTGGCGTAAAAAGTGACAAATACAGTGCACCCAAAGGCAGCAAATACGTGGTCTTTTACCTGGATCTATCCTTTGTTTTCCTTTTAGAATTTAAGAAGTGCAACATGGCAAGAGGCTGCCTGTGTTGTTTGAAATACATGATGTTCCTTTTCAATTTAATATTTTGGGTGAGTACTGCCTTTTCAGTTGCCTTCATCTATTAGTGTATCCTGTACTGCTGCATTATGTGTATGGTGCATCTTTGAAGCAGTACAGTAAGTTCCCTCCTCCCCTCCCTCTCTCTCATACCTGCCTGGAATATTTTCAGTGTTAAACTTGTGTCTATTGGGAAAAATGCTTTCTGTATCATTATTGCTACCTGGTTACTGTAGTTTGACTTCTAATCACTCAGACTTGCTATTCTAATGTGTTTTGAACTGGATTATCTAAGAAAGGGCAGAATTGTTGCCCTTTAAGGAAGACCAGAATTATTGTAGCATTAAAATCCTGCAGTGGCTGGATTTTTGCATTCTGTTGTAATACCTTGTGTTGCAAAAAGCTGCAGGTTAAATTTTGAAGTATATTTTCATTGTCAGTATAAATCTCATGTGCCTTTTATAAACTTTGACAATCTGCTTTTTCATTTGAAGGAAGTTCTGTTCCATTTCTCCAATTAAAAACAGTAAATCATGTATGTTCTAGCCTCTTAAGGTCTCAGCATAATTACGAAGTGTTTGGAATGGTGAATTAATCTGGATTCAGTTTCAGCTGCAGTTGTACACATTGGTGTGTGAAGTTGGAGTCTTGCACTTGCTTCTCAGGGACCAAAATTGATTTTTCTCCATCAGCCAAGAGGCATGAGGAGTTGTAACAATGAATGCCTCAGCAAGCAAGTTAAAAGCGTAATGGCTACTTTGAGCAAAAGTATTGTCATGTACAAGGGAGGGAGGAAAAGTTAAATAATCTGGCTTCAGTACAGTCTTTTTAAAGAAATCACAGGCTAATTGAAATACTGAATATGTGTGAGTATAGCCCAATATGAAACGGCTTCCTTAGTTGAAAGCAAAGGTCACTGCTTTCCTGATGGTTACAAAGCTTGGGCATGTGAACAAAATCATTCATGGTTGTGATCCAAAAAAAATATACAGTAAGCTTCATAAATAAATGAAAACACTGTCCCTGGATTTATTTTGGAAAAAGGGGCATTAGCAGGCTAGTTCAACTAGCTACCTCTGTTGTATAGATATCATTGTTCAAATTAGGAATCCTACTAGCAGGTCCTCTGTTTATCTTGACCCACTTACTGAAATAACCTTTAAGAGCAAGAGTTAATGGGAGATTTGGTACAGTGTTGAACTGCTCACGCAACAGTGAGCTTTTATCAGTAATAGACTGGAATGCTACAATTACTGAACTTGTGGGCATCTTACTGAAATAGAAAGATAGAGCTGATCACTGAAGAACATCTGATCAAAGTTCACTTATGATTTTTAATTTTTTTTCTGTACACATACCCTACTAGAAAGTTGCCTTAACTATTTTTGGAATAAATATTTTTGAACACTCCAGATTTATATCAAACTGGCTATTTGACCCAATGGTCCATTACTTTGACACCTTGGAAGTATTTTTTTTTTACTATCTATATGTAGTGACCAGTTTTGGAAAAGCTTTTTTCTGGTATCATTACTCATGTCCTCTGTGATCAGTCATTTAGGTGTCTCTTTGCCCCTTGCCTCCTTGGATGCAACATCTTTCTTTGATTTTATCTTCTTCCTAAGCAGCAATTTTATTGACTCTTTATCAGACCTTTAGAGTAGATTTTTCCATTCCTTGAACTTGCAAAAATATTTCAGACTTCATCTGTGTGCTCATCTCTCTTTGCTCAGCTCCCACTGGACTTTTACACAAATACATTGCTTCTTAGGTTAAAACTAGCCTACCATCTGGAACAGTTCTCTAGTGTCCTGTGCTTCTTCAGTTCTTACTCTTACCTCTTAATACCTTTCACACTCTCGTCATCATGTTTTTTGCTGTGAGGCTTATATCTCTTTTCTTTCTTTATCCAATAGTCTAAAAATGCTTTTTTTGAATGAACCGTGCTATATGGAATGAAAATGATGCTCTGGCATGGTCAATCTGAGAGGTTATAGAAAAAGGCTGAATGTAAGGTGTCAGGTATTTTTCAAAGTAATTTACTACAGAAATTTGATCCTCCAGCCTGGTTTAAATTGTTCAGAAGTCCCCCTTTCTTCAATGTAGCTGGCTTATACTGAATTTTGCAAGCCAGAATGTTCTCCTGCATCCTTCCAGTCTTGCTATATTCTTACCTTTTTTTTTTTTAGCTAGGTTGTTTTATTGTTTTGAGAAATTCAAATTAATAGTATTATCATCTCTTTTTACTCATGGAAACACAGGTTAGAATGAAACATACTACATACGGATGTGTAGTTTGCCACATCTGGGTTCATACCTGGCATCTCTATTAGTTTTACTATGCCTGTCTGACAGGTTTTTAATATTTGGTTCTGTATGTGCTTCTTGCTAATGCTGTGCACCTGCAGTATCTCTCACTCCTGCTCTGAACTTTCTTGCTTGCTCGGCTCTGGACATCCCACACACCTCTGCCAGTGCCCTTCGTTCCTACCCCTACCCTGCCTTGAAGCACTCCCTGCTATTTCAGTCCTGTCTTTATTCTTAACCTGTTTTTTTTTTTTCCATTACGAAGTTTGTCCATTATCTCTGCTTCCTTCTGAATTTCTCTTAAAAAACCCAAGTCTAAAAACATGAACTTGTAGCCTGCTCTTGAGCAGTGACTATCATTTTTTGTAATGCAAGCTGATTTATTTTTAAAAAAGAGAAGACTCATTTTTAAACATAACATTTTCTGAACTGTAATTTAAAGCACAATGAGACTCCTGGCCTTCAGAGGGAAGGAGACCACTTCCACACTGTTTCCTTCTGGCAAAGACAAGAGGCGTTTTGGTTTGGGCTTTTTTAAATAGAGGAGCTGGTTTAGGCAACCGAAAGCAGAGGTGGGAAAACTGTGTTTCAGGGAGTCTTTAAACAGGTGCCAGTCCAGCAGCTGTACAGCTGCAATAGGCAATCTGGCAGACCAGCTTGGTTACCACAAAGCTGCATTGTTCTGAGCCTCCAGAAGCAGAAAGCCCATCTCATAGGAAGCGCTGTTCTGGCACAGTAAAATGGTGTTTGTGAGATGCTCCCTCTGAAAATGAAAACAGGAGATGTCCTTTGGCATCCCAGAATGCTGGATGCTATTGTCTTGAATGATTCTTACTGTTGGCTCAAAGGAGGATATTCTTCAATAGGAAGAGAGGAACTTTTTCCATTATTTGCTTCTTGACACAGAGTCTGGGACCTAATCTATCTCTCACGGGCCAATGAGCTGTACTACTTTTTCAACCTAGCAGCTAACTCATGTATTTAAAGAGCAAATACATATTAATATTATATATTACACATATCATTTTTACATAGAATATGTTTTACGTATTTTAATATATATTCATAGATATGTATACACATGTATATGTTTTAAAGGTGGTGGAGAAGTGCAATAGTTCTGTTTTTTAGCCAACATACTATTGTTGAGATAACTACAATCAAGGGTTGCCCTGTATTGCTTCTGCCCAGCAAAAATTCAGTGTTTGTGAATTAGACTACAAAATACAGCTTTTGAAAATTAGTGGCATGTGTATTAGTTAACCTGGAAGGATCACATGTGATTTGTCCAAAGCAAATTTATCTAACTGGGGCCTAGCAGTAAGTTGGAACAGAAGGTGTTTCTCCATTATATTACCAAGAGCTTCAGGTATTTCTCTGTGTCCCTCTGATTCTTAGCAGTTGTTCATGGCCATCTGGCATTGCTTTCTTTTAGAGATTAGGAGAGTCTGAGCTGAGGGTTAAGGAAGCTTATAGTATTTAATTGTGTGGCTAGGATGATGATTTACACTGAATTCATCCTAAGTGCATAATATGTTTTGTAGAGGGACTGGACGACTACAAATGTTAATTGATTTAGTTTGCCTTCAGGAATATTTATGTGCAAACATATAGAGATTGCAAAGTAGCCAGTACCACTGCAGAAGAAATAAACTATTGATTTTTGCTTCTACAGATAGCAGCTAAATTGTCAAGAAAGGTAATCGCCAAATATAAACATTAGGGTGTATGTTTGTGGTAGATTTCACTTCACTGTTGTTAGAAAAAAGGATTAAAATAATTATTTTCATAAAACGTATCAGAAAATCTTACTGGTTATAAAATGGAAATTCTATAAAATACAGATTTTTAAAAGAAATTTCTCTCATGAATTGAGAATTTCATAGAGTCTTATAAAGGAAATTTTGAAGCAACTAGGATAATTTATAAAAAAATTGACTAGAGAATTTTGAAAGTAGGTAGTGATCATGTTTACATTTTGGGTTATTCTATTAATTTAACTAAGGTTAGTGAGTGAGTCCACCTACAGTAAAACATTCATAATACACATCTTATTCATTTTTACCATTGCTTAATTTTAATATGCATTTTACTAGGGGGAATATATGGCAAGATTATTAAATCTCTGATCTGTGTTTCGAGAAGAGCTAAGGAAAAGCTAACAACACTATTGTTCCAGAAGAATATTTTTCTGCATTAATTGTTTGTGTAATTTAATCTTAAAGCAGAAGTAATTAATATGTAGATTATAAATGATGTTGTGTGTTTGTCAATGAGGAGTACAGTAGTACAGCAGCCATGCAGGTCACTTTTACTAAAGTTTCAGATCAGACTAAAAGAGAGGGAGCACTTCCATTTTCTGGGCTGCTGTCAAAGCTATTGGTACTGTAAAGCAGCTAACAATTTTAGAACGGTTTACATAAAGTAATCCATACTCATTTATGCCAAACTGAAATGAGCACTATAGTCCACTGTTTTGTTTTAAGTACAAAGGTTTAATGCCTAGCTGAACCTGTTGGACAGTTAGATCATGGGAAGTGACTTTGTCTGTACACATAACTGAAAATTCGCCTCCGAAGTTTAAAAGGAGTGGACAGTTTGTCTCTTAAATGGCAACAAAATTGCTAACTACAGACAACTTGGAAAAGGAAACACATTAAATTTCTCTCTCTGTTGTTGTCCTCCCACCGGCTGCATTACCTGATATTCCCCATTTTCTGTAATGGGATAATGACAAGGGGAGACAGTGAATGGCCCTGGGATGCTTGTCTTTTGCCATAATAGTGATGTTTACTTCTGTCGTATTTTGACTCTAATGACATAAGTGCAGTAACAGTTGCTGTACAATCCTATGAAAGTAAAACTATTCAAAAACAACCAAGGAAAAGCAAACAAAAAAAATCCCAACCAACCAACCCTTTCACCTCCAATCACAAAAAAACCCCTCAACGAAACCAAACCCAAAGAACAGAACACCAAAGGAACCCAGAAGAAACCAGCAAGACAGTGAATTCTGGAAAAACTATATTTTCAGTGATATTAGCAGGAGAATACTTTTTTTTTTTTGGTAGGCATTTGAGAAGCTGTGAATAGATCTCAGCTATTAGTTTTAGTTTCCCCTGCAAATGGTATAGCACTGTTGGGGTCCCCACGGAAACATGCATCTCAGTGGGGGAGAACTATTAGATAAACGTTTTAGCATGACAATATTTTGGCTGGGAGGAGAAGGAAAGGTAATATTGAGTTCAAACAGTGTGGTGTCCAAATGAGCATAATGTAAATTAAGTCCATTTGTAACCTGCACGCTGACATTACAGAATAATACTCAAAACATTATTGGAGACCTGAGACTCGTTTTAAATTAAAATAGTGAAGTTTGCTTAAGAGCTGTTTTAGACTGGTTAATCCAAGTGGAAAGGGCCCCATAACTGGTTTTAGGATCTCAGCTGTTTGAGCTTGATAGGGAAGACATGAGATATGGCATTTTTTGTAGTAGTCCTCTAAGTAACAACTCTTTACTAACATGTTTTATTCAGGTTGTTTTTAGGTATATGGATTTTTTAAAAATTGTTTTTTGTTTTCCTTCAGTGTGGAAGTGTTTTACTCTAGCCGTAGGTAGGTGTGAGAGCCATTTCTGTCTGTTATTCTGGATTAGTGATGAGTTGATTCATCACTCAAGTAGATTTGTTGTATACCACTGTTACAGTGCAGATTGCTGGTCAGTTTATTCGTTTGTACGTGAGGAGGTTTATGGTCATTAAAAGTGGGAAGTGGAGGAAGAATTTCAAATTGGAAAACAAGCTACAAATTACTCCTCTGCAGTCCTCCCTGTACTCCCACAGTTAAATCTTTCTTTAAATGTATGACTCAGGTTCTGTTCCTCATATCCTTTAGCTGCATATTAAACAAATTTCTTCCGCACTCTGTGTCTCATTCCCCCTAACTTTAAAAACAATGATGTATCAACTTTTGTAAAATGATGGTTATAATCATGGAGTACAATTATTGTTAAATTTGAATAAGCCTAATAATTGTAGTATTTCCTACTTAGTTGTGGATTTCTAGACTCAATTCAGTAAGCTGCTTGGTTTGGCCTTGGTTAGTATGCTCCCTTTTTGTGTCTTCATGCCATCCACCAGGTAAGTAGGACTGCAAGAGGCCCATTCAAAGGGGTATAATCTTTCTCATGCAAGTAGAGGATGAGCTTGTAACTCCATTACCTGACTGCCCAAGGAGGCATCTAATTTGTTTATTTAAACGCTGCTGACACAGAACAAGAGCTGGGTAGGAATGATGTAGCATGCATTCCAATTTGTAGAAAATTAAGTGTGTTTTATTGGGGTTTTGCTGTACACAAAATTGGGATGTTCCTAATAGGCAGCCAGGTCACCTCAGATACTGTGGTATAGTATAGCTCCTCTGTGTTTAGAATTTGTGAAGTTACCCAACCTATAAGCAACTTAGGAAAACTGAATGAAAGGAGGAATTCTGCTAGATATCTTGGGCTTTGCTTTAAATATCTTTCAGAAATAAATAAATCACTCTTTCCAAACAAAGTGAAGGAAGCTCATATGGCCGAAGATGTGTTATTAGACAGTGAATGTTTGCTGGACTTGTTGGGAACTTGTCACATAAAACTTCATCATTTTAATACCACTTTACAGAAATGACTGCAGACAGTGAACAGAAAGCAATTTCATAACTTTCTGAAACAAATTAGCTTTAAATCAACTTAGATCTCCACTCAGCTCAGTCCCTTGCTGCTTAGGAACAACTTAAATTGCTGAATTTATTCAGCAGAGAAAATTGAACTTCCAGTTGTTTGGAAATTTGACTGGAATGATTGTTCTTTCCTGCTGCTTTTATTGAGCTGGGCTGCAGTTCACATGGCTATCCAAACCTTTTTCATTCAGCTACTGCAAGGAATTGTGAATATTCTTGGGACCCTGCTGCCACTTTGAATTTTAAAAGTCATCTACTGCTCATCTGTAATAATTTCTCTCAAAACTTGGCATCACTGCTCAGGTAATGCAGGTAGGGCTAGGTTTTCCACAGGGTATTTCCACGCAGTCAGTGATTGTTGTCCATAATCAAGTCATAGTCAAGTCCCTACAATCTTAGTAACCAATCTAAGCCTATCTTTAACTGTTTCCTTATGGAGTTAACATGCTGGCTCTCTGGTCTTTTACACAGAATCTCTGTGGTATCTGGAAACAGAGCTGATTGTTACACCTTGGAAAGCAATGCATTTCTTGGAAAGGGATAGAAACTGGAGTATGGGAAGACTAGTTTGCCATTTCTTTAATTTCTTTGCCTCCTTATATTTGCTGTGGCTTTGTGGTTAAATGCAGGAGATGAAAATTAACTTTTCAGAATCCAAAGAATTACTGTTTGAAAATATTTCTTCTGTTTCAGTGGGGAAGGAATTCTGTCCTCATGGATTCTGTTGAATCTGCTTGGTCCTCATTGCAAGCTGTCCATGGTACTCCTGTCTTTTTTACTGTCTTCTGACTCTTCTGAATGAAAACCCCATATCCTGTTTCCAATCAATGCACCAGGGATGTGTAGTTTTGAAAGTACCTTGAACTAGGGTCTTTATGTCTTCTTGCATAACACTGGCAAGTGATGAAACATTATATATTGAATTTGTATCTTTTTATTTCTTTTGAGTATTTCCCCATACTTCTGTTTCATGTGCATTCTGGTACAATTTCTACTGCTACAGGTACAAATTATATGCGTGCAGTAAGAAATGATTGCATTGCTCTTGATTCTTAAAAGTGTATGACACATATTGAGAGTTGTTGCAAGGAATTGAAACCAGCAGTACCTGGTATGCTCATCATTTTTTATAGAATCATTAATTTCAAACACTGCATTATGCCGTGACTGGTAAGTATTTATTTTTCTACTAGAATAAGCGGGGTTTAGTGTTTTTTAATTGTTTTTATGATGAAGAAGACTGAAACAAGACCAATAATGGGCTATGGATGAAGATAAGATTATGAACAAATGACTATAAGCTGTAGGGGTTCATCAGCTTAACGAATTACTAGTCATTAGCAGAGATGCATTAGTTGTTTGTGTGCACGTTTCTACCATGGGGCGAATGTCATGCAAAGCATGGTAACTTAAAGCACAGTTTGCTCTGCAAATAACGTATGCAACAGTTAGCAGTGGAAGCAGTTAACCTGGAGTAATTCCACTGTACATAATCGTGTCTGTACCACTGCACCACAGTACAGTCACTGAGTCTGAAATGATGCAAAAATGAAATGGAGGGAAAAGAATTTGAATTGTACTATTCAGTCAAATTTTCTCACTTAATTTACTATCTTAGAGAATTGAAAGTTACTTTTAGGGCTGCTTCTGAATCAGAAGTTTGTTCTCTTAGGCTTTTTAATTGACGTGTTAGGCACACTTGGTTTTAAACGGTGCTGCTGAATGCTTATATTTTGTTATATTTTGTGTCACTGCTGAGAAGCATGGATTTGTCACAAGATTTCTTTCTTTCTTCAGTATTGTTTGGGAGAGTTTCCAACTAGTTGTGATCTTAAGCAGGTAAGAGAGGTGTCTGTCAACAGATAGTAATTCAGAAATGTAAAAATCTCATTTTCTCTCATTTCGTCGTTGTTTTAAACTCAGTTGTTGGTTAAGAATCTTACTGTCCTTTACTTCTGTGCCCATCCCCCACATTTTTCACTTCATCTAGCAATTGCTGCCTTCCAAAGTTTGTGTTTTCTTCTGCAGCGTCCTCTAGATGCAGAGACACAGTTAAATTAGAAAAAAATGAACTTCATGTTCTCAACTGCTCTTTCCTTAGAGTTTTGATTTCCCTATCTTCTCTTTTCACTGCCTTAAGGAATTGGTATTACATCTGTTGCCATAATCTCAGAGTGCCTTAGGACCACTTAATGTATTTATCCTCTTGACACCCTGTAAGTATGGACAGTGCTTTTATCCTCCTGACACAGATGGAAAGCTGAGACACCAAAACAGAGTGTCTCCTTGGAGCACAGGGCAGAGGGTTGAGAGCTATTAGAGACCAAAACTACCAAGTTGTCATAATTTAACCCCAGCCAGCAACTAAGCACCACACAGCCACTTGCTCATTTGCCCACCCCTTCACCGCTGTGGGAAGGAGAATCAGGAAAAAGGTAAGTGGGTTGAGATAAAAGCAGTTTAATAGTAGAAATAAAATAGAATAACAACAGCATAATGCTATTTGTAATGAAAAGGTATAAATAAACCCCCAGAACCCCCAAGTCATGCAGAGTACAGTTGCTCACTACCCACTGACTGATGCCCATCTGATCCCTGAGCAGCGATTCAGCTCCTGGCTGAATCCTCTCAGTTTGTATACTGAGCATTATGTCCTATGGTATGGAATATCCCTTTGACCAGTTTGAGTCAGCTGCCTGGCCGTGGTCCCTCCCAGCTGCTTCTGCACCTTCTCACTGGCAGAGCATGGGAAACTGAAGAGTCTTTGATTCAGGGTGAGCACTACTCAGCAGTAAGAGAGGCACTGGAGCAGGTTGCTGAGAGGAGTGGTGGATTCCCCATCCCTGGAGGCGTTCAAAACCAGGCTTGATAGGGTTTTGTGCAACCTGGTCTAGTGGAAGGTTCCCTGATCATGGCGAGGGGGTTGGAACTGGATGATCTTTCAGATCCTTTCCAACCCCAAGCTATTCTGTATTCTTTGTTATCATTATTCTCACACTAAATCCAAAACACAGCGCTGTACCAGCTACTAGGAAGAAAATCAACTCTATCCCAGCCAAAACCAGGACAGAAGACTACATGCAGCAGACTTCAGCACAGAGAGGCTTGTGTTGAGTTCTGCATGGTAGTGCCCATGAGCTCAGAAATCCTGCTGGTCACTTACCTTGAGCTCGGGTGTCTTTGCAGCAGTCATCCCTGCACTTTCATTTCCAGATTAGCTTGGGCAGAGACAGCTTAAATCTGTCTATATCCATGGTGTAGATGTGTCCTATTAAGAGACTTGTACAAAGTTAAACTGAAATTGAATCTGGATCTCTGAAGTCCTTGGTAAGTGTCTTAAGCAGTGGACCATCTGTTACGTGCCATGCCTTGTGAGAAACTTCAGAGGCAAACCACCTCTGAACTACGCAGGCTTGTTGTCTGCTGGCACTAAACTGCCATTTAGGACCTGTATACCATCCTTTTATTTTAGCTGTGTACTCCAGAGATCTTGCATCATGTCACTGGCATTCAGAAATACCTAGGAGAGTGGAAGTTTTCTTACAACACAACACAAATCCTGAAACTCTCCACCACTTGCAAGTGTCATTAAGTAAAATCAAGTTCTCTTCTTGAGATTGTCATCCAACAGATGACAGTCAAGGTAAAGACTTGGCTATCGGATATCTCTCTTTGTGGTATCCATCATATTTTTTTATGACTTGAAACCAACTAATGAAGTATATCCCATAATTAATAAATAAAACAACATAGTATTTAACATTTACAGAATGTAGAGATAAGAAAACAAAAAAGTTACCTGTTGCATGGCTGGCAGAAACAATTCTTCCTACTTCCCATATCCCCTCAAGCTATATGTTTGTTTTTTACTGTCTGAGCAACGTTTGCACTAACAGCTTTTTCAGCTTATGGAATGTAAAAAGAACTCTCATGTGGGAATCTTTTTTTCCACTCTCAGCATCTGGGGGGATGTTGGGATGTCTTTCACTTCAACATTGGTTTTGTCTCTTATAGGTTGTAGTTTAAAATGCAGATAGTTAGGGTGCTCTTTGCTCCCATTTTGTTATTTTCATGTTTGTTTAGGCTCTTTTTAGGTGTTTTCTAGTCTGTTCATAGAAGTGGCCTCTGGAGGTGTCTGTGATATATGACCTTAGTGTGATAGAGGTATCTGTTACTTTGGCAGGTTGGAATCGTGTTTTCTTTGGAAATTTGTCTTTCTACCATTAGGAAGAAGTGGAAGCTGACACTGTTGCTGGATTTTTTTCTTATTTTGTTTCTTAGCCTATTCTTCCAATTAATGACTTAATTGAAATTGTTGTGCTTTATGATTCACTAGATGTTAGTGATAAGGTTTACCTTGCTAGTGGTAAGGTTTCTATGGTTCTATTTTTGAATATTTAAATTTGTGATCCAAATAATAAACTATAGAGAGGTTACAAGTTAATACTAATATATTTGACTTATGGTATTATGATTTATCTTCTATTCATAAGATTCAAATGCAAAACTGGATATACTGGATCAGACCAAAAGTTTCTATATTCTATCTTTCAGACTAAATGGTAAAGAATACTAAATAGACACTAAAGTTGTTGAACAAATTCATGGAACTCCTTTCAGTTGTTTATCCAAAATTCTCTGGCAGTAAGTTCACTTCTTTAATTAAGTGTTCAGTGAAAGGGCATTTCCTTTTAAGCCTTCTGATTGATAATTTCAATAGATGCTGACAGCTCTTCTGAAAAACAGTGAATTGTTGTCCATTTGACTTGTCATTACTGGTTTGGGGTTTTTTATTTTATTGCTGGAATGGGAAGAATAGTCAGAGAAGTTCTAATTTAAAATGAGTTTACTGCAAAAGTAATATTTAGCAGTGCTTAGAATAGCATATGTTTAGATCATAGAATCATAGAAAAATTCTAGGTTGGTAGGAACCTCTAGGGAACATCTGGTCCAACCTTCTGTTGAAGGGAAATCCTTAGGCTGTGTTACCCAATGCCCTGTAAGGCCCAGGGCTGAGTATTTATAGCAAGAGAGATTCTACCATTTCTCTTGGTAAACTGTTCCACTGTTTAATTGTTTGTTCTCAGTTTTCCTGATAGCCTCACCAAAAATCGTTGTTTGTCTCACAGGATGGCCTTCAAGAGCTGGGACAAACACACTTGGATACAGCAGTCAGAGCTGCTTAACAAGTACTAAGTAGAGTGAAATAATCACATCCCTTGTTCTGCAGGATATAGTCTTGCCAATGCTGCCTGAGGCTATATTTAAATGTTTACACTAATATCTGTATTGTTCTGTGGCGTAGCTTTAAACATCATGTTTAGAGCAGCAGCATGCACAGTTCTGCATATGGAGTTCGGTGAGATGAATAAGCTCTGTTGTGAGGATAGAAATATTCCTTACTTCTGAGCATGTGCACTCATATTACGTTGCTGCAATTAAACACTTTCATCCTTTTATTGTTTCTCCCTCCTGAGAGTGGATCTGACAGCCTTCCCTTGTAGCCTCCCCTGAAGCACACTTCAACTAAACCACTTCTGCTTCTTCGAGCCATTCAGCAGGTTTTGTAGCCCATCCTGCAGCTCTGTCACTGTAAGCCATACTCAGTTTTAAACTCTGTCCAGTGCGAGTGCTGACAAGAACAGAAACATTGATCTTGTCACACCCTCATCCAAGTGGCCACAGTGTATGATTGTGTTCTCTGGTACGGTATATTGATTTTATGCATTGCTATATGTGTTACATGGCTTCACAGTATTATTGGAAATGCTGACTGCTCTTTTTGTTGCACACTTCTGGCCTGATTAGGGCTCCTGAAGTCCACTTAGTGCTTGTTTTCTCTGTAATTTATTCTCATTAACACAGTGTATCTCTCAGAATAACGAGATTTTAGGAGTTCATGATTTTTACCAGCAGGGCAGGGAGTAGGGCAGGTTAATGGTTGTGGGGTTTTATTTTGTTTGGTTGTTTTTTTTAAAAACAAGAAGCTAACTTTTCTGTGTGTGCTTTGTAATGCGTGACATTATTTTAAATGGTACTTTATATTTTCAACTTACAGTGAGGGAGGCTGGGGAACAACTAGACCTTGAAAACAATGTGCCTGTGTGAAAAATAGTCTGTAGAAATTGTGTTGGTTTTTTTTTAAAAAATATTTTCTTGAAGTGCAAACTGCATGACAACTCTGAGTGTTTCCCAACAGTGTATGTGTTCTGACATGTGTCCTAGTTTTAGACTTTTTCTAATGAATGTGTTTTCTTCAGAACGCTATGTTAAAACCCAACAGTATTTCTTTCAGGACACTCCATCTTTCCTGTCCTCGCAGAACTAGCTGGGATTAAGCATGTTTCCACAACACACACAGTTCTGGAACGTTGGAGAATGCGGCTTTCTCACTTAAAAGCTTCTGCAGCTGTGTGTGAGCAGTAATAAATGGTTGACACAAGCCTCTGGGGACAGCTTTAAATGGGTGAACTGTTCCCTGTTTCAGCAGTCTCAGGGATTTTTCTCCCCACTGGTTGGATTCTATGTTATGAGCCTGACCCAATCCTTAGTGACAGCTTGTCGGGCTGATTAATGTAGACTCCAGAGAATAGCTCTTTGCTATCTGATTGATTCATTTTACCAATAGAACTCACATTCCTGTAGTGTGAATAATAAACAAGTGATTTAATGTGTACTCCCCAACCTATTCCAAATGGCATATCCTGGTTGAAGCAGTGCATAGTTTTAGAGAGCGGAAATACTTGCTGTATGTTGCATACTAAAGATCCACTGAATTATATACTTCTCCCATAAATCCAAGTTAAAAAGGTACAGATTAATTTCTTCTGTGCCATACTATTAGACACATTGTCAGAAATGCCATGGATATTTAAATTGTTACTTCCTTCTAATTTTTCTGGTTCTTAACCACTGATTATTTTTCCCTTTCTGCTTCCAACTATGGAATGTGTTTCTCATGAAACTGTGATTTCTTTGCAGCATTCTCTATTTCTTACCTCTAAAGGTGACAGGCAAAAAGTGGGAAAAAATTAGTTCTTCCTCGAGGCTGTCCTTATCTCCTGCATCCTTGATGTTGGTACTTTTTAGTGGTGTCCTACCTTGTTCTATGGTTCTGTGTAAAGGTATTGGCTCTACCAGTTCCTGCATCATGAGAGACTCTCAGGAGGAGAAACAAACATAGCATTACAACATTGCAGGAGGATATTCCTTATTATTCAAGAATTCTTACTACAGCAGTTACGAGATCCTGACTCTGGATCTACAGAGTTCTCCAACAAGCATATTGAAGGAAGATGTGCATAAAATTAATGTGAAAGGAGGAAAAAGTCACTACTGTAATTCTGCTTAATCGTGGGGACATATACATAGAAGTACTCTTCTCTCTTAAATCTTTATAGTGTGCTTCATAAAGAAGTATGAGGGAAGGATAAAAGCACCCTATATTTCCTCCACTCTATCCTCACAATCTCTTTCCCTCTTTGTTTCTTTCACCAGCATCCACAGCACGCAGTCTGTTTCTGCCCAAAGTTTAGCTGTACACCTACTGATCTGTTCTTCATGTCCGGCTAATGTTCTTCATGCTGGTACTAATATCATACCTGCTCTTTTGTGATTCAAAACTTGAGTAAATGAGTGGGGGAAGCAAAGATCTTGACAAAGTTATGATCAGGTTTCTGAGGAATAACAGCTGCTGGCTTAGTTGCTTTCTTTCCCAGCCTCCATCAGAGAAAGCTGAGAGGGTTCATTTGCACTAGTGCGAGGCACCACTTTTATAATTCTTATAGCATGCCTGCATGCTTACACTTCTGTAATGTGACTTCAGATTTTTGAGTAAATAATTGAGAGATGTTTTTCTGTTTTCTATTGAAAGAAGCTCAGCACCTTCTAAAGAACCTTCTTTCTGTCCTCAGCTTAGTTGTGAAAGGTTCTAGAAGCTTTAATTACAATACTGCTTTAATGACTGTCTCTGGCCTAATTTTTTGCTTCATTGCAGCTTGGGGAAGAGAGGGAAGCTCCTTCCTTCATTGTTTCTGCCCTGTAATGTCTCCTGCTTCTGTCTGTTCTTCTGAGACTGCAACCTGATGTGACATTCATTTCAGCAGTGGCTCTTTTTGCTGCAGTATCAGCGCAGATTTATGTCTGGTCATTGACGCAATGTATTTTATGGGTAGTCAGCTCAAGGTTTTCAGTGTTATAGGATGTGCTGTGAGCAGGTTTAGCAAAGAAAATGTTCAAACCCAATAGCATGAAAAAACAGGCTTATTGAATTATGTCTGCCTAAGATTATATAGACTGTATAGATTTTAAGATCCGTCTTAGGGCTGAAATGAGCATGGCAGTGCTGAAACAAAAGGCAAAAATTCAGGAGCGTATGCGTGAAAGGAAAAATCTTGGGAGCACAGAGTTTGTCACAGTGGCATGACAGTGTCAATCACTGTGTCCCATTATTTTAATCTAAAAAAGGTTAAGAAACACTAATACACAGCATGACATTACCTATGATCAAGCTTGAGATTGTTCTAATGATAAGTCACAGCTCAGCTCCTTGAGACTAAGCAGGGGCAGCCTTTTGCCTGGCCATCCAGGAAGAAGGAGGAAGAAGAGGTTGCAAATACTTTATTTCTCCAAGGTGAAACAGTGGGCATTGGAGAAAGACTGAGTACTCTTTGTCATGAATATGCTTACCTTGAATTGGTTTTCAGTCCTTGACAATAGTCAAGCCCATTAAAAATGCCTTTTTAATAGACTCTATTGTTTTCAATAAAGTTTTTATTTTGTAACACTTTTGCAAGGTCTTGGAAAATCTAGCCTTGTTCTGTAGTCCTAACTGAAATCCATTTTTAGAAAATTATACCTGAGCCATTAGTTGCAAAAAAAGCCAACAAAATGGGCAACCAAAAAAGAAAGTGGTAAACCAACAACTTCCAGTGAAGTCCTGAACTCGAACGCTCATAATCAAAAGTAGGATTTTTGAAAGTATTTGCTATTGTGGAATCAGCTCTCTGAGAAAAGAATGTGTTGATGGCCAGTTTTCAAGCTCCTGAATGCCTGGTACTCTATTGAGTCACTGGCCAGATGCTAGTGGCTGTGGATTTGTTAAGCTTGCTCTCAACAGCTTGTGACAGAGTTCTTTGTGTCATCAAAACTCCATTGTTTTTCCAGTTCCATGGACAGGAGTCACCTTGCAGCAATGACCTATCTGTGCTAAGAGATGTCTGCTATGGATGCTGTAACTGAGAAATTCCCCAAAAGCTCCCTTCACAGTTGATAGAGAGGCTATGGTTAAACTTGTTCTAAGGTAGATGCTGCAGATCAGACAGGTAAACATGATTATAAGAGCTTGTACAATGTTACTTTGTAGATGCCTAAAGCAAAGTAGATAGATCTTAGCTTGAATATTCATGTTAGCCTGAGCAACAATGAGGATGTTTCCATTTGCAGACTCCCAGGGCACGTAGGCGCTTTTTACCGTTTTCATTTTTTTCTTTCTGTTGTTGTTTTTCTTTTCTGTGAATAGAGTTGTCTGTCATGCAGTGGGAGACTTAATTTAAAATGTCCTTAGCATTGAGCAAAAACTCTTACCTTGATGTAGTTACTGTTAAGTCACATGACTCCCAGTTATCTCTGTTTAAGGCATTAATTAGGAAGAGACTTTTGAAAGTTGTTTTCAAAGCCGAGCCATTCAAATACAGCAATGGAGATAGAAAATACATTTCAGCTGACAAATGACATGAGCTTTTATTTAACATTTCTCATTCAAAGTTACTGAATTGGGAAGACCTGCTTAAATGAATCCATTCTTCTACCTTCAGAATAGGGTGGTTTTGTAAAAGAGATTCCTGCTCATTTTGGACTGATACGCCCATGTGATCCCATGGCAAAAGCTTAAAGAGCTCTGTTTATTCATGACTTCACGGGACTTTCCACAGTGAGTGCAAGCCAACAGCCCAGGAATGCTGCCATAGCTACCACTGAACTGGAGCCTTAAGGCAATTTCTTTACAGAGCTTTCCTTTAACAGAATTGCTCACAAAAAGATGCCTGGTGATGATGCCTTCCAAATAGGCTTGGGATACACTGGTAGAGCATGAAAGCATGAAAGTGTCTAATTTCTGCTGCAGATGAAAGACCTTGTAGTTTTTTAATTTCCTAAGCAAAAACTGGGGGTCAAAAGTGAGAAAAGCTCAAGGACCTGGCAGTTACTATGTTTGCTTTGTGGCTATGTACAATTTGCTTTTTTACTCCTGTCTTTCATGAGCGTAACTCAAGTAAAGTGAAGACTCACGAGTATTGCAGGCAGAATGGTAGCTTCAGACTAACTTTGTTAAAGAAGCCCTTCTGTTGAGTCACAAGGTACAGAAAGGACTCTCTTGCTTTTTAAACTCGTTCTCGAAGGGCTCAGACTTTGTCTATATGTTTAAAGGATTATCTAAGTGTAATTGAACCTTTATAGAACTTTGTCCTGCAGGATTAAGGGTGGCAAACCAAATCTATATATCTAAAAAATGAATGACTTTTAAAAATGTATTATGATAATTATAATGATTAGACTAAAAGATCTTAATCAGGATTATTTACTACACAGTATATTCTAGTGTATAGCATACACTACAATAGTGGACTTTTACAGTGTAAAGTGATGCACTGTCTGTCATGTATCTCCAGGCCAGCTATGCAACTTCAGATAAGTTGTAAGGAATATCACTTGCTGGTTCCCTTTGTCGGGTACTTTATGAGGTACTTTGTTCTTCCTCAGAATTTTTAACTTTGGAGTTGATGAGTCAGGCTGGTTTCAGCACTCTTCAACATCAAAACCAACAAGACATCCCCTTTTCTGTTCATCACTTACTGTTTTGCAAATAAAAAAGTTCCAGCTGGTTTGCCCCCACTCTAGGCAGAGCATCCTGCAACAATGAGAAGCCTAATAGTTTCCCTGTGTTACCCTCCTGAAAGGGAAACTAACAAAAAATCCAAGATGAAAATAGGCACAAGGAGTGTTAAGACACCTTTTTTTTCAAATTTCAAAGTCCTTTATTGAAGATTACAATGTAGACACCCAGGATACAAAGGTTGTCTTAACAGGGCCATATAGGAGGATATGATGGCCTCTGAAGTATCAAGCAGATGAGATGACGTTTTATGAGCTATGTTGCTTGTGGTCCAAAAGCTGTCTAAAATTAACACTTAATGCAGCCATTTCTATTTTATAAGTGTCCAGCTTTTCCAGTCCTATGAGACATGAATTAAACTTCTCAGCAGTGGAAGAGCTCTGGGGAAGGGGCTTTCTATGAATAATTCAGGAAAGGTGATAACAACTTACAGGTTCCTTTGCTTAGCTGCCTCATGATGCTAACCTTAGTATGTAGTCAGATAGAGCTGACCCATGAGTGTTACCTGCACTCCAAGCATTCAAGCCCTACATAGCTCAAATGCTGTAAGTTGGTCACCAGTGATGCATGTAGTCACATCTGTTGATTTTGTTGACTGAGGTAGCTCGGAGAGCTTTTAACTGCTCGTCCTTTTAGTGCTTCTCCAGCCCAGGAGCAGATCTGCATGTTTCACAGAAATAGTCGTTTTGTTAAGTCAGTGAGCCCTTTACAGTAAAACCGAACTTGCCTGTGGAAGTGCTGCTGTTAGTGAAAGTGTGGCAGAAGAAAATAGCTCAGTTTCCCTCTAAAACCCAGGGCTGATACTTCAGGATTCAGAGTCAGCAGAAAAAAACTCACCATATAAAACTGTATTTGATAACAGCAAACCAAACACGACCGATGCAGAAAAAATTGAGAAGTAATGTAACACTGGACCTTCCTACTGCTTTTTGACATTGACTTTTGGAAGTGAGCCATGCTCAATGCAAAACACTGGGGAGTATGAGTGGTTTAAATTTTTGATGCTCAGGACAGAAAATCTATTTGCTTGAAATGGAAAATAGAGCTCCCTGTAAGAGGGATTGTGTGTCATCACTGCCACATAAAATAATTTTATCTTGATAATTATAAATTTCTATCTAGGAGTCAGACCTGGTACTAGAAAATGTCTGCTTTTTACTAACTTGCAGACAGGTTTTTGCTAGACTCATGGGAAGTTTGAAGTAAGTGAAATATTGATAGAGGAGCTGCAAAGGCTGAAAAAAACCAAACTTAAACCTTAGTACAGAGCATGTACCTGCCAGCCAAGAAATTTGTCTCAGGAAGGTGTTTTAAGTTGTATTATTCTAGGTGTTTGTGTGACTCTACTATTTCTCTTGGGGCCGTGCAGGTAACCTTGAGTGGAGCTTAATGGGACTCTGCTCGTGTTGCTGTATACAGAAGTACCATCTCAGGACACCACTCAGCAACTGAGGTTCTTCTTGATGAGGTTCTGAATTCAAAGACAGTGAAAGGTGCTCTCAGCAGCTGAGTGTTTGTGATGTGAAGTGGGAAATGCTTCTCCACATATATATTTACAGTGAGTGATTTATGAAAGAACTGAGAATTGAACCTGCATCTTTAGAGGTTTGATCAAAGGTCTTGTCTGCAATACTGTCCTTCCTTCCCTTAGGACCTCTAGATGATGATGGTCTTTCTTGGGTGTTACAGATTTTTTGAGTTAGTAACTCTGCAGACACTTTCAGTAGTCCACAATGTCTCCATTCTGAAGTGACACTTCCAAAATGGTCTGTAGAGTCAGAGGGGAAAGTAATAACTCTTGAAAAATATGTCTGTGTTGTCCCTCTAATTTTTCCAACTGGAGAGGAGGAGAGGAATTTCAGGAAGGGGAAGTAGTAAATCTGTGCCTTTATAAAAAAGAGTCCTGTTAATGTCTCTCTAGTTTTTGATTGTTGTGTTCCATAATTAATGTAGAGCAGTTGATGGTAAATATGCTGAGAGCTCAGTGAGAAAAGTAATTGAAAGGTGAAAGGAATATGAATCACACTCAGTGAATCCTTCCAGAAGACAAATGAACGTCACATGCTGATTATTAGTGTCTGTCTTGATCCCCAAACTTGCAGTTCTCAACCTTGTTAAATGGTCTCTCTGACTGTCTCCTTGGGAATCTGCAATCCAACCCCTGCATTCAACACCAGTGTAGAAATTCACTGTATTTTTTATTTTCCTGGCTGCTGTTTATCATTAAACAAAGCACATACTCATCAGAAAAAGTGAGCCAGAGCTGTCGTATTCTTGGAGGATGGCTAATGAGAATGGAGTTTTTAATTACAGTGGATCATTACCACATGTAAACTGACCATCTGTTAGAGGAGAGTACTTGTGAAGGAGAGAAAAAGGACATATAGTGTGTACTTTTCACAGAGGATGCTGCTCACTGATAAAATCTTTATAGATGTTAGCCAGGAGGACTTGGGAAGTTTCATCCTGTTGCTCTTAGTAGCTGAGTTGTCCTTATGAAAGGAAATTTCCATTTGCGTGCTTCCCTGGAGTGGGGGTTGTCCAAGCTGACCCAAGTCCTCATGGCGAAGCCTGGCATTTTGTTTAGCTCCTGTAGCCTTGCCACTTCAATGACTATGTTGTTAGAGGTTCCTAGGCTAAGGTGGAGGACTTACCTTGCTGCTTTTACACTCTGTGGGAGTGTGTGCAATCAATGCTATAGGAAAAAAGTCTTCAGAAGTCATGAATTCTTCAAGTAAGTGTACTGAGTATTGTGTAATGAATTTCACGGGTGATGTAACATGAGGCTGTCATGCATACATGGTCTTCAAAAGGGATGAAGATTGCAGAAGTGAAGAGTGAAAGCTCAGCAAGCATTCTGGCTAGAAAGCAATCGAAAAAGGTAGATAGCCGTAATTTTAATGAAGTATTTGTTAGCATTTTCATTAGTGTTTTTATGAAATAAAATTATCAAATTATTTTAATGATGGTTGCAAATAGCAATATAGTTGTGTGTGTATGTGAAGATTCTGTGTGCAGGGGTGTACTCATTATAAGACACTGCTCTAAGAGAAGTTAGCTCTTTTTTCTTGCACTGATAGTAATGCAGGAGTGATTGAAGGTAAGACTTACCTTCATCTGTTGCCCATCCTTCCTGAAGTAGCAGCATTCCTCTGAGAACGCTGCTTCTTCGTGCCCAGCATCATGCTGCATAGAAGCTCTTCTCCACTTTACTAACTCTTGTTAATGAACCCATACAGTTCCCTGAAAAGTCCATGGCCATTCCCTATCTTACCTTCCTCCATGTTTTCATGTTTCAGGTAAGTCATGCTAAGCTGATGTATATCCTGGTTGATTTGTCTGTTTTTTTCATTTCAATGCAGTTTTATGTTGAATTTGTTTCTTGATGCCTAAGACTTTTAATTAATTACGTAAACTATTTTTTGATCAGATTAATAATACAGTAGGAATCTATGAGATTCCTGTTTTCTGAATGTCTTTGGCTATGCTCTTTGCTAACTCTAATTGGAGCTGTTGCACCCAGACCTTTCTTAATCTATTTATGGCCTATACCTGTTGATGCTTAAGAAAATGAAAGAGAGCTTCTGTGCATCTAAGCAATTAAGCAGTGCTGTACTTCATGACCTCTGATCTAAGTACTTGCTAAAGCAAGAGATTTGATTGCCCATACCTTACGATGCAGACCTGCACCTTAATGTGTTTCATACTCTTTTTCTGTGTTTGTGCACATCATCCTAACTGATCTAAAGGAAAACCAAAGCTTTTTGATTTCCAGTTTGCATATTCTGTTCGGTCCTCTAATTGCCAAAAGTAATATTAAATACACTAGAGAGAAGGTCATTTATCAGGAAGAGGAGTTTTGGGACTTGTAAAGAATTAGGTTATCTTTACATTATGAAACCACAGTGTCAGAATTAGGTCACTGTTTCCTTTAATGTCTCTGTGTAACTGGCTGAAAAATCTACAAAAAAACTAAGATAGCTAAGGGTGTGTTTTTGATGAACCAGGGAAGAGCACTTGGTTTTCTAGGTTGACACTGGTCCAGTGCACTGCTAAGGGATGCATTTATGCTGCAAGTCATACTGATCAGGACAATCAGTAAAGATACTTTTCTCAAATCTATGTAAAAATGATGCCTCAGGTGGTGTTTGAGGACCATCTAGCAGATGATGGGATTAATTCTTTTGGGTAAGAGGTAAAACAGCTTTCCTGGCCACTTTTCAGAAGTGGTGGATTGCTAATCCTGGTTTCCTAGCCAAGACCAGCTCGGATAATTATGCGTTGCCTTCTTAAATTCCACATCATGTCTGAGTGGGCAGACTATTCTTTAATTTGTGTCTCAAACATGGTATCACAGGTAGTTTCCCTGCGCTGTACACTTCCTCAGTACTGTACCTTGTGCTGATAATATGGATCATACAGTGCTCCTGCTATTGCTTTTGCCACCATTATTATTTTTCTCGTATTATTGTGTTGAGGTTTGTAGGAAGAGATGATACCTTTATTTTACCGAAAAATATAGCTAGAGAGAAAAAGCTTTAATACAAGTTTCAGAAGAATGTCTAAATACTAGTAGAGACCTGGGCCTGGTTGTGCAAGGCATTGTGTAAATGCAGAGGTAAAGGCAGCATCTGTTTTGGGAGCTCACATACATGGAAAATGAGGCAGGTAAAGGGATAAAGATATGCAAGCAAAGTGCTCGATGTGGTGACATTTGCTGGTGAAACAGGAGTGGAATTCATTCCGAAGGTGAGCAAATTAATTCACAGGATATAGGAAGAGAGAAGAAATGTAGAAGAGATGGGACTTAATGAGCTTTTGGGCCAAAAAATACGGGGAAACTGGTAGAGCAAAGCTGATATTAGCAGGTTGTGCAAGCTGGTGTTGAAGAGAGTAGCTGATTGGAACAATGGAAGTAGGTCTTCAGGCAAAACTCTATGTGATCATCAGTACCATTTTGCCTACTATAGAACAAGCTGGAATCCATAATCTTTGCATGGTCTCTAGGTCAAAGTCCCTGGTGCTCACTACTGCGAGGCTTGGGTTGAGTGGGAAGACTGTTGCATGTCTATGGTTACTAAAATGGGAATATACTTTGTTCTAGAGCTTATGTTTAAAGTGCTTTGAGGAATACAGATAGTCCCACCTTGGCCTTTTCATTCATTTTCCACTGAACATTGTGTGAACACATGGGGTGGAATGGTGCTGAGATGGATCATCTCACATAACTGGTGATTGCCATGATCAGTGCAGCAACTCTGCCACTAATGGAAACAGTACAGAACTTTTTAGGCAGCTTAGGTGGGCCAGCTTCCCGTGCTTTGTCCTCTATCTTTGAAAGCAAAGAAAAGAGGGTTGCTAGGTTCAGATTAGTGTTGATACTTTAAGAAGAGCACCTTCTGATTGGAAAAGTCCTGAGATGAGAATCCTGGACTGTTCTTCAAACCATCTGCTTGTAAAATGGCTCCTTTCCAGCTACTGTGGAGATCTCACTATTTGTTTGTGATATTGGGGAACACTTGCCATAAACACATCTGCTGTTTATGTTAGTGTCCTAGAGTATAGTTACTTTTTATGATGCTAGTTTATCTAAAAAAATATCCCTGCAAAAATGCATTTTTTATTCAGTGCATAATTTGCTGACTGCTTATCTTTGAGCAACCAAGTATAAAAAGCAAAGTTTTTTGTCATTTTGTAGAAACTACAGAAACTGGTCTGCACATGACCCAGCAGTGCAGTAGGTATAAGGTCTCTCCCTCATTTGCTTCTCATGGCCCCTGTACCTCAAGTCAGTAAAAGTGGCATTTGAAATAGCTTAGTCTGAGGAACAACAGAATTCTGTACTTATTGCAGTACCTGTGCTGAATTAGGAGAGCTCAGCACATTTTTCTTAGTGTTCTTTTTTTTTTTTTTCCAAAAACCAGACTGCTGACAAAATCCACAGGTCTACATTTATTTTTTGACTGCTAAGTGCAAATAAGTGTTATGTTTTATTTGACTATAATCTTGCAGAGATGAGCCATCATAGCAGATGATGGGTTTATTTCCTTTGGATGAGAGGCAAACCAGCGTATTTTCAATGTTTCAGCTACTCAAGCTCTGATTTGTGTTTTTTTTCTATGATTCTTGTCCTCAGTTCTGAATCCTTAGTTACCCCAGTACTAAACAGTTCAACATGATCAACCACGAGAAATAACTTTCCATGTGTTGGACTTAATGATCTCAAAGGTCTTTTCCAGTGTTGTTAATACCGTGATAACTGTGAAATGTTAAGTTTTAAACTTTTAAAAGGATATATTATGTTGTAATCTTACAATGTTAAGTGAGCAGAGATGCAAGGAGTGGAAAAAGAGGAGATGAGATGAGTTCTTATACACGGGGGAGTTTGGTATGTTGGTGTTTGAACCTGCTCATAGTGTTCTGACTAACTTAAGCATTGAAGAGGCTCTCAAAGTTATGAAAAAAAGTTCCATTAAACCCTTGAAGTAATGAATTCTCATTTTGTGCTATTTGTTTCATCAGCATTTGTGTGATTTGGCTGTGCTGCCTTCTTAATCCAAAATAAACTCCATCTCTTTGTGTAGTACCTCATTTTCGTTAGGAAGGGTGTGTGCTAGCACTGTAGGGGTAGATAAGAGACATCTCAAAACGTTATTTTCCTTGACTGGATTAAAGCTCCATTTGCAATCAGCAAATGATAAAATAGCACTGTAGGAGTTAGTAATTGAAAGATTTAAATATTGCCAAATATTGTGACTTTAAATCTCCAGTTATCTTAAGGCCTTGATGTCAGAGTCATGAGATTATCAAAATACTAGCTGAAAAGAAACCAAACCAAAATGCTAGACAGAATGTTAGCCCTGGTAGATTTTGAGAAAAATTTGAAAACAGGAGTAAAAACTATAGGGGGAAAATTAAAGACAGAAAAAGGGCCCAGAATATATTACTGAATAAAAAATCATTATGTTTTTGGGCGGTGGTGGTGTTTGTTTGGTTTGTGTGTGTGTTTGTTTGGTTTTTAAGTTCTTAAGTACAAATTAGGCCCCTGACTGTTCATTTTGACGGTAAACAAAGGGTGTAAATAGTTAAAGATGAAGTGTACATTTGGAAAGCAAGTACTTGGGCATTGCAGTAACAGGAATTGATATGATTCTCTTCGAGAATACCTGGAAGACTTCTAAGAGTGAGTTCCTTTTACTGACTGATTATGCTCAGCTCCTTGTATTTTCAGTGGGAGTTGAATGATGACTCAGCACTTTGCTGTCTTCTGTTCAAATTGATCCATTTATCGAGAGAACTGAAAGGGGTGTTCAGAGTGAGGGAGTTAATAAAAAAAAAGAAAATTAAAAACTCTAGAGGTCAATAAAATTGTTCCTGCTTGTAATGGTGAGAGGAGCAAGTTTTAGCTGTGGAGGAGACAGCAAGGCAATATATGCCAAAGCAGACTTTATCAAGTAGTTGCAGCAGTCTCTTGAAATGCTTCCTAACTATTGCTTTATGAAAAGAAATTGCAGTGCCTGTTTCATGTGGAGGTTTTGGGGGGCAAGATTCTGTCTCTTATGCATTAGAACAGTGCTTTGCCTATCACAGGTACTACATGCAAAAATACAGTAATGCCAGTAAAGTACAACTTGTTCTCTTATTCTTCTCAGAGCAAAATTTCATACTGAAACCTAGAGGAGTCTGGTTTTGATTTTTAAACAAACCATCACCTGTGCTGTGCTACTTTTGAAACTTGTCCTTCAAAAGGAACAAATGCTTAGTCAGCACCTTTCAGGGTGACTAGGAAAATGCCAGGGAATAGAGATGTAGAGTAGAGAATACCAGAGATGTACAGAACAGATAATATGTAGAGATAGATGTATAGAGATTACAGATGTAGTGGTTGTCTATCATACACATTAGCAGTATCTTGAAATGAAAGTCTTTAAACAGATATTAAATTTTAAATACATTTCTGAATATGTTCTTGTGTTTATATGTTCAACTATATCATAAACTGTTTTGAGTGATGTCTCCAATTGTGTACATCTTTGAATATATCTGAATTAACAGGGAGACAAAATTTGTTGCAAGCCAGAGTTGCTCTCTATATACTTTGCTAAATAATACTTTGCCTGTTACTGCTCTCTCTGGGAGACTTTCTATTATTAGGAAAGAACTCAGTTGCCCAGTATCTAAAGCATATACTTTAGGACAGCCATTCTGTAGCTCTGAAATACTTCAAGATGAGCCACTGCCTGGATTTTAATCATGCTGCCAGAAGCAGAATGCTGGTTGATCCAGTCCCTGCCTGCAGAGGGGACCAATTTAGTGTATTTGGGGAGCTGCTGAAACTGGCATCTGGAAGTTATGGGGTGCATCTACAATGCAAAGTAAAGCCCACTGTGTGTTCAAGAAGTGGGCTCTGGAAAGCTGCTGTTCTCTTGATCGCTGCTCTGTCTGTAGTGCTCCAATAAAGTCAGAAACTGCAATTTTGCTGCTTGTTAGGTTGTGACATTTGTGACTGGCTATTCTGCAGCAAGGAGTGTTTCAAAGCTGGTAATGAAGTAGAGAAGGAATGAACTTTTCCCCAAGTGCTGTAAGAATGGATTCTTATGGATTTTTCTCTCATTTATGCCTGCTGTGATATGTGCCTAGAGAGAAGGGGTTTCTAATCAGAGGGTTTGTAAGAACCACTGTGTAACCCCTCTTGTATCTGTATGCACAGAAAGGAGTCAAAGTCATGTATGTGCCCGAATTTGGAAGCGTGATGATCCTTCAACCAACATTTCACAGGGCTGAATTAATGTTTCCTGGTATTTAAACAACTTGAGAGGAGGACGAGCTTTTACATGATTTCAGAAAGACTTGAAGTAAGAATTGACTTGAATCAGCTTTTCATCTGTCTCGGGTGTTTATGTGCTAGAGTTTGGAAAACATTTGAGTAAGACGGTGCTGCCTGGGGAATGGGCTGAGCTAATTTTTTTACCTCCTTGAAATAGCAATTCCCTTCTGTTCTTCTATGTTGAAGCTTTCAGTATCAGTGAAAAGTTAACTGTCTGCTAGCCTTAATATAAGCAGGCTTTTAGCCACAGAACAGAGGAGTTTGGGCTCTATTAAGCAAGCTTCCCACAGCTGTACGTTGATGGTGTTCCAGAGAGAACTGGTTGAGACATCTCTGTGCTTGTTGATCTCCTAATGTTGCTGATTAGATGTTAGAAAAGCAGTTGTTGCCAGTTGCGGGCAACATGGGGACTGGGATGAGCCAACAGGTCCTTTTCTGTCAACTGGTAATTTTTTCAGTCTGTTTCAAACTGTTGACCTAGATAAGGTGAAAGAAGGAATACCCCTTGATCAGTCTGTCATCTCTGGAGCCATCTGGCTCCTTCCCATCCCTGCACATTTGCATTTATAGTTCAGATGCTGAAAGACCGGATGGTGCCTTGCTTTAATGCCTGCATGCACTAAATGGATAAAGCAAAAAGTATTTAAGTGACTTTCTTAAAAACCTCATTTAGACTTAGGCAAAACTTATTTTCCCAAGTTATTACTGAATTTCTGGTATCCTGTTATTTAATTTTTCTTTTAGAGGAAGTTTAGCAGTGATATATGAGCAAGGTAGTGGAACGGTAGGAACTGCGGTTTTCTAAACTGAAGAACTGTACAGCACATTGACAGTGACCTGTAATAGCTGCATTGCTCAGTGAAGTGTTTAGGAGTATTTTTGGTTTTAATGCCTTAGTTGCCAGTGAATTTTCAACTTCCCAACAAGCATTTTAGAAGTAGACGAGTCAAAGTTTCCTACCTGGAGCCAATAATTTAGCTAGATTAAAAAAAAAAAGAGACTGGCATTACAAAAAGGCTTACAATTCTTGATAGTGCTTGCTAACTCTGTGTTTGTGTGTGCACATGTGTGGGTGTGTGTTGACAGAAAAAAAAAAAAGACAGGGAGGAATTGCTCTGATGTTACATAAGCTTTCCAACTAATGCCTGTTTTGGCTTTCCTGTACCTTTCTCTGCTCCCTTTATTATTTCAATAAGATTTGCTAGAACACAGTAAGTTTTCCATTGCAGTGGTCACTAGAAATGAAAGCAAGGAAAACAGCCCTTGCCCCATAAAAGACTGTAGTTAAAAAATTTGATTAAATGCAACAGATGATGCCCAGTCAAAAAGGGAAATGAAGGGAAAGTAGCAGGGGCACTGGTGTGCGTTAAGTACTTAGTGCTTTAAGTCTTGGCTACTGACAGTCAATCTGACTGAGGGCAGTTGGCTGCTATTCTTGTGAGAGCTTTTAGAAGATCAGGCATCTCTCTTTGCAATTTTAAGTGTTGAATTGTCACACAGTGTGTTTTACAGAAGAAAGCAAATAGTGTTTGGAAGATAAGGGTGTCAGTGAATGCTTAGGTGACCCATACATGTTCAAAACATGATAAAGGAGCTTTTACAGTTGAAAAAGAGCGGTGTTGGGTTTTGTAGGGGTGTGTTGTCTATTGTAAGTGTGGAATGGTGTGAAGGTGCCTTACATAATAAATATTCTACTGCATGGCTGCTAAGCTGCAGTGGCATTACTTCTCACTGAAGCAATTTTTTACAAAAAAATCATAGAATCCATCATCCAGTATTGAGTGGTAGACACAATGTCCTTGCTTTTATGTTGAAAGTTGTTTCATTTGTCTATGTTGACACATCAATTACTTCTACATTTAGAGTTAGGATCTAATTAATTGGAAAATTAAGTGTTTCACAGTCATTGCCTGGTTGGAGTGCAACAAAAACGTCTTCTTCTTCTGATACTGACACTCAGAGGAAACGTGCTTTTTTCTTCATTGCTTCTTGGTTTTCTTTTTCTTTTTTTTTTTCCTTTTTTTTTTTTTAATGGAATCTTAGCACTTGCATTTTTTGAGGACAACTTCTATCCATCTGCTGGGACCATTGAAGGAGATATTTCCTCCCTCTCCAATATACCTGATACACTTCAATACTCCCCTTTTGGTTATTAGAAAGAAGCTCTGTGTATTCTTCCCTCTGAGCAGGGTTTTGGCTAAGTGGCTGCATATGCCTCCAGCCATGGCTGTGTGCTAGCCACATGTTTGAAAGCACCAGAGCANGAATCTTAGCACTTGCATTTTTTGAGGACAACTTCTATCCATCTGCTGGGACCATTGAAGGAGATATTTCCTCCCTCTCCAATATACCTGATACACTTCAATACTCCCCTTTTGGTTATTAGAAAGAAGCTCTGTGTATTCTTCCCTCTGAGCAGGGTTTTGGCTAAGTGGCTAGCACATGTTTGAAAGCACCAGAGCACCTTTGAGACTTTTCAGTGTCTGTGGAGTGTCCATGCAGATCCAGTGCAGTTCGTGGGTTATGTTCAGCTGTGTACTTCGTAGAGGACAATGCAAAAACAGGAAGCTAACAAATCACTTAGAACCATAGTGTGCCAGGTTGGAAGCTGGCAGGATTAAAAATAAGCCTTTCATTTTGTGCTGGACACATTTACCCAGGTATGGATGATAAGGATTCAGAACCCAATTTTAATTGGAGTCTTTTTCTGACTTTGTTGCCTGTTTTTTATATATATGCTTTTGTAAGCATCACAAGTTTAACCATAAAATATCTCTAGTCTTCTGAGAAAGGAACTACTAAATATAATGAATTTCTCTAGTTTCATTGGCCTGACAGTGCACTGGAGGCTTGATCTATGCTGTTACGTAGTGTTTTGTTACATTACACAGAAAGATTAATCAAATCTTAGATCAAGTAATTATCGCTTGCTCTACAGTCTGCTCTTCTGTCATTCTTTCATGGCAGAGTGGTTGGAGATCTTAACACCATTTCCACTGTAAGGCTGTATGTGAAAGGCTTGTAATGTCAAACAAATGGCTTTCCTGTGTCTTCACTTCTTATCCTTGCAGAAGGAATTACCTGCAAGTCATCTTCAGTTCTGAGTGTATGGACAAACAGTGAGGGACACGGCATTAAAACTACTATCGTTCAGCAATTCTCTTCCTATGCCATGTGAATGACATAAAGCACAATGTAATGGATTCTAAGGTCCACAGATTTAATATATAGAAATCTAAAGACAGATCTCCGTACTTGTTCTCTATTAATTTGCTCATGTTTGGCTCAAACAGTGACTTTAACAGTTTGATTTATAGTGCTGATGTTTTGCTTATAAATTGGAGACGTTACTTCGCTAAGTCTACGTTTAAAATCAATGCAGAGTAATTGCAGTGTGCTCATAGTTTAAAGACATTAACAAGAGAAATGTGCTGTAGCTGCAATACTTGGCACAAACACAAGCTATTACAGCTAAATTCCATGTCCATTTCCAAGCTAATTTGAACAAAATTTTACAGTATAATTCTTAGACTTTAAAAGCTGGTTACTAGGGGAAAAGGGATGAAAAACATCAGGCTGAGCTATCTTGATTAACGATATTGCAACAGCATTCTGCTTAGAACCCATATGCTGTGTGTCTGTCTTCCAGATGCATTTTTTCTGGTCACTCTCTTCAAGTATCCGATGCCTCTTTTGTTTTGAAATATAAAATCTCTGGTCATGGTGAGACTCCTTAGGATGCTACGTTTTTTATTCTGTGGCAGCTTTACCATTGGGCCCCATCTTTCCCCTATCCGCCATTTTAGCAACTCTGCTCTGGAGGAATATGATCAGTTGTTTTTGTTATACGTACATCAATGCATTCCCAAGCTCTCCCAATAATTGGCACGTTGACTACTAAAAAAGAAAGTGGCTTGGTCAAATGGAGAGTTTTCTACTAAATGTTTTGTTTGGGTTTTGTTTGTTTTTAAATTTGCCTACTTTACATATAAGACAAAGTTTATGATACAAGCAATGAGAATGTCCCGTTATGTCTCACCTTCTCCAAAGGTGCATGTGGGTTTTCTTTTGATAGTCTACTGAACAATGGTAACTGCAAATCCACAGAAGTAGTGGAAGGCTTCTGTAGTGGTTGCTGAGGGGTTGGAGATTGCTTCTGCATTGTTCTGTTGCATTTTATCTGGCAAAGCTTAAAGTTGGCTGAGACCCTATGAGTATTTAACTCCTAGTAGGAAAGACGCAAGTGCATTTCACTTGTAATCTCCTGCCAGGTGTCAATTAAAGATATAAGAAATGTGCACATGAGTTGTCATAAAAACACTGAACTAGTCAGTAGCTTAGACAAAAGGATATATGTTCTTCAACTCATGTTGTAGTATAGCCCGATGTTCTTTGATGCATGACAGACAAATACTGACAGCTGTCACAAAGCATTTAATTTTAGGTTTATCCAGATTCCAAAATCAATTTGCCCAGATATGTTTCTAAACACCTCCACTTTGCAAAAATGTAAAAAATGGAAGTTACTTTAGAGCTCTGTGAGGTAATTGCTGTTTGGTTGCAAAGAAGTGTGTGCAAGTATGTGTGTTATAACTTCAATGTTAAACTGAAGTTGTGCTGCACAGCAATGCAAATTATTTTGTTAGCAAGAGAAAGGAGTTTTCTCTGTAGATTAATAGGAAGTTAATACTATGGGTGTCAAATGTATAGATTTAGAAAGGAATGGGTAGAGGATGCTCATTTCTCCAGAGGAATCCAGTAACTGGTTCATCAGTTGCAGGGACAGAGGTTAAGTGAGTATGTCAGTATTTTACTACTTTTTTACACTGCTAGAATTTCTCTCTTTGGTCTTATTCAGTTGGAGGGAAAAACAGCTTGGTTTTTATTCCTAGTGTTGATTGATGTTAGAAACTGTAAAAATTGCATGAATATTGTATATTAACAGTTGAGGAAAAAATAAAAGGGTTCCGTTTCTATCTGAGTAAAAAATTTCCATTATTGCTATTGTACCCTTCACATAACTGCTAGTTTTCTTACAGCACCATTTCTTGGTTCTGATGTCCTGTCCAGGGCTGAAAAGGTGCTTGGAAGTTCTGGTGACAATTTCTTCATGCACACATTAATAACAACATTTTACTATCACCTTACACTTCCAAAGAGCGTTCCATCATGGTACTGTGACATGTTTACTGTAGGAATATTTGGAATGTGTGGCTTCCCCTGCCTGAGAATTACAAGCACTGTACGAGAAAGAAAGATGGGAAGCATAATTGATATGGTGTACCCAGGGTCACACAGCAAATTTCTGGCCATTGAATATCAGCACTGGAGCTGGGTGCAAGTGTAAACAGTTAAGAATTAAAGCCACAAGCTGAGGATGGAAGTATTGACTTGAAGATAACTTAAGTCTTATTATCCTGCTGAAGTTATCGTGCATTTAATATATTTTACACTTGAGAAAACTGAAGGGCTTTAATAAAGAAACGCAAAGAGCCTTTCATTGTGGAAGGGAAAGATGAAGGACATAAACAAATTCATGGGAGTATGTTGTAGGTGCAGGAAGGAACTGTAACACTCAATATCTACATCAAAAGTGTGACATCATTCTGTTTTGCAGCCTTTAAAGGTCTGCTAGGGAGTGCTAATAAAATGGTTGCAGTGATTCACTAGTGAATCAAAAGGATGTGTGGACTATCATAAGAAATTAATGGAAGATACACATTAATTAAAGGGTGCACATAGGGGAAAGGAAGCACTTTTATCTTTTACATGAGTTCATATATGTGAGAAAGGAGGCAAAAGAAAGGGGTGCAAACACAGCCTCTCTGTCTGGTGCCATCACTATTCTGCTCAAATGTAGTAAATGCCTGAACATTTAAAAACCTGAAATGTCTATAGCTCAGGAACATTTCTCTACAGAGGATGGGAAGAAAAGAATGGGTAGAGGATGCTCAGTTCTGCAGAGCAATCCAGTATGTGGTTCATCTGTTGCAGGGACAGAGGCTAAAGGTGACATTGAGTTGATAAATATGGAAGAAAACTCTTACCTTATCCTAACCATGTAGAAAAGTGTCGGAAGAAAAGAAGATCCTTTATGGCATCTGTTCTAGATGCTCACCAAAGGGGAAGATGAAGGTTAAGAGTTGATAGAGGAAGCAGATGGTTGGAATGAATGATCTAGGGAGCCTTGAGGTACTTTAAACAATCCAGAGACCTTTTGTGAGAATATATGTATTGAAGCAAGTTTATAGAATTTTGGTGAAAAACTATTTTTTGTCACAACAGTTTGTGGAATCTTATATCACACCATGGTGGGCTGAACTGGTCTTGCAATCTGTGCTGGAGCTGGGCATGGTAAAACCCCAACGAGATGATCGTAAAGGGAGGCTGTTTACTGTAGGATTTAATGCTGGGAATCAGCAGATGCGGCTCTGTGTTCAGAAATAGCTAAATATGCTGTAGTGCTGTAAGGCACGGGATCCTGATGGAAAGTTTGCTGAAATGATGTGCTGAATTTCAAGCTGAATTATTTTTGTCATCTCTGTAAGATAAAGTCCTTTTTTGACCTGTCTAATTTTCACTCAGGGAGTTTATGTATTCTCCTTTAAGCCTTCTCTGGCACAGGAAAGACCCAGAGAATAGTACCATGTTCTAATCTCAGTGCTACCATTAGTTACATGTGCTGTCTCAACAACAGATGTTTGAGTTGTGGTGCTGATTTATGATGTACTAGGAAGGGTTGGCTGGTCAGCTTAATGGATGGTTACATTACTGTCAAAGATCACACATAGACTGTACTATGATGTAGCTCCTGCATAAGCTGATTTCTATCAGGTGTAAAATTGAGGTATCCTGATGATTTTCTGCTATTGTGAATTAGAATTTTTTTCAAGATGGTTTATCTGATGGGGAAAGGGGGAGACATTCAGCTACTGCTTGAATCTGTGTTTTCCCTGGGACAGCCTGAGCTGTGTAGTCCCCAGCCTGTTGTTGCTTCAAACTCATCAAGTGTGCCTGTGATCATTAATAAGCTACTTTAAGAGGAGTGGTGCACCTTACAAGTGCTTCTTGCAGCTAGCTGTTGTGCATGATGCTGAAAGCTCACAGATTATTAAATGGCATTCTGATTTCTTTATCCTCCAAGTTATATGTACATCTTTTTGGTGCTGTTTCTGCAGTCCTTCTAATGACAGGTTACAGATTTGGTGTGGACAGGCTGAGCCACTTCAGGCACTCTCTCAGGCTTGATGATGAGGTGAGAACTCAGGACAGAAAAAGTCCATTATATTTATTCAGGAAGGCAACATGTGATACGTGTATGGTGCAGAAAGGCTTGTTGAACACGCTTCCATAGACATGCCCTCCACATGTGTAAGCTGTAGAACACTCTGGTGGATTGAATCAAACTACAAGTCTTTTGTACAAAAGATGAAAAATGCTGTCAGAAGCTTCAGGAAAGTACTACACTTTTAGGTCTGTACAGTGGTATGGACGTTGTTATTCAGAAATGACCACGTGCTCCTTGTGAGTGGACAGCATTCCCCAAGAAACAGGATGCCCATCAAAACCAGGCTATAAATACTCTTGCTTACCAATGTCATTCCTAGTGTTGTCAAGCTGTTTGTGGTGGGGGGAATTTCTAATACAAACATTGAGTTTTTTCCTAGTTGTCTAGGATGAAAATCAGAAAAGATTAGCATTGTGGTACTGTAAAGGTCAGAGGCTACATAAGCAAGCAATGTTTTGTAGGAAAACATATTCCTTTCATTATGATTGATTCCCTCCCCCTCCCCAGCCAAAAGAAAGGGGAAAAAAAAAAAGAAAAAAAGGGATTATTTCAGGCATAAAACTTCTTTGTTAGATTTGAATACCTCTCATCCCTACATTTCTTCAAATCACCTCCATAGGTTTTGTTAGGAAGCACCTAGGTTCGACACACACCCATCCTGGACTTAAAGCTAATGAACATTGATCATTCAGGGCAAAACCTCTGACAAACTCCTGAATTGTAGACTGATATTGTCTTCACTCTTAAATGCTATAAACTCAGTATGAGCTGCTGCAGAATTATTTTTGCATGATGAAAATAGCCTCTGTTACTCAGCTGTGTCACAGCTACCACTAGCAGCAGTAGGGATTGGTGGGACAATTATCATATAAGTATTTTGCTAAGAATATTAGGGATACATGCATTTTAACATATTTGTGGTGGCATGACACAGGAAATCTTAGCATTCTTAACATTTTATAGTTACTTCAGTTAGATGTAATAATTTTATTTCAAGCTTGAGAAGCTAAAGGTCATGTTACTGTTCCTCTTTGACTTCTGTTCAGCCAAAACAGCATGAGAAAAAGGACAAGCATGGGGGGAGACACAGCCAATCTGTGATTTCAGTAGGTTTCTGACCTGATTGTTGTTTCATGGACTTTCACTAGTTGTTTCAGACTTTCAGACTGATCTTCAGCAGCGATCTCTTTCTTTGTATATCTGTTCTTCACCTCTCACCGGGAGATAATCATGCATATTTTACAGGGTATGTCTCGGGAAAATTCATTACTGCCTGTAAAATGCCTTCGTAAAACAGAGAGGGAGCCACATAAGTATCTTAATAGATAAAAAATGCCAATTATACTACCTACAGATGAGGTTACCTGGGTACTCACAACAGATGTCTCACTGTTACATCTTTGTAAAATATTAGCTTGCACTAACATCACTGGTAAGTGTGCTGTAAGGTACAATGTGTTGTGTGCACTTCTAACATTATTCTAAGTATCAAGTATTTTAGTTTCTGTGATGTTGGTGATTTATACCATAGGAAGTGAAAGTAAAAGGTTTGGACAACAGTCACAAGTTTATTATAGGGATTATTCCTGTACACTGAAACTGCATATTTACCCCTGGGGACAGGGGAAGGAAGCAAAAGAAGGTGATACTTGCTCTGTCTCATTGCTTCTTGGACAATAAATAGAGTTGCAGAATGGAGAATTCAATTCACTTCAATTCCGACTACTTCAAAAATGTATAGGTGTATTGCTACACTTGTCTGAGGTTAATAGACTATTCTCAATATTATGTAAAAATGAGCAACATAAAGCCTGTCTAAAATTTGTCCTCAAAGCCTCTGAATTAAGGAAGCGAAGGCCCAGTTTGAGCTAAAGTTTGCCATCTCTGTTAAGGATAATAAAAAGAGTTTCTATAAACACAATCTCCATTCTTTATTAAATAAGGAATAGAATATAGTTTTTGAAGATGGGGTAAAGGCAGAGGTACTCAATACCTTCTTTGTTTCTGTTTTTTATACTAAAACTGATGGTCTACAGGACAAGTCCTTGTGATACAGATAGGGAACAGTGTAGCCCCCCCATGATCCAGGTGGAAGATGTTAGAGACCTGCTGTCCCACCTAGATCCTCATAAGTCTATGATGGGGTTCACCCTAGGGTGCTGAGAGAGCTGGCAGATGTGCTTGCTATGCCTCTTTCCATCATCTTTCAACAGTCTTGGCTTACTGGCGAGGTTCCAGATGATTGGAAATTGGCTAATCTGGCACCCATCTATAAGAAGGGCAAGAAGGAGGATCTGGGGAATTATAGACCTGTCAGCCTGACCTCGGTACCAGGGAAAATTATGGAACGATTCATCTTAAGGGATGATTCTTATAATGCATCTACAGGATAATAAGGGGATCAGATCTTGTCAGCATGGATTCAGGAGGGGAAGGTCCTGCTTAACCAACCTAGTCTCCTTTTATGGTCAGGTAACTCATCTGATCAATGAAGGGAAACCTGTGGATGTAGTACCTTGATTTTAGCAAAGCCTTTGATACTGTCTCCCATAATAAACTCCTGGTGAAACTGGTGGATTGTGGCTTAGACAGGTTTC